>CM077162.1:60203106-60678900 GCA_039583875.1 Platanthera guangdongensis | reverse complement strand
GACAAGAACATCAACAGACACAGCCATGGGTAACCTGCAAAAATTCAACAAACAAAACAAACGACCAAGTGTAAAACTATTTGGAGGGAAAGAAAATTTCTTGCAGAGAAATCGAAAAGCGCAAATGAGAAACGACGACGAAAAAAATGAGTTTTATATTAGGGTTCGACGCAGAATTGGAAAGATCGTTGAACTCAGTTCGACGATCGAGGCTTCTAAAGGAATCTGAAGAGTCTTCAAATCGTCGATCTCCGTTCGACGATATGTGAGAGCGGCGTCGACTCTCGTTCGACGATCGTTCAGAGAACAAAATCGTCGAGCGTCGTTCGACGATCGTTGACCGGAAGAGATAGTTCATACTATTGAGAAACGCTGAACTCAGGTCGACGATTCAGAAATCGTCGATCTCCGTTCGACGATCTTGGGGCAAATCGTCGAGCGCAGTTCAGAGATCAGAAAAAATCTAGACACTAAGAAAAATCAGAATGTTTGCCTAGTCTTGGTCAATTTTAAGCTTTCAAAATCTTGGATATTATTTAAGACTTCCTCCATCTAACATTCCTAACTGATTTAGGAAGAAGGTGTGTTTCTTTTCATCCAAGGGCTTGGTGAAAATATCTCCCTTTGTAAATCAGTTGGGATATATTGTAGTTCAATTTTATTCTTTTCAACATTATCCCTTAGAAATGATGTCTAATCTCTATGTGTTTTGTCCTACTATGGAGGACTGGATTTTGAGCTATAGAAATAGCACTTGTGTTATCACAAAAGATTTAGACTTCTCTAAGTTGTAGCCATAGTCTAGGAGTTGGTTTTGAATCCACAAGATTTGTGAACAACAACTGCCTGCAGCCATATATTCAGCTTCAGCAGTTGAAGTTGACACAGATGTTTGTTTCTTACAAAACCAAGAGACAAGTCTGTCACCAAGGAACTGACAAGTTCCACTGGTGCTTTTCCTGTCAATTCTGCATCCAGCATAATCAGCATCAGAGAATCCAGTTAAATCAAATGCTGAATCTTTTGGATACCAGAGACCTAGATTTGGACAACTTGTAACATACCTGGGAATCCTCTTTACTAGTGTTAGGTGTGACTCTCTAGGGCTTACTTGGAACCTAGACATATACATGTAGCAAACATTATATCTGGTCTACTAGCTGTAAGGTACAGTAAAGAGACAATCATTGCTCTATATGTTGTTGATCAACAGGTTTCCATGTTCATCAGCATCCAATACAGCATTAGTAGGCATGGGTGTTTTCATACAAGATGCTTCAGACATACCAAATTTCTTAACCAATTCATTTGCATACTTGGTTTGAGAAATAAGATGCCTTCAGCATGTTGTTTGACTTGCAATCCTAGGAAGAAGGATAGCTCACCATGCTACTCTCAAATTTAGAATGCATAGGTTAGAAAACCTTCTGCACAATTGGAGTCAGTAGAACCAAAAATAATATCGTCTACATAAATTTGTACTAGTAGGGTATGAGACTTATGGGTTCTAATGAAAAGAGTTTGGTCTACTCTACCCTTATAAAACCATTTTCCAAAGAGAAAGCATGCTAGGGTCTCATACCATGCTCTAGGAGCTTGCTTGAGACCATATAATGTTTGTTCAATCTAAAAACATAATCAGGATAAGTTGGAGAGATAAAACCTGGAGGTTGTCTGACATATACTTCCTCTTTGATGTCTCCATTTAAGAATGCACTTTTGACATCCATCTGATATACTTGAAGCCTTATGTGCTGCATAAGCTAAAAATATTTTGATGGCTTCCAATCTTGCAACTGGTGCAAAGGTCTGGTCGTAGTCGATTCCTTCTTCTTGAGAATATCCCTGAGCAACTAGCCTTGCCTTGTTCCTTATAATTACTCCTTGATCATCCAGTTTGTTTCTGAATACCCACTTTGTTCCAACAATGGAGTGATCCTTAGGCTTTGGCACTAGTTCCCATACTTTGTTCCTCTCAAATTGATGCAACTCTTCTTGCATTGCAATGATCCAGTGTGGATCTTGCTCTGCATCTTGAATGGACTGAGGTTCAATTTGAGATAGGAAGCAGGTGTGCAACAGGTTTGGTTGACCTGATTTCTGTTTTGCACACCAGCTGAGATGTCTCCAATTATTTGGGAAATTGGATGGTCTCTTGATGTTACTAAATCAACATGGGGTGTTGATTGTTCACCAAACCTGTGTTGTTGTTTCCTCTTGTGGTACAACAACTGGCTCTTCAAGTTGTTCTTCAATATGTTGAGCATTTTCTTCATCTTCACTGCTTTCATCCCCTTGAGTAACCTGTAACTTGTTCAAGTCTTCAACTAGAGAATGTTCCTGCAAAGGTTCTATGGTAGAAGAGATCTTCTCCTTGAAAGACATGTTAGATTCATCAAATGATATGTGAACAGATTCCTCAATTTTTATAGATGACTTATTATAGACCCTATAAGCCTTGCTGATCATGGAGTATCCCAGAAACACTCCTTCATCAGCTTTAGCTTGAAATTTTGCTAAGTATTTCTTGTCATTATTATGTATGTAGCAAATACAACCAAAGACTTTAAAATAATCAACTTTAGGTTTCTTCCCTTTGAGTAATTCATAGGGAGTATTTCCCTTTAGTTTATGTATCAAACTTCTATTCAGCACATAGTTGGAGGTGTTCACTGCCTCTGCGCAAAAGGATAGAGGAAGGTGAGCATCTGACAACAATGTAGTGGCAGATTCAATAAGGGTTCTATTTTTCCTTTCAGCTACCCCATTTTGTTGAGGAGTTCTAGGAGCTGAGAAACTATGCCTGATCCCTTCACTCTGACAGAACTCTTGCATAAGAAGAGAATCAAACTCTGTCCCATGATCACTTCTGATCAGGGCAATGTGAGTATTGAACTCAATCTGTATACATTTGAGAAACTCTGTCAGACACTTAAAATTATCAGACTTCTTCCTTAGAAAGAACACCCAAGTGAATCTAGAGAAGTCATCTACAACTACTAAAGTGTAGGATTTCCCTCCTAGGCTTTGTACTATGATGGGTCCAAAAAGATCCATGTGTAACAGATACAATATCCTAGGTGAATCACTCTTATTAAGTGACTTAAAGCTGTTTTTAGTTTGCTTGCCTAATTGACAGGCCCTGCAGAGTCCTTCCTTCTTGTAGGAGCCAGAAGGTAGTCCTCTAACAAGGTTGTCCTTGGATAGCCTAGCAATAGTTCTAAGGTTTAGGTGTCCTAGTCTCTTATGCCATAAAATATTTGGTCTACAGACAGAATTAAACAAGCGAATATCTACATCAGTTGAAAGAAAGTCTACTAGATAGATGTTACCTTTCCATTTACCTGTCAACACAGTTGTGTTGTCCTCTAACTTGATTTTGCATAAGGCTTTGCTGAAGGTCACCTGGTAGCCTTCATCACACAGATGACTGATGCTTATTAAGTTGTGCTTCAGTCCTTCCACATAAGCTACCTTCTTGAAAGTTACTGATCCAATCTGGACTGCACCATATCCTTTATTCTGTCCAAAGTTTGAATCACCAAAGATAACTTTGGGTCCAAGCTTGGCTCTAAAGGATGTGAGGTTGTCCTTGTTCCCTGTCATGTGCTTAGAGCACCCACTATCCAAGTACCATTGCTGGTTAGATGTTGGATAGGTCTTCACCTGCACATAAGAAAATTCATTTGTTTTTGACCCAGTTTACCTTGGGCCTAGGTTGATAACCTTTAAATTCTGAAATGAAAGACATCCCAGGTTGACTCTTATATCCTTCAGGATGATATCTCCTTGCAGGTATAATCCATTCAGTATAAGAGTTAAAGATTTGGGATGAAGGACCCTTAGGATTGGATTTTGATTTGCCCTTGAAAAATTTTCCAGAGCTCTGACCTCTGTCCGACGATCTTGGAGCTGCGTTCGACGATCTTAGGTCAGATCGTCGAGCTCCGTTCGACGGTCGACTATGGCTGAGATCAGGTACTTGAGATCGTCGAGCTGCGTTCGACGATTTTTCCTGAGATCGTCGATCTGCGTTCAGCGATCGTCGATCTCCGTTTGGCGATCTTCGATCTCCGTTCGACGATTTCTGCTGGAACTTAGTTTTCTGGGGCAGATCAGAATTTTTCCTAGCAACCTCTACAACTCCCTTTCCTTTATCAGAAATGAATTTGATTGGAGTTATTAGAACTATGGGTTGGCTGGATGAAGCACCCAAGCCCAGTGTACTATTGAATCTGGCGTTCACTGTGCTTGTGATGTCCATCAGCTTGATGCTTCTCCCATTAAGGGATTCTTCAAGCTTCTTGGCCTCAGACAGCTCACCTTTTAGTGAAGCTATCTGCTCCCTACAGCACTCCAACTCCTGAGAGAGTTTGAGGTTTTCTGATTTTAAAGTATTATGTTCAGATAGATGATTTCTGAGAGAGATAATTTCTTTCTCATATTTTAGCAGGTCTAAACACAATGCTTTAAATTTAGATTTAAAGTCCTCTGAATTAAAATCAAAAGAACTGATTACCTGATCTTCTTCAGGTTGAGTCTCGGAATCTGACTCTGACTCCTCTTCTTCTGAATTGTGCTGTGAGGCATTGATTGCCATCATGCAGAACTCTTTCTCTTCTGCATCATCCTCATCATCACTGGAGCTGGATGATGCTTCTGACTCTTCTTCAGTCTCACTCCAGGATTCAGCAACAAACCCCTTTCTTGTATGTTTGTTTTTGCTTGATGAGGGTTTGTCATTGTCATTCCTCTTGGAGCCTTTCTCCTTTCTTATTTCTTTCCTGTCCCTTCTGTCCTTGTTTTTGTTCTCTGGACAGTCAGGAACTATGTGCCCTGGTTTCCTGCAACCAAATCAAATAATGTCTTTATTATTATTATTAATGGACTTGTCATACCTTGGCTTATTATGTTCCTTGTATGATCTCCTTCTGAAGTCCTTTCTGGCCATCTTATAAAATCTTTTGGCCAACAGATTTAGCAGTTCATCATTGCCTGTGACTTTGTCTTCAGGCTGATCCTCAGTTGCCTTGAAGGCTATGGTCTTCTCTTTTCTTGTGGCTGGTGAGGCAGCCTTCTGTTCTTCTTCTCTATTCTTGATGAGTAGCTCATAAGATTTGAGCTTACCCAATAGAGCTTCAGTAGTGATCTCATTCAGACTTCTGGCATCCTTAATTGGCCAGATTCTTGAATCCCAAGTGCTAGGGAAGCACATTAGAATCTTGTCATTGAGTTCAGTTAGTGAAATCTCTTTATCCAATGTTCTGAGTTCACTGACAATTAGACTGAGTCTGTTGTACATATCTCCCACTGACTCAGTTTCTCCCTTCTTGAAATTCTCATATTGAGATATGAGGTGGGATCTCCTATCCTTTCTCTCATCAGCTGAGCCTGAGACTATTTCTGAGAGTTTGTCCCAAATTTCCTTTGCTGAATTGCATTCAGCCACCTTTTGAAATATGTCATCAGATATTGTCTGGGCCAAGATGTTCATAGCCTTGGCATCAGCTACCTTCCATCTCTTGATATCAGCATCTGTTCCTGATGGAGGTGGAACAACATTTGTACTTGTGTTCTCTGGGGGTCTTGGACACACTATCAAAACAGAGTTAAAAATATCTTCGTCAATAGAATTCATGTACAGTCTGATCCTTGCTTTCCAAAGTGCAAACTTGGATAGATTACACACTGGAGGTCTGGTGCTAGCATAATCTTTATTTTGGGCCATGATTTGTGAAAACAGAATCTAATAATAAAATACAAAAGAAAAACAGATCTAACTTGGGATCTTAGGGTTCAGGTGTTAGCCTGTACAACCAATCAGGTATGGTATGTTTAACCAACCTGCCTCTGATACCAATTGAAAGAGCAGCTGGATCTGATATACTCTAGAGGGGGGTGAATAGAGTATATGGTGCTTTGAAACTTTTTACAACAATTGTTGTAATATGAGTGAGCAGGGAAGCAGTTAAAAATCTAATCACAGAACTAAACTATACAAAAGCTAATCACAGAATAATCAAGGCCAGAAACAAAAAAAAACAAGCAAAACCAGAAGACACAAGGAAATATAGTGGTTCCCCTAAACTTCGGTACATCCACTCTTCTACCACCCTAGGTAGGAATCCACTGCAGGATGAGTTGATCAGGTGTCCTGGGCACCAATGAGCTTTTGATAAGGTGCTCAAAAACCAAATCAGATTTTTTGATCAGGTGTCTTTTGACAAGGTGCTCAAAAACCAAGCTCAAACTTTTGAAGGGAGTTTGAGAAACCCTTTACAGAGAGGGGGTGAGAGAGTGATGGAAGTCTTCTCTTTCTCAAACAACTAAGAAGACTATGTGGATTGTTGATGTCAAAGCTCCCCCTGAATCCTTGAGATCTTCAGGAAAAGAAGCTTTGATGTAGGGTGATAGGCCTTCAAAAGTTGAACTCCAGCAAAAGATGATTTCAGCAACAGCTGAAATGTTGAATGTCTGGAGTCTTGAAATATGTTGGCCTTGAACACTTGAACACTACAGAGATCTGAAGATTTTAGAAAAGGTTGATCTACTTGGATGAGTGTTCTTGAAAATTCTTTGAGACAAAATATTTTGTTGAAGATTACTGATATCTGTCTGTGTGTCTGTGTATCTCTATAATCTGTCTTAGAGATTCAAAAATTCTTCTCTTTTATTCTCTGATACTGAACAAAACATTCTCTGAGAAGAATAGTCGTTGGCCTGCATTAATTGCATCCTTAATTGCAAAATCTCTTCTGGAGGAAAGTCCATAGAAATATTCCTTGAAACTTGGTCCAGAAATGAATGAAAACGGCTAGGAAATCTTCAAAATTAATTGCAGAATAACTCCTTAACTGATTTGAATTTGAATCTAGAAACATCCTTGAAGTTATCTGAAAACGTCGAACTGAGCTCTGCTATCGTTGAACTGAGCTCAGCGATATGGACTAATACAGCAGCAAAATATCGTCAATCTGAGCTCAAAGATCGTCGAACTGAGCTCAGAGATAGAAATCCAATGCTGAGTCAAGATCGTCGACCTGAGCTCACCGATCGTCGAATGGAGCTCGACGATATGATGAAGTTGAGCTCAGCGATCGTCGAATGGAGTTCGACGAATCGTCGTGCTGAGCTATACGATATGACTTAGTCTCCAAACAGAAAATCCTGGTCTTGAGGGCAGCTTCCAAACCTGGACTTCTAACCCTTAGACTCAATTCTAATTGACCTATTGAGCTATACAGGAGGTCAAGCATTTGTTTCCTAGAGACATAGTGATCCTGACCCAAATTAGTAATAGGGTGTTCCAACAACGTCCAACCCAGAAATATTCGCTGAGCACGTGTCACTATCGGGGAATCTTTTTGAAGGCCGTACCGTGTCTATAAATACGTGTGCCGATAGATGATCATAACACCTTCCTCGAGTCGTCATTCTTCGCCTGAGCTCTCGCTTCCTCTCGCGATGCCTTCCAAGCACGCCGACAAACCGCTTCCACAGGATCTGCAAGACCTCATCAACGCGGCACAGACACGAGCCAAGGATAACAGCGCCCTAGTTGCCCCATGGCTAGCGAGACGGTCGTCGGCCGCTGAGCCTTCCCTGCCCAAGAATAAAAAGAAGAGGGCGAAGGTGGTTCAGTGGGACCTGCCCCACGAGAACAGGAGCCCGCCCACCCCAACCCCAAGCCGCGCGGATGACCCCTCGCTGCGGAAGGTATGCTTGATTTGCCAATTATTGAAAACACCAGCCGCTCAGTAGTTGACGCGATATTTCTCGCAGGACACGGTTCCCGACGCTGCCGCGTCCCCGCACAAAGCCTTGGATCCATCCTCTCGCCACCCCGAGGATCAACCACGGGTTTCGGAGGTGGCTCCTCCACCTGACCCGAACACAGCAGGTAACTGTTCCCCTCTCGCCCTTAACTCAAATCTTTGAATGCTGAACTGTCTTCTCGCAGCGCCAGTTTTCGCACCATCGGGTCTCGCCACCCGGGAGAGCGGAGCGAGGGCTGCAAATCAGCCTGCCCCTGCGGTTGATTCCTCCCTACCAGCGGGAGGAAATACTGCTAAATCTTTCGTGCCTCCGTTAGATGCCAGCCATCCTGTGGTAGAACAGACCCCCTCCCCTGCTCCCGACCAAGCCGGGATTACCATTCGCAAAATTTACCCCCCCCCCCCCCGGAAAAGGAAAGCCGATCCACCTACTCTTTGGAGCTGAGGGGGGGCTGGGACTTCTCGCCTGCCGTCAACCGGGGGGCCTCGTCATGCTGCAGGTATATGGAAATTTTATCACAGCAATCCTCTAGCTCTCGCTATAACAGGGATTCTTTTGCCAGGGGACATGGGCTCGCGACTTGGAGCTGAGGTATAGGAAGAAGAAGAAGAAGAAAGAGCGGGGGAGGACGGCGAGAGTTCCCCTTTCCCTTCATCTGACGAGATGGAGGAGATCCTGACCGGTGCCGGGAGCGCTAAAAGACGGGGGAAGAAGGTTGCCGCCGTCCTATCGAAGCTCATCCGACGAGAACGGGTCCGCGATCTCGCGGCGAAAGAGTTTCGCCAATCAGTGGAAAAGAGGCTAGAGACTCTGGAGTAGGACTATCTTATCAGCGAGATGGACCGGCCGGGGGGGTCCACCGCCGGATCCTGACCCGAAAGGTGCATCGAGCGGATCCGGGATCTGTCTCGCCGGGTCAACCTAGGATGCACTGTTCTGTCGTCCTATTTCAACCCGCAGGCGCCACCCCGGACCAAGCTGCGGGAGCAAGGGAAATGGCGGTGGGAGCAAGGGAAATGGCGATGGGAACCTTATTGAATCGCGAGACCTCCCCTTCTCTTCCCCAAGCCTTCCCCTTCTCGGATGTACCCTTATTTATTCACTGTAGCTAATAACCCTGCTATTATTGCTTACTCTTTATCCAGTTCTCGCTCAGCGAGAGTAATTATTCTGCTCTTATCATTAATATTATTATTGTATATGTTATTATCCTGGGCTTTCGGTTGCTGAGAGCACCCTTGCTTCTGCTTATCTTGCTTGCCACATGTCATTTCATAATGCTTGCGCTAATCATTCGGTCAATCAGTCACTATCGAACTTGGGCGGGAAAACGAAGCGCCGCTGACCTGGGACGTGCCGGCTGTACCCCCGCCTCCTTTTTGAAAACAGTCATCATGATCACGGTTTTCTATAAATAGGGAAGCTCACCTACCACAATCATTTCTCTGATCCCAATCTCTCTCCTCTTCTGTTGGTTTCGCGGTCTCTCCAAAGCTCTCGCTTGTCTCTGCCTTCTCCTTCCGTTCTCGTACGGTTCTTGCTCTCGCCTTCTTCTTGAAGCTCTCGCTGTCAAACTCTTCATTACGATGCCGTGCGGAGGTGAGGGACGATCCAACTGTGTGGAAGCTTTTCAGAAGCACCTTTTTCCATCTTGCACCCTCACCGTGGACGAGTTCAACCTAATCAAGACTCAATATGTTCCCGCCAGCTTCACCACGCGGAACCCAGGCAACCATGATAATGTAAACATCGCGGGGGAGGGGGAGCTCTCCATCCCCATCGAGCACTTCGAGGTGGGCTTCCGCCTCCCGCTGTGGCCCGAAATGCGCCAGGCCCTCCGGTATTACGGGGTGGTTCCCGCGCAGCTGAATCCAAATTCAGTTGCAATTCTCGTGGCTTTTATATGCTACATGCGATCCGAGAGGATCGAGTTCATCCTGCCCATTTTCCGCAAGCTGTTTACTTTCCTCGCCAAAGGAGGGGTGGTCTTCTTCTCTGGACAACTGCTCAAGACGATCGGTCTCGCCAACAAGCACCATCACTGGGGCGAGAGGTTCATCTTTGTTTCCGGCGACTTCGGGAACGTGCCTCTCGCGCCCATCCAATACGAGGATGCCGCCTACAAGCCTCCCTCCATGGGCTCGCGCGAGAGCGCCCTCCTTGAGTTCTTTGGAAATAAGGACTTTGACATCCTCTTTCTGCGGAGAGACGTTGATTCACTCCTCCCCGTGCTCCCAGGCAAAGGTAAGGTCTCAGCTTTATCTTGCTAATCCATGTCCTTTTCAAGGTTTGAACTTAGTATTGCCACTTTCGCAGGAGAGCGCGAGATCCCCTTACGCCAACCCTTTGACGAGGCTCGCGCTGGCTGGAGCCAACCTCCAAAAGACCCACTGGCTCTCGCAAAGGCCGCTGCAAAAGCTTGCCGGAAAGTGCCGGCCCCGCCTCCTTCAATTGGTGCCGGGAACCGAAAGCCCGGCGCCCCTGCGCCTCAACCAATCAAGAGACCCAAGACAACTGATACCGAGAAGGGCAATGCCATTATGGTGCCGCCCTCCCAACCTCTCCCTACAGGCCGCTCCTTTGAGGAGATCTTGCAAGCTGTCAGCGAGATCGCAGCCACTAGGGGCGGCGCTGAGGCTCCTGCCGAGAACCCTCAGGCCCCTGGTGTTGCAGAGGCAGAGGGAGCCGCTGCCGAGACCTCCGGCCAGCCTCTGTCTAGAGAGGTGCCGCGGGGCCACCGCAATTTTGGTCTCGGCATGAGGTGCCTGGACGTGGAGAACAAGCCGATGCTACAGTGGGATCCCGACGCCAACAAGGTCTCGATCTCGTCCCTCTTGCCTAGCTGGGCAGAGCGAGACGAGGTTACCAGCGAGGCTTTCTCCTTAGGTTATTGCCTCTACATCCGGGAGGATGCCAGTGTCTACAACAGGATGTCGACCCGGCTGCTGGTTTACGATTCTACTCGCGCCCTGATGCGCTGGCTGGAGCTTGCGCACATGTGTGCTCGCCGGAGCATCACAATAGACAACAATTTTCAGGATATGTTCAAGGCTAGGGATGATGCAGTGGCTCAGGCGGCCGCTTTGTCAAAGGAGCTGGCCGAGGCCCAGCAGCTGCTATCTTCGCGCCAGGCGGAAGGGGTAAGTGAGATCTTTTACAACGCGTGCTCTCGCTACTTTAACTCTTCTCTTTTATGCTAACCTCTTGCTGCTCAGGATTCCGCCCAAGCCACGCTTCGCAAGGAGCTATCCCAAGCGCGATACGACAACGTCCTCTTGAGGGAGCAGATTGCGCGCCTGGAGGCGAGTGCGGCCCCCCCGCTGGATGAAAGACTGAAGAGCCGCTACTACTCGGTTTATGACATCGACAAGCTTCTCCAGGCCAAAAACAGTCAGGTTGACGCTGGAGACGCTGCGAGATGTCGACTGCTGGGATGGGAGGGGCAAAAACATCACCGCACGATAGCTCATTCCCTGTCTCTTCGAGCCCATTCCAAAGCCCCCGGGCGCCCTTGATACCCCACCCTCGGATGTCCCAAAATCCCCTGCCGCGGGTGGCGAGACCTCCGGGGAGAGCTCCGGCGAAAGCTCCAGCAGGAGCTCTGAGGGGTATAACTTGTCTCCTTGAGGGGCCCCCTTTTTCTTCTTTATCTTAGTGTAAAGAGCGAGACGCTCTAAACTCGTACTTGTGTAATATATATTGCAAACGTTCCATTGTAAATGTCTCGTTATTGTGAATGTGCTTGATGTAATTGTTGTGGCCGTGTGCTTCCTACGTATACTTCCGCCGAGGCCCTTGGCCCCCCCTAGGATAGTCTTCCTTAGTGACGAATCGGCGGGAACCTGCTGCAAACTGTCAGTCGGAAGCATGGCTCACGAACACTTAAGGCGGAACCGTCCCCCTTTAGTCTGCGCGAATCCATTCAAGCCTGTCGCCTAACGATTCCGCCTGTCTGCTCGAGAAGATTAATAGGAGCCTTCTCGGCAAAAGCCCCCCCTCGGCGAGACCTCTTTGACGGGGATTTCCCCGTCGAGATCTACTCCGGCCGAGACCTTTCCTAACTTTACCTCTTTTCATTTCGTGTTCCTGGTGCACTTCCTGCCTTGTCCAAAACAAACCTATCCCCCATAGGGCGAGCCTTCGGACTTGCCAGTTAGATGAGAGCCTGCGCAGCGGGTCTACCCAGGGGCCGAGGCGAGCTCGGGGTGTCGATGAAGTTTCCGCAAACCAGACCTAACCTATCCTAACCTATCTCCCACAAATCAAACCTATCCCCCCACAGGCGGGCCTACAGACCTGCCAGCGAGATGAGAGCCTGCGCAGCGGGTCTACCTGGGGCCGAGGCAAGCTCGGGGTACCGATGACGATCCCAAACCAACCAAACCTATCCCCCACAGGCGAGCCTTCGGACCTGCCAGCTAGATGAGAGCCTGCGCAACGGGTCTACCTGGGGCCGAGCTGAGCTCGGGGTGCCAATGAAGATCACAAACCAACCAAACCTATCCCCCACAGGCAATCCTTCGGACCTGCTAGCTAGATGAGAGCCTGCGCAGCGGGTCTACCTGGGGCCGAGCCGAGCTCGGGGTGCCGATGAAGATCTCAAACCAACAAAACCTATCCCCCACAGGCGAGCCTTCGGACCTGCCAGCTAGATGAGAGCCTGCGCAGCGGGTCTACCTGGGGCCGAACCGAGCTCGGGGTACCGATGAAGATCTCAAACCAACGAAACCTATCCCCCACAGGCGAGCCTTCGGACCTGCCAGCTAGATGAGAGCCTGCGCAGTGGGTCTACCTGGGGCCGAGCCGAGCTCGAGGTGCCGATGAAGATCACAAACCAACCAAACCTATCCCCCACAGGCGAGCCTTCGGACCTGCCATCTAGATGAGAGCCTGCGCAGCGGGTCTACCTGGGGCCGAGCCGAGCTCGGGGTATTACAAAACACATAATTATGTTATATTATGAAAAATTTGACAATAGTTAAGGGAAAATCAATCGATGTAGTATAATAAGTTTATTTTTGAGATACATGGTTACATCCTTCCCCCATCATGGGTAGAAGCGTTTTAGGTCATCACCGCTCCAGGTGTGGCTTAGGGCCCTCCCCTCCACGTCCTGGAGGTAGTATCCTCTTGTTCCGAGGACTTCCTTCACTATGTATGGTCCTTCCCAGTTCGGGTGGAGCTTGCCTACGGGAGCCGACCTTCCTGCCGCGTCAACCTTTCTCAGCACTAGATCCCCTTCAGTAAACTGCTTGACCCTGACCAGCTTATCAAAATACTTGGCCATTCATCGCTTGATCTCTTCTTGCCAGATAGCCGGCACGTCTCGCAGTTCTTCCACCATATCTAACGAGAGGCGTTGCCCCTCCTCATTCTCCAACCTCCAAGTCTCGTCTCCTTCGCCCGCGGCTGTGACTCGCGGGGACCAGACCTCGAACTCCACTGGTAGGATGGCCTCACACCCATGAGAGAGCTTGAAGGGTGTCTCACCGGTGGCCGTGTTCGGGGTCATTCGTAGGGCCCACAGGACCGAGGGGAGCTGCTCCACCTAATTCCCCTTTAAGTTCTCCACCTTTTTCTTTAGTAGGTTCACAATGATTTTGTTTGCCGCTTCCACCTGCCCGTTACTCCGGGGGTGGTGGACAGAGGCAAACAGGAGATCTATCCCTAGTTGGGCGCAGAAGCTGATAAACTCCTCGCTGGCAAACTGGGGGCCGTTATCTGTCACTATTGCTTGGGGCAACCCATGTCTGCAAATGATCTCCCCCAGACGAAGTTCCTTATGACCTGTGAGGTGACATTGGCCAAGGCTTTAACCTCCAGCCACTTTGAGAAATAATCGACCATGACCAAGAGGAATCTCCTCTGCCCACTAGCCGGAGGAAAGGACCCAACTAAATCCATTCCCCAGATGGCGAACGGCTACGGTGCCGTGATACTTCGGAGCCTTTGAGCTGCCAAGAGCTGAAGGGGGGCGCAGAGCTGACATTTTTGACACCTCCTTACAAACTCTGTGGCATCCTTCCTTAGGGTGGGCCAGAAGTACCCGTGCCTTACCACTCTTGCCTCCAACGTCCTTCCTCCAGAGTGACTGCCGCACTGGCCTGAGTGCACCTCCCATAAGATCTTCGGGATCTCTTCTTCGGTCACACATCTAGCTAGGAGCCCTGACAACATCTTACGATGCAGGCCCCCCTCCATCATTATGTAGTGAGCTGCTTTGCGCTTGAAGCTTCTCCCGACCTTGGTCCCCTCGGGAAGTTCACCGGTGGTTAGGAAGGTCACAAATGGATCCACCCACGAGGGTTGCCGATCTACCATCATCAACTCTCCTTCCTCGATAGCCGGTCAAAATAGCTCCGTCAAGGTCCCTCCTCCCCGAGGTCCGAACTTAGCTAATCGATCGGCGGCTACACTTTCTTCCCCTGGAACATGCTGGATTGAGAAAGACCGGATCCCCCCGATGATCGCCCTTACCTTGGAGAGGTATTTGACGAGGGTAGGCTCCCGAGCTTCAAACTCTCCCCGGATCTGCGACGCTACTACCTTTGAATCAGTGAAAGCTTCCACATCCAGAATCTCCAGCTCCTTTGCCAAGCGAAGGCCGGCGATCATGGCCTCATACTCCGCTTGATTGTTGGTCACGGGGAAATGTAAAATGACCGCTTGCTCTATGGTTACCCCCTGGGGGCTTGTCAATACCACCCCTGCCCTGAGGGAGTGCTTTCCCGAGGCCCCATCAACCATCAACTTCCACGCTTCTCGAGGTTGCTGCTCTCCCCCCTCGACTTCAATAATGTAGTCTGCTAGGAAGTCCGCCACTACCTGCGCCTTGATGGAGAGTCTTGGGACAAAAGAGATGTCGAACTCGCATAGCTCAATAGACCACTTAGCAAGTCTCCCCGAGTGTTCCACTCCTTCGAAGATCTTGCGAAGAGGGTGGTCGGTCACCACCCTAACCGAATGTGCTTGAAAGTACGGCCGTAGTTTCCTTGCAGAGATTACCAAGGCCTAAGCGAGCTTTTCGAGGATGGGGTAGCGGAGCTCTGCTTTCCTCAATATCCGGCTGACGTAGTAGATGGGCAGCTGCTTCTTTCCTTCTTCCCTTACAAGTACGGAGCTCACCGCCTCCGCTCCTACTCCGAGGTACAAGGTCAGGTCCTCTCCTTCTTTTGGGCTCTGAAGTAGAGGAGCCTGAGAGAGTTGTCTTTTCAGCCCTTGGAAGGCCTCTTCGCACTCGGTGGTCCATTCAAACCTTTGATTCCCTCGCAGCACCTTAAAGAATGAAGAACACTTGTCTCCCGCCCTGGAGAGGAACCTTCTCAGCTCTGCCAGTTTGCCTGTCAAGCGCTGGACCTCCTTGGCATCGCGAGGTGATTCCAAATCCAGGATGGCCTTTACCTTGTCCGGGTTGGGCTCCACACCTGCCAGAGTTAGAACATGCCCGAGGAACTTCCCGCGGCTGGCCCCGAAGACACACTTCAAGGGGTTCAGCCTCATCTTGAACCTCCTTAAGGTGGCGAATGTCGCTTCCAGATCCTGTAGGTGCGAATCCATGCACTTGCTTTTGATCATTAGGTCGTCGACGTAGACCTCCAAATTTCTCCCCCTCTGATCCCGGAAGACCCGATCCATCATGCGTTGGTAGGTAGCTCCTGCGTTCTTCAACCCAAAGGGCATCATTTTGTAACTGAAGCATCCCTCCCTTGTGATGAAGGAAACATCCTTGGTATCAGGAGGGTGCATCCGGATCTGGTGATAACCTAAAAAAGCATCTAAAAAACTCATGACAGAAAAACCGACGGCTGAATCAACCAGCGCGTCGATCCGAGGCAGGGGGTAGCAATCCTTAGGGCATGATTTATTTAACAAAGAAAAGTCAATACACATTCTCCATTTACCACCTCATTTTTTAACCATTACCACATTCGAGATCCATCCCGGATACTGGATCTCCGAGATGAAGCCAGCCTCGAGGAGCTTCCTGACCTCCTCACGAATGGGCTCCTCCAGCTTGGTGGCGACGGCTCTCATCTTCTGGCGTATGGGGCGAGTGCGGGGGTCCAAGTTCAGGCGATGGTAGGGCATGTCTGCGTCGATGCCCGGCATGTCCCCCGTGCTCCAGGCGAAGATGTCGACGTTGCTTTGAATGCAAGCCCGCACTTGCTCCCGGGCCTCAGGACTCAAGCCCCCGCTGACCCGCACCCTTTGTACTCTCCCTGCGCTGGTGAAGACCTCCATCTCCACCACTTCTTCGGCCGGCTCTAGCCGCGACTGCTCCCAGCCGGCCCTTGCCTCTTCCTCCAGCTCCAGCTCTCCCCTTTCTACCTCCTCCTCGATCCCCATCGCATCTACTAGCCCCTCCTGTTGCTGCTCGACTCCCACGCCCCTCGGGGCCTCTCCCTCAACTCCTCCTGCCACTCATTCTCCTACTTCCATCGCCCCTTCTGGGCTCTCCTGCTCCTCGCCCCCCCGGACCACCTGCACATCTCCTTGCTGCTTCTCAGTCTCCTCTTCTCCGACTTCCTCTTCAACTATCTCTCTCGCCTCCTCTAGGCCCATTTCCTCTTCCTCACCAACGTCCTCAAGTGCCGCCATCTCTATCTCCAACTCCTCTGCTTCTGCCATCCACGAAATTGTGTTGACTGCTGTAACGTAGCATTGTCTTGCCACCTTCAGGGCCCCTCTTACCCTGACCTGCACCCCCCCCCCGTTATTGAACTTGAGGCATTGATGGAACGAGGAGGGAATGCAGCGAACGGCGCTGATGAGGGGGCGCCCAAAGATGGCATTATAGCTGCTTGGGGCGCCCACGATTACGAACCTGCAGTTCTGTGACACGCCCCCCAAATTCACGTGCAGCCCTACTCCCCCTTCCACCTCTTTCCTCTCTCCGTAGAACCCAAATAACGGTCCATCCGAGGCCAGGATCCTCTTCCCTTCTACCCTCATCTAATCGAAGGCCTTTTTGAAGACGACATTCACCGAGCTCCCGTTATCTACTAGTATCCTCGAGACCGTATAATTTTCCACCGCCGTCTGGATCACCAGGGCGTCACAGAATGGATCCTCATAGTCTGGCATGTCTGCTGACGAGAAAGTGATTTTTTCCTCTGGTGGGGGAGCCTGGGAGGTAGAGGCGACCCCCCTTCAGTACATGGTTTGCAGGCTCCCCTTGCGGGTTGCCTCAATCCCCACTCCTACGTGAATCACCCCGATTCCTCCCCGAGTCCCTACATCTACACGATCTTCGCACCTATCTTCCACCTCGCCCTGCTGCACCTCTACTATCCTCACCGGTGGATCCTGCCTCCCTGCTCTTCTTGCTTCTCTTATCTCTAAGAACTTCGGGCAGGTGGTCGTTGCGTGACCTTCCTCCTGGTGGAAGTCACAAAAAAGCAACGCCTCCCCGCCCCTTCTTCCCTCTCCTCTTCCTCTTCTCCCTCCTCCTCGAGCTCCTATTCCCGCTCCTCTTCTTCTACCCACTTCCATGGCCTCTTGCGGTGGTGGGGCACGACCCCCTGGCGCCTGCCTCCACGCCGGTTGATCGAACCTCCGGGGTTCCCATAGATTATCTCTTCCCTGCTAGCCTCCTCCTTAGCCCTGGGGCGACCCTCCTAGGGCCTCCAACCTAACCAGTTGTTCGGCTCCCGGGCCCCCCATCCCTGCTGCTGCCCAAACCTTCGGGGCTCTTCCCTTCTCATTTCTTCCCTTTGCTCCCTCTATTCCCTCGGCTCCTTCTGTCTTCCTGCTGCTGGTTCCTTCACGTCGTCCTCCGCCAGCCTGGCTAACTTCCTGGCAAATGCTGGGTTTGCTCTCTCGAAGTCAATCTCCTTTGCCGCCCTCTCCATGAGCTCCTCAAAGGAGAGGGGAGGCACTCTCTTCAATTCCATGCTAAAGAATCCCGGTCTCAGCCCCAGGGTGAAGCCTAGCATCAGTGCGTATACTGGGACCTCCTGGACCAGGAGGATCTCTTCCTGAAACTGGTCGACATAGTGACCCAGTGTCTCATCCTGCTTTTGCCTCACCGCAAACAGGCACTCCGATTCCTTCTTCCGCTTCTTCGAGGTTGAGAACCTCAACAGGAAACTTCTTCGTAGTTTCTCAAAAGAGTAGATTGATCTTGCTGGCAACTGGTGGAACCAGTCCCGAGCCTTCTCTTTCAACGTGATGGCAAATAACCGACACTTGAAGGCATCCGTCATCTGCCTTATTGATAAGACGTCCTCAAACCACTGCACGTGCTATACAGGGTCATCCTTCCCCGAGTAGTAGGACATGTCAGGCTCCCGGAACCCTTCCGGTACCGGAGCTGAGATGATGAGCTCGCTAAATGGGCTCTCGCCTCCTGCCTGGCGAGAGGGTATGTCCCGCGGCCTCGGCTGACTGGCCCGATCCGCGAGGCCGTGCCCCGGGAAGATCTCTCGCACTACCGCTTCCTTCTCGCCCAGATCCATCAGCGCCTCCTTTCCCAGGCGCTGGCTTTGGCCGGGGAAGAGTTCCCGCGCCGCCACATCTCTCTCGCCAGCCTCCGCCGTGACCTCCTTTCCCAGGCACTGTTCTGGGCGTTCTCGCCCAATAGCGGGACCTCTTCTATCGGGACCTAAGGGGTGGCCCACTCGCCTCTGGCCGAGAAGGCCAAACTGATCGTCTGCAGGACCTCTCGCCTGAATTCATCCAGCATCCTCTTTGTCGCTTCCTCTCCCCGGGTGGGGGAGCCTCCAGAACCTGACCCTTAACCTTCACCTCCAGCCATGGGACAAGACGTGAGGCTTTCTTGTATCGGCAGCGATCCACGCTCACCGCACCAGAACTGGTGAAGCCAAATATGACCTCAACGGGAGTTCGAAGAAAAGGGGGTGCAGCCAAAACCTACTTCTCTCAAGTCTCAACCCTCGACTGGATTCAAAGGACCTAAGACTGACCCAAAGCCTCAGCAGGGAGGTCCCACCTCACACCCGGAAGATCTCTGAGAGCT
Source organism: Platanthera guangdongensis (assembly GCA_039583875.1). Taxonomy (NCBI): domain Eukaryota; kingdom Viridiplantae; phylum Streptophyta; class Magnoliopsida; order Asparagales; family Orchidaceae; genus Platanthera; species Platanthera guangdongensis. The sequence continues at coordinate 60,660,146 of CM077162.1, read as the reverse complement.
TCCCCTCCAAAGCCAAAGCTGGGCTAGGAGCTCCTCAGAAAGCACTGGAATTTGAGAGATAATGACAGCCTGCTCTCTAAAGAGTCCTTATGGGTCTATTTATAGCATCATGCTGACCTGAAATTACCGAAAAGCCCCTAGTTGGTCTGCCAATAGCCGAATCCCGTTGTTTTCCTGAGGGCACAGGGGTAAATTTACCTGAGGGCAATCTGGTCACTTAACCCTAGGCCTTGGCCCCCACTCGGCGAGAGCTCTGAACCGAGGGCCTTTTACCCAGAGATGGCGTGAACGGTCTCGCCTGCTTTCAGGCGAGAGCCCCTTCAAGATTGGAACTTGGCGCTAGCGTAAGCACTCCCGCGCTGGCCGCGCTCGACGATCTCGTCCCGTTGATCTCCATTCGACGACTTGACGCGAACGTTCCCGCCAGCTTGAGCGAGACCTCCTTTCGGGAGGGAACGCCTTTGGCTAGCTCAACTGTGACCATTGCGCCTCCTGGTCTGACTCAGCAAATATGGGGTTGTACAATGATGAAGACTCAGATGAAGATGCTGCTACAAATAAAAATAAGATGCTTTCAAAGAAGAGAAAGGTCGCTCCTCCTCCAGCTCTTAAGCCAAATCCCACTGCTGACACCCCTTACTATATTCTGCACAATGTAACTCCATATAAGGGAATGCCTGCATGGATGTGGCTCTCCAAGAACCAACAGAAAGATAGAAAGAGAAGCAGGAGATATTCCCCTCCTCCATTGCACAGATATAGGAAGGATCCTCCTCCTCCTCCTCCTCCAGCAGCTGGTGCCAGTAGCTCCCAGAGATCTTCCCCAATGCAAACTTATCAGAGACAGTCAGAGAGATCTTCTAGAAGCAGCCAGTAGAGGCCATCCTCCTCAGGAATTCAAAGTCAACAGCATAAGCAGCAGCAGCAATAAAGTTCTGAAGTTCAAAAAGCTGATAGTCTAAAGATACCTCTCTCTCCTCCAATCCCTTTTGAAGATCCAGAAACTGCAAATACTGCAAGAATGGCTAGGTACCAAGAGCTGATTGGTCTATCTTTGATAAATAAAGCCAAGGCTAAAGGCAAATATATATCAGGGATAACGACTATGTCAAAGTATAGAAAATAAGAGCTGAAAAGGTTTCGCAAAGGAAATAAATTGTTTAATGTTGATGATTATATGAAACTTCATCCAGAAGCAGTTGTCCCCAGAGCAACTTCATTGAAAATCATTGGGGCAGCTGATATGACCATGACAGTGGCTCAAGTTCAAAATACTAACAGAGAAATCATTTTCAAGAAGCCAGGAGAGCAGACATCTGAAGACAAACCTCAGCAGAAGAAGCCAAAGAAGTAATTTTCTTGTCGTTTCAATTTCTGTCTGTTTTTGATTTTTCAAACTATGTTATCTGTTAAACAAAGCTGTATATATATATATCTGTTGCATGTGTTATAATTCTCTGCAAGATATATCTCTTTTCTTGCTTTGTTTTTCTGTTTTGAGTCTCTGTTAGTGACCTCACCCAAATAGGGGGAGATTGTTGGATCCCTAGTTGATTTGGGCTAGGTTCACTCACTTAGGATGTGACCCATCATGTATAGTGAGGGTCAAGTTGTGTCCTAGAGTCTAGTTCAAGTCCTTAGGTTCAACTCCAGATGGACCAGATTTCAACAAGACCATTAGAGACTCCAGTCTAACAAGTTTACAAGACTAAGTAAAGTGAGTTCTACGTTCGTCGAACTCAGCTCGACGAAAGGAGTTCTGGGCTCGACGATCATGAGACTATTCATAATGCTGAGCTAGACGATCTGTGTTCTCTGTTCGACGAAGACTCAGTTTCTACATCAATCCAAAGTCAGGAGAACTTCAAATTTTTCTAAGTACAGCTTCAAGCTTCGGTCGACGAATTATATTCTGAGCTTGATAAACTTGGACCTCAAGTTGTCAGTTTCTCAGGTCGACGAAGTCAGCTTCTTAGGTCGACGAATGCTGTACTCTACTCGACGATTTTTGGACTCAGAGAATTTGTGTCGACACTTAGGGTTTGTGTCGACACCAGACAATCTGTGCTGACAAAAGGATATCAGTCGACACCCGCTTATGTCGACACCAGAGGACTTATGTCGACACCAAGATCAATCTGGCGACACCAACTTTTGTCGAAACAGCATTTCAGCAGATGCAGAATATTTTTCCTAAGTCCAGAACTTATCTCAACTCGACGAACTTGACTGTCTGTTTGACGAATGAAGATTGTTTGGTCGACGAACTATCTCAAGCTCAGCTCGACGAACTCAAGCTCAGCTCGACGAACTCAAGCTCAGCTCGACGAACTCAAGCTTAGCTCGACGAACACAAGTGCAGCTCGACGAATTGTGTTCTCCGCTCGACGAATCCAGACTAGGTTTTCTTCAAGTTTCCCATCCCGTTTCTTGGCGCTGATTCCTGAACATTTCATACCAGATCTTCTCGGAATGTTACCGTTAGAACGCGCATTGACTATGGATGATTACATACCGTTTTTCCATGGGACAGTTAGGAAATTCATTGATTGTTGATTCTTTCCAAAGCCGACTGCAATTACTGCTCGACATTCAAAAGTTTGAATGTTCCTCAGTCAGATAGACACATACACAGAAAGAAAAAGATCAAGCAGTGATATAGTCACAGAATCACAATACGGACAATCAGACAGACACTCTGAGGTTGCAGAGAAGAACAATCATTCTAAAATCAAAAGTTCTTGACTGCAATCAGCCTTGACCAGGAAACATCTTCAAGAAGAAGAAAAAGAACAATCAAATTCAATCAAGAGACTTCTTCTCTCTATTCTCAGGACAACTTCAAAGGACAATAAAGTTCTACCTGTTAGAAGAAGTTCCTGAAGCATTTCTGGTTCAGGCATTCTAGGTCCTTGAAGACCTATCACCCTGAAGCAGTGCTCCAGCATTCCTCACCAATTCAAGATCTCAGGGGGAGGAAGATCTGCTACAATCAATCCACAAGTCTTCTCTCTGATTGTTGACAGAGAAGACACTATCACCCGCTTTCCCATTCCTGTATAGGGTTTTAAATCCCTTCAAAATTATTCTGGTTGCAAGTCTCCTTCCAAAAGACTTGAGGGTTATCTTTGAGCACCTTATCAAAAGCTAATTGGTGTCCAGGACACCTGATCAACTCATCCTGCAGTGGATTCCTACCTAGGGTGGTAGAAGAGTGGATGTACCCAGATTATTTGGGGAACCACTATAGCTCCTTGTGTCATCTGATTGCTCTTTTCTTTTGTTTTCTGGTTATGCACTGTGATTGCTCTGTGATTAGATAGTTGTTGTGCTTGCTTTATTTTAATTACTTCCCTGTTCACTTAGGAATACAATAATAGTTGTAAAAAGTTTATAGTGAGCACCATACTCTATTCACCCCCCCCCCTCTATAGTATATCAGATCTAACCTGCACTTTCACTGAGACACCTTCAAAATCAATGGTGTCTTAGACGACGCAATTTGGCTAAGACTCTTCCCCTTCTCCTTAAAGACAAAAGCCAAGCAGTGGTTAAGTTCTCTTCCAAGGGGATCAATCACTACTTGGAACATTTTAGTTGATAAATTTCTTGCTAGATATTTCCCTCCCACTAAAACTGCTTAATTAAGAAATGATATAACTTCTTATTCTCAAATTGCTTCTGAGACCCTCTATGACACTTGGGATAGGTTCAAAGAACTTTTGAGATGCTGCCCTCATCATGCTCTGCTTGTATGGTTACAGGTTCAGACATTTTATAATGGGCTAAATCAAGAGACTAAGCAGATGATAGATGTCTCTTCCGCTGGTTCTTTGGACCGCAAAACTCCGAAAGCCGCTCTTGAGCTTATCGGCGATGAACACTTATCAATGCAACTCGTCTAGGACTTGCCCAAATAAACCTGCAGGTATCTACGAGGTGGACTCTGTATCGCAACTGGTGCTGCAAGTGGAAATGTTGAACAAGAGAATTGCGGAGATGACTGCTTCCTCTGCCCCTCAGGTATATGAAATTGCAAATGCTGCTGCTGCCGAGCAGGTGGATTGTCTGGGGAACATACCCAGGCCTGCTCAAAAAAATTCTGCCAATTTTTCTGCTTTTTCTAATTTTTCTGCTCCTCCTGATTTTAATGCTGCTACGAATTCTTATCACCCGGGATGACGTAACCATCTTAATTTTTCTTGGAGTAATTCTGCTAATGCCATACATCCACCACACGATTTTACACCACCACCACCACCTCAAAACCAAAATTTTCAAAAACCTCCATCTTTGGAGGAAATACTTTCTAGATATATAAGCTCGAACGATGCTACCATTAGAAACTTAACAGGGTCGATGAAAAATTTAGAAAATACGGTCGGCCAAATCACCAAGGTTATCTCTGAGAGGCCACCTGGGACTCTTCCCTCCAATACTGAACCCAACCCAAGGGAACACGCGAAAGCGTTTACCCTTCGGAGCGATAAAGTAATTCACGAGCCCACCATAAGGGAAGAGACAGAGGTGATTGCCTCTCCTGCCGCTGAAAAAATTATAATTACGGAAATTAACGATAATAATTTTGAAAGTGAAAAAGATAAAACTGCTTTTGAAAAATATAATTTTCAAGATGATGCTCCGATTGTTATAATAGAATTTTCACCACCTCCTTATCCCGCTAAGCTTAGGAAAGAAAAATTAGATGATCAATATCAACGCTTTCTTGAAATTTTCAAACAAATCCACATAAATTTGCCATTCCACGAAGCAATTAGCCCAATGCTTAAATATGCTAAATATCTTAAGGACTTGTTAACAAACAAAAAGAAACTAGAAAATTTATCTCATGTAACGTTGAACGAAGAGTGTTCGACAATCATTAAAAATTCTAATCTTCCTAAAAAGATAAATGATCCCGGTAGCTTTTCTATATCTTGTGTTTTTGGTGATGTTTTCATAAAGCATGCGTTAGCGGACCTAGGTGCGAGCATCAACTTGATGCCATTTTCATTATTTAAGAAGCTAGGATTGGGCACTATCAGCCCTACGCGGATGAGTATTCAGTTAGTTGATCGATCAATTAAGTATCTGTTAGGTATTGTAGAAGACATGCTAGTGAAGGTTGACAAATTCATCTTCCCGGTGGATTTTGTGATTCTTGATATTGAGGAGGACGTTGAGGTCCCTCTTATCCTTGGTCGACCCTTCCTAGCCACCTCTCGAGCAGTCATCGATGTGAGTAACGGGAAGCTTTTCCTTCGTGTAGGAGATGACGAGGTCACCTTTTCGATAAATCAATCTCTGAAAAATGTTGAAACTTGTGAAGTGAAAGTGGGTGAATGGAAGGCTTGGGCAACCTATCCGCGTGGACTACGCGGACAGGGTTTGCGGACTGCTAAGTTGGCAGGGATGTTGCAGGCGGTTTGCTCTGTGGCGGCCTGGGCGGTCTGTTCGCGCGGACTACGCGGACAGCAGCGGCGGTCTGTCAGGCCGGGGATTACTCAGCAGGCAGTTTGTTCCCAGGAAGTAACCAGGCGGATAGAAATCCTATCCGCAGAGTCCGGCATAAAGCGGATTGATGAACTGGAGCTCGGCAGACCGGTTTGGCAGTTGCCTTGGTCTTGTCTAGTGGAGCGGCAAGTAGAAGCCGCGGAGACCGCTGGTCAGCACGGACAGAAACTGGAGGTCGCCCGGTATGGCGGGATAGATCCAGTGTCCTCCAGTAAGTGCGGACTGGCCCTTATGGCCAGTGGACTGGACTTGGTGTGATCTGAACCAAGTCCAGGTTGGCTCAGTCCGGGGAGATCGCGCAGTGGAGCGCGGGCTGCTTTCTCAGTCCGCCAAGCCTAGTAGAAGTGTTGTTGCCTTGATTGCTAGCTTGGGGGTATGCGGACTGCAGGACTGCCTGTGCAAGAGCGTGCAGACTGGAGCTGGAGTCCGCTGAGTTCGGTTTAGCCTTGCGATGAGGTTATGAATTCAGGAATGCGGACTGGAGTTTGCTGCGAAAGCAGACTGAATCGGCGTGTCCGCTGAGTCCGGCGGTGCCTTGGAGATTGTGGCAATGGACTCGGGAAGTGCGGACGGAAGCCGAGTGTCCGCTGAGTCCGGCAGGTGCCTTGATGGCGAGGCTGCGGGCTCGGGTTATGCGGACTGGCGCTGTGTCCGCGGATTGGCAGACAGAGCTGTTGTGGAGTCCGGCTATGGTGGTCCTGGCTTGGTCTCTAGCGGCAAGGCGGTCTGGATATTGGAGTCCGGCCTTGGAGAAGCTGGGGCGGACTGGCTATCTGCACAGGAGCGGCGAACTGGAATGTGTGTCCGCGGGTTGGCGGACACACTTGTTCTTGCTGCGGGATGGGGCGGTGATCCTATCGGCTAGGGTGGTGACCATACTCATCATCGTGCCTATAAATAGGACCCTTGTCACATCAGGATGTACCTCGAATGCAACCTGAACCGAACTAGAGTGAACAGTAAGTTGGGTTGAGCGAAGTGCTGCGGTCTGTGTTTGTCAGTCCGCGCGGATTGTTTCAGGCTGACGGTTTGCTGTGTGCAGGTCGCACGGGTTGCTTCAAGGAACCAGGAGTTTGGCTGTGACTTCGGTCAAGTACTTGGAAGTGTGCGGTCTCTGCGGACTCAGCAGGAAATCGCTCTGCGGCTTGTCAGCCCTGTTTCATCTTTGCCAGCTTCAATAACCTGTCCGCCGGCTTCAGGCGGGTAGGGGTGTTCCTCAGTTCAGGTTCAGCAGGAGGCGAATAACGGTGTGTCCGCGCGGCCTCGCGGCTTCGGCGGACTCCGTGTCTATTCGGCGAATTGCAGCATAGCTTGGGCGAGCTCAGCGATCTCGGCGACCTCGGCGACCTCGCGGTCTCGGCGGACTCCGGTGCTGTCCTCCCGGCTTGTTTTTTGGTGCTTTCTGTTTACAGCTGTTGTACTAGCGAAATCATGTCTCGCTATGTATGCCTCATGTTGTAAAGAAGTAAATTTATAAAAGACCTGCTTGTGCTTCCATTGTTTGTTGGGTTTAACCTCTGTTCCTTGGTTCCGCTGGTTCAACGTGAGAACTGGGTAGTTCCGAAGATATTAATTTGGCGTTTGGGCTATCTTGCTGACCACGTTGAGAAAATTTAACAAAAAACTCTTTAAAAAATGATGATTCTTGTTTTTTTCTTGATGTGTTAAATGAAGACTCCTCTCTTTCTCTTTGCAATATTTCTTCAAATGATTTTTCCTCTTATTTTTCTGAAATTTCAACAAATGTTTTTGAAGACACGGTTATGTCCGTGCAATCCAATTTTGAAAATGAAACTATTTTTAGACAAAAAATTTTGAAAATCTTACTTTTGAGAAAGAAAACAATTTGAAAAACTCTTATGATGAACCACCCAACCTGGAATTAAAACCACTCCCCGAACATCTTAAATATGCTTTTTTAGAAAAAAAATTCTAAATTGCCCGTTATAATCTCGGCCTTTCTTTATCAATCCAAGAACGATCAATTGATTGAATTGCTACAAAAGCATCGCCGACCTATAGCGTGACAAATTTTTGATATTTCCGGCATAAGCCCCTTTTTTGCACCCATAAAATATTTTTTGAAAATAATTCTAAGGGTGTAATTCAACATCAACGTCGTCTTAATCCGAATATGAGAGAGGTCGTGAAGGGAGAGGTGCTTAAATTGTTAGATACAGGGATAATTTATCCTATTTCCGATAGTAAGTGGGTAAGTCCGGTCCGGGTTGTACCTAAGAAAGGTAGGATCATGGTAATGACGAATGAAAATAATGATTTAATTCCAACTAGGATGGTAACGGGATGGAGGATGCGCATCGACTACCGTAAGCTAAACGATGCCACCCGTAAAGATCACTTCCCCTCCCCTTTATCGATCAGATTTTAGAACGTCTATCGGGGCATAGTTTGTATTGCTTTCTTGATGGTCTCTCGGGGTATTTCCAAATCCCTATCGCTCCCGAGGACCAAGAGAAGACAACATTCACTTGCCCCTTCAGAACTTTTGTCTACTGTAGGATGCCTTTCGATATTTGTAATGCACCAGCTACCTTCCAGCGGGTACTTGTTAGCAATTTCTGATAAATATGTAGAAAATATTATGGAAGTATTTATGGACGATTTTTTGATTTTTGGCGATTCTTTTGATTTATGTTTAAAAAATTTGGGAAACGTTTTACAATGCTGCAAAGAAACAAACTTAGTTTTAAATTGGGAAAAGTGCCACTTTATGGTGCGTGAATGCTGAGTCCTTGGACATAAGATTTCCGCTAAGGGAATTGAAGTGGACAAGGCAAAAATTGAAGTAATTGAAAAGTTACCGCCGCCTACGAATATCAAAGTGATTAGAAGTTTTCTAGGCCATGCGGGGTTTTATAGGCGCTTTATTAAAGATTTTTCAAAAATTACTAAGCCTCACACCCACCTTCTCGAAAAAGAAGCTCCTTTTGTTTTCGACGATTCTTGTCTAGCGGCGTTCAAATTAATAAAATCTATACTTATTAATGCTCCAATTATGATCGCCCCAGTTTGGGATATGCCTTTCGAAATAATGTGCGATGCGAGTAGTTTTGCGGTTGGTGCGGTGCTAGGAGAACGAATAGCTAAGAATTTTCACCCAATTTATTACGCGAGCAAAATTCTAACTTCCGCTCAAGAAAACTACACCACAACCAAAAAGGAACTTTTAGCTGTTATTTTCTCATTCGATAAATTCTGACCGTACATTACTCTTTCTGAGGTTATCGTTTTTACGGATCATTCCGCTTTGAAATACCTCCTTTCTAAACTGGAAGCCAAGCCGCGTCTTATTTATTGGATCCTCTTACTTCAAGAATTTGACTTGGAGATTCAGGATAAGAAAGGAGTGGAAAACCTAACTGCTGGTCATCTTTCTCGCCTCGAAAATCTTGAACTCGATATTTTAAATGAAAATTTTATTAATGATTCTTTCCCAGATGAACAAATTTTAAATTTTTCTTCTTCTACCCCCTGGTTTGCCGATCTGGCCAATTACCTCGTGGCCCGGTTCCTGCCAAAAGAGTACTCTTTCAGCAAAAGAAGAAATTCTTTTCTGAGTTGAAGTATTATTTTTGGGAGGACCCCTTTCTATTCCGCATTTATGCGGATCAGGTGGTAAGAAGATGTGTTTTCCGGGAAGAAGGTCAACAAATTTTGAAGCATGTTCATGAAGGTCCGACTGGCGGGCACTTTCAAGCAAATTGCACCGCCCACAAAGTGCTTAGAGCTGGCTTTTATTGTCCAAGCATATTTACAGATGCACAAATCTTTGTGGGCTGGTGTGATCGGTTTCAGCGGACTGGAAACATATCTAATAAAAATGAAATGGAACAAAATTATTTTCTTGAGTGTGAAATCTTTGATTTGTGGGGCATTGACTTTGTAGGACCGTTTCCCTCAAATTCATGAAATAAATACATTCTAGTCGCTATAGATTATGTTTCTATGTGGGCGGAGGCCCAAGCTTTACCCAGTAACGACGCTCAAGTCATAGTTTCTTTTTTAAAAAATTTATTTTCTCATTTTGGATTTCCTCAAGCGATCGTTAGTGACAGGGGAAGTCATTTTTGCAACGCTCAGCTCACTAAAGCTTTAGCTAAATACGGCGTTACGCATAAACTATCCACCGCTTATCACCCCCAAACAAACGGTCAGGTCAAGGCAGTCAATCGTGAGCTCAAAAGGATTTTGGAAAAAACCGTTTCTACTTCTCGTAAATATTGGTCTTTAAAGTTAGACGATGCTCTTTGGGCATATCGGACAGCATACAAGACTGCTGTTGATCGTACTCCTTTCCGATTAGTCTATGGAAAATTATGTCATCTCCCGATAGAAGTAGAAAACCATGCATACTGGGCTCTAAAATTTTTTAATTTTGATCCGCACTCGATCGGCGAGCACCGAAAAAATCAATTAAATGAACTCGACGAGTGGAGAGCGAATGCTTATGAGAATAACAAAATTTATAAAGAACGCACGAAATTTTATCACGATAAGAACTTGCGCCGCCCTAAAATGTTTAAACTAGGCTATCAGGTTCTCCTTTTTAATTTGCGTTTACATCTTTTCCATGGAAAGCTCAAATCTCGATGGTCTGGAGCGTTTACGGTCAAAGAAGTTTTTTCTTATGGAACTATGTTGCTCTCGCACCCGGACAAGGGTGACTTTAAAGTAAATGAGCATAGACTTAAGTTATATTTTTCTAATGATTCTGTGTCTCCTGAAAAGGAGAATCTTAATTTGGACTCTTAAATGTTTATTTGCATTTGGAACTTTTTTTGTTGTACTTATTATTATTATGAAACTTTTACTTTTATTATTATTCGGACAATCTATTGTTACATAAAGAACACTTTTGGGAGTCTGCCCAAGGATTTTCTTTTCTGCATTTATTTTTGTACTTTGCTCTTCCTCCCGGTGGCCAAACAAGTGCTAGTTCGTGATTGCCGCTCCAACGTTGCTGATTTCAAGACAGATCAAGCCAAGCTTGCTGATGATCAAGTGCATTAAAAAGCAAGCATGGGGGAGCGACATCATCTTTCGTCCTCAGAAACCCAGGGAAGTCCTGTTCTTTTTATTTATTTGTTATCTTTACTATACTATATTTTCTATCCCCCCTCTTCTTCTTCTCTTTCTCTTTTTTGTTTTTCATTGAGGGCAATGAACAATCCAAGCATGGGGGAGGGTTTAATTGTTTTCTTTCTTCTTTCCCTTCTAGAAAAACTGTTTTAAATTTCAACAAAAAAACAACAAAAAATTTATTATAGTTATATTAAGGCTCTTAGGAGTACTGTTTTTTCTTTAACTTTATCAAAAATCCAAAAAATATACAATACAAAAACCCAAAAAAATAATAAATAAATAAATAAATAAAAAACATTGCTCAAATCTATTTGAAAATCAAAATCAAAAATTATTTTCTATATTTATTTTTATGTTTCTTCTAGTGATGTGTAGGCCCATGCGGTTTTTTAGTTCTAAGTAGATTTCTTTAAATCGATTTTTTAAATTTATTATTTTAACATAGCTTAATCTTACTAGTTTCTAGTTCTTAAATATATGCATTTTTTTAACGTTTTAAGTTAGCAAACTGTAGTTGTTCTTTCTATTCGGTTACTTGTGTATGAATGGTTGCTAGATAACATTATCACTTTTTTATTTGTGGGGTAATACTTTCTTGGTGTCTAGAACTTGTCTCTAGCTACTCTCGAAGCATATGCGCCATTTTTTACGTACTTTAGAAATGATTTAGGCCACCTGTTGATCCGTTTGAGCCTTTTTGTCCACCAAAATATTTCACCTTTGCTAAAACAATTTTGGGCCTTTTTCCATTTTTTTCTTTATTTAGCTCCATCTTTCATTATTTTTCACCAAAGCCAAAATGCCCTTCCTATTTTCACACTAGACTATGAGCTTAAAATATTATTGTGTTGGGTTATCTTTTAAAATGAAAAGGAAAATTTAAAGCTTACATTTGGAGCTCCCCTAAAAAGAGAAAAAATGTTATTATCAAAATGTGAAGTCAAAATGTAAAAAACAAAAGAGTAGTATATTTTGGCCAATTTTATGAAAAGACGAAAAAAATGCATGGCCTTGTTTTGTTAATTCGAATTGGAGAAATGATATACTAGTCATTTCTCATTTTTATCATTTTTATGTTTATTTGGAGCTCACCCTTGGTTTAGTGTGTTTTAGCCATCAGGTTTATCTTTGATTTTCAATTCCCAATCATTTTCCTAAGTCAAGTCTTTATGCCTATTTAAGTCCTTTTGATCTTTAGACGTGAACCCGTATAGTGGAGAGTGTGAACGAACAAGCCTATGGCCACCATCATTAATGGATTTCTTTGGAGTTTATCTTGAGGTGATTTAGGGATAATTGTTATTTAGCAACCTAGTAGTTTGTTCAATGACCCGTTTCTTTAGAATCCCTACTTTTGTTTTTCTTATTTTCATTAATTTTGGATGCATTGTTTTAGGGATTTAGAAATATGTAATTCTTCTTCATGTTCTAATAATATTTTTAGATCTCCATTTTCAAGTTTTCTATTGTGCACTTCTCACCCCAATAGTTGTTAACATAGAAATTAGGATAGTTTAATTTTCATGTTTTGGTTTTCTTAATCTATGAAATGTAAATTTCTTGTTTACTTTTATTTCTCTCCCCTAGTTTTCATTTTCATTTGCTTGAGGGCAAACAAATACTCTAGCATGGGGGAATTTGAAGACTAGTTTTAGTCATCGGTTTTTGGGTTAGTTTAGTATAGATATTCCTAGGATTAATTATATTTTTTATGTATTTTATGTTTGTTAGGTTCTAATTTCTATTTTTGATGTTATGTTTTAGTTCCTCATTTTGTGTTTTGTATGCATCCTATTAAGTTTAATTATAAATTTTTCTATTATGTTTTGTTTGCATCTTATTTTTTTGTTTTATTTTATATGTTTGTTTTGTTATATAACACAGCTTAATGTTCTATTTTTTTTTGTAGGTTGGAGCCCACCTGGTGCAGCCCTCTCATGTGGTCGGCCTTCATTGGTGAGCCCGAGCCACTTCATTTATGCAACATGGTGCAGCCCAAGCCTCCTCCAAGTGCGGCCGGCCAGCCCACTCCATGCAGCCCGAGCCCCTCCTCCATGATGAACTCGAGCCCATGTAGCTCCTTGGTGCAGCCCGGCCTCCTCCCTACTCCAAGTGAAGCAGCCCACTTCAAATATGCATGCAACACGGCGCTCTTCAACCATGCAGCCCACTCCATTCATGCATGATCGGCCACTCCCCTCTCTCTTCTTTATTCCTCATGCATCTCCCCACTCACCCCTTCTCTCTTATTTATTTCTCATTCACCCGACTTTCCCTTTCTCTCATTCTCATTTAAACCCATCCATCCCCCCTTCTTATATTTTATTTTGTTCTTTTTCTATTTTCCAAAATGAAAATGCATATGCATGCATGTAGCCACTTCTCTCTCTCCATCATTAAATGTCATTCATGCATCTTCACCATGCATGGTCGGGCACATCTTTCTCCCCCTTCATCTCCACTTCTCTCTAGAACCTCCCCCTCATCTATAAAAGGAGCCCTTGCCTCAAGCTTTGGAAGAGTTGGATTTTGGAGAGCAAGTGAAGTGCTAGTTCAAGAGAGAGTTATTTTCTTTCATGTTGTTGTTAAGTTTTTATTAGTGTAATCATTTTCTTGTTATTGTAATCTTTTCTTTGGTAGCATAATCTTGTCCCGTTTATTATTTTGTACTTCCTTTTATCAAGCAATGAAAAATTATTCTCTTTCTCTTATTTTTGTGCTTTCTTCCCTAACTATGCGTAGCTAATTTTCCGTTAGCATTCAATCATGAGGATCCATGAAATGAGATGAGTTTTCCTTTTACTTCATAGTTTATTTTTGTCAAATTTATTCTCGATCCTTCTTTGATTTATTCCGTGTCGTCTCCATATTTCCGGTATACGGTAGTAGGGAATTTGATCTCATTTCATAGTAGTCGAGAGACTCGTTGATTTGAAAGATCACTCAAAGAAGTAAGAAGTTCCACGCAATCCTAGAGATAGGACGACGTAAATCCTCCGGATTGGAGTCAAATCCAATAGTGCGGATCACTTCGATAATGCAACTTTAGGCCTTTTTGGTTTGCAAAGAGATTTCGGTCAAAACGTCTATAAGTTAGGAGATTTAATGCTCTAGCGAGATTATTTCTTATTTTCGGATCTGTCACGGTCGAGTTTGATTTGCAATCATAAAACTATATTTTTATCCTTCTCATCTTTTTCATGGTGAATCATTGATCGAGTGCTATCATTTTATTTGAAGTTTTCGTTTTAATATTATCTTTTGTTTAATTTTAAATTCTCAAACAACCAACAATCGTACGGTAAGATAATAGTAGAAGCTTGAGTAATAGTAGTTAACAACCCCGAGTTTTAATACGACCATGGTACTACAATTCGATAGGTACACTTGCCTTTTCGGGTTGATAGTGAGTTCAATTCACCATGTAAGCAGACTAGAGTCAGATATTATTCCTGAAATTGATGAGACTGCTACTGAGTTAGCTAGATCTGCTGGAGAGGAAGGAGATGATTTGCCTTCAGCTAAGGATGCTGGGAAAATAGCAGAGGAAATTATTAACAAGATCTCTGGAGAAATGGAGGATTATGCCTCAAGATTGGAAAATGCAAATAGACATATGTCTATGTCTGATAATGATGATGCTCCTAGGCTTCAGAATGAGGGGGAGATCAAAGTAGCCTCAGACAAAGAGACTGTTATGTCTGAAGATGAGGAACTACAAGATAAAGTCTTGGAAATTCCAAGTGCTGAGGAAAGGAATGCTCCAATTAAGGGTGAGCAACTGATGCAAGTAATAATGCATGATACATTTTTTGTAGGGGAGCAACTAAAAGTTCCTCCAATGGTCGTACTGTCTGTTACAGCTGATAAAGAGGTTGCTGCTACTGTTGCTGACCTACATGCAAATGAAATCATAACAGAGATTGAGGGGGAGATATCATTTGATCTCCCTGCTCATGAAGTACATGATTTAGTTTCGTCAGAATCTGAAAAAGAGGAATATAGTCATGAGAAAGCTTACTCTTGACCACATCCTGAAAATGACACAGCTCAAGAAATAGGGAGAAAGCCTGTACAAGAAGCTATGGATGAGGGCACATCTACCAGAGTTAATCAGCTGCCACCAACTTTCTTAGCCCATCTAAAGGGTTTGTTGGATGAGCAAAGGAGGGCACTATAAAATTATATGGATAATCCACTCAAGGATATTAGAAATGATCTTGCAACTGAGATCAAATGTATAAGGTTTGAACTTAATCTATTGAAAGGAGAAACAGTCAAATTCTTTACAAGTGCTGCTGGAGCTGTAGACTTTACAATGGAGAAGTTGGATGTGTCAGGCCAGAACATGACTATTATCATAGAAAATCAAAAGATTCAGGCCAAGAATAGTATGACAATCCATGAAAATGATAAAATTCTGACATGTGAACAAAACAGTGAAATCTTCATATAATTGGATGCCTGCAACAAGATTCTTGATGACCACATGTTGGAAGTCAAGAATCATGTCACTGCTGGAGTAAAGTACCTGGAAGCAGAAAGAGGCAAGGTATACAGCACCCAGATCAATACTTTAATTTAAGAAGCCAAAAAGGGGGAGAGAGAAGCCATAAGGACCAATACTGAAAACATGGTTCAGGCAATAAATGTTGTGAGAGGCTCATTGGGATTAGAGCTAGTGCAATATGACAATATCCCAATGTTGTTGCTCAAGTACTAGAAACTTTGAACAGAGAACCTGATCAAGATAATCAAGAGTATGAGATGTTTATAGAAGATCATGGTAGTGTCAGTAATCAGTGGGCAGTGCAACCCACTGGTGCAGAAATTTCCTTTTTCAGCTCCACTATAGAGCAAACACTGCAGACAAGAGAAATGATTGCTGAAACAGCTGAAACAGAAGAAGAAGTCAGGATGAGAAAGAGAAAATATAGAGAAGAAATAGAAAAACGACTTGATTTCGAGCAATGGAGCCCAGAGTCTAGATCCTTCATCTTGCTTACTTGGGATCAGGTCAAGAATAAGAAATTAGACAGAGGTAAATTTTATAACAAGACCGAATGGGATAAGATGGAAAAGAGAGAGACAGAAAGAGGGATTTTCTGGAGGAACAAAAAGGGAAATCTTCTCACTCCTGATGCTATGAAACCATCTAAATACTTCTCCAAGCCCTTAAGCTATTTTGACAGACAAAAGGATAAAGCTGAACCTAAAGCTGATGTTGGAGCTACTAAGGCTAAGGCAGATGATGAAGCTGATAAGAACGGAAAGAAGATAGTTGAAGCTGAAGACAAGCCGATAAAGAAATCCAAAAGCAGTGAGATCATGATAATGGAACCTGAAACTTAAATGCTGTGATGATGTGTTATATATATATATAGCATAAGTATGTTAGTATATACATTGGCTTAGGTTTTGACTTCTTCAAATAGGGGGAGATTGTTGGATCCATTGATCCCAATGTCCTGAATTTGAAGAAGGACCAACAAACAATGTATACACATGTTGTGATCTAACTTGTGTTCAAGCTTAATGATTGCAGGATGTCCTAGTAGCAATGATGGGACAGATAGCCTACGTGGCTTTTTAGGTAAGTTCTTACCTATGTGGTGGAAAGACAGAAAACTGTCCAAGTCCACAGGTGTTGAGTGAGGATCATTCACTTAATGACAGATGACTTATAGTGATGAGTATAGACTATTCAGTCAAAGCCATGAAGTTGCAAGCTTAGAATGTGGCTAAGTCCACAGGCGTTGAGTGAAGTCAACTCACTCAACGCCATACAACAAAAGGTTGTGAGTCAGGCTAATAACAGTCTAAGACTTAAGAGAAATGAGCTAAAAAGTGGACAAGTCCAAATTTGTCGAACTGAGTTCAGGGTTCGTCAAGCTGAGCTAATCGTTCGTCAAATTATACTCAGAGTTTTAGAAATTTGGCTAGGTCCAATTTCGTCGAACTGAGTTTAGAGTTTGTCGAACTAAGTCCTGAGTTCGTCGATCTAAGCCTTCACTTGTTCGTCAAGCTGAACTCAAATTTCGTCGAACTGAGTTTTTACTTATTCGTCAAACTGTGTTCTAAGTTCGTCGAACTCAAATTGATTTCTGAAATAAAAAATCTGGCTAAGGCAGAAAGCGTTGAGTGAGGCATGCTCACTCAACGCTCTCAACGCCATTATATAGAATTAGTTAAAGCATAAAGCATTGAGTGAGGTATGCTCACTCAATGCTCTCAATGCTTAAGTTGCTGAAGAAGCAGAAATTGCTATTGCAGATTGCTTTGAGTGAGTGATGTTCAAACAACGCTCTCAACGCCTTTATGCAGAATGTGAATAAGGCACAAGACGTTGAGTGAAGTATGTTCACTCAAAGCTCTCAACGTCATGCATACAGAAGAGGCTATAGAAATTATTAAGCTTTGGCATTGAGTGAAGGTAACTCACTCAATGCCAAGAGACAGTAAAACTGTCTAAGTTCTTTGGCATTGAGTGAAGCTCACTCACTCAACGCCTATACTACTGGTGCTTGAATTTTGACTAAGTCTTCAGGTGCTGATGACAGCAAGTCAAAAAGTCAACAATATTCAAATTGTTAGTGGCAAAGCCACAATACATGACAAAAGGTGTCGCAGGCCTACTATACGTCACTTAGGCGTTAAAGAAAGGATGCAACCAACATTAATGGAGAGGGACCCACTGCTCAAAGAGCCACTAGGTTACATTAAATAAAAGGAGAAGCACATTACAAAAATAGTAACTGTTATAGTACTTCTTCACAATCTCCATAATTGTGGGTGTGGCTGAAGAACAGAGAGCTCCAGACAAACAAGTCTAGAGGTAAACCAAGTTAGCTATTGAGATCAACATCTTCAATGGCAAGATTGTTGGTGCCATATTCATCTGCACCAGCTAGCATTCTCAATGTGATTCACTGAGAAAGAGTTAACAGCAAGGGCTGACCCTTGCTGTAGGTGCTTCACAGATCCAACAAACAAACTCTAAAGAACATTCTCTTGTGGAGCTGTGAAGAAGAAGATAGAGCTAAGTAGTTGGCTCAGTTCAGGAAGGTGTAGAGAAGCTGATCTGCAAGTTGCTTCCAGCATAAGCCAAAGCATCCACATCATTGTTGTTGTGAAGAAGAGAGAACTGATTCTTTGGTTCAGTTCAGAAATGGGTAGAACGGTATTCTACATCTCACTTCCAGCTCAAGTGGATATACTTGTTGCTGTGAAGTAGTTGGGGCTAAGGTGTACTTAGTCCAGTAAAGTTGACACCGAAAACTTTCCTGGTGTTAAAGTGAGGCTGAGTGTAACTCACCCAAGGTTAATTATTACAAAGGAATTCCTCTAGTGTCCAATCAAGTACCTCAACAACCCATTTACATCTTCTAGGATCCTTTGTGGATCTGAGAGATAGGAGCAATCTTGCTCTGAGGTAGGTGATCAGTTGATCACTGAGTGGTGGGGATTTGTTCTTGAGCTGTAGGAGAGTGTATCTCTTTGAGTTATAGGAGCAAGTTTACTCTGAGGTAGGGCTATCCTCCATAGCCTGAGTGGTAGGACTTAATTGCCCGAGGTATATGATACTTGTATCACTAAGTGTAGGACCTTGTGGCTGAGGTGTAAGTCTTGGAGGAGACTGAGAGATCTTGAGGGATCTAAGGTGTAAGCTCCTTGGAGCATTGGTTTGGAGAAGAGCCTTGACCAATATGAAGTTGGCAAGGTGGGAGGAGAGTGGATGTACCCAAAGATCGGAGAACCACTATAAATCTTTGTGTACTCTGTTGTGTTGGTTTTCTTTGTGCAGGTAGCTCATCTTGAAAGTAGAAAATAACCAACCACTAAAGTAACAAACTAAAAGAAAATAAAAGATAGTCACTATGGACTAAGAAATCTATTCACCCCCCCATCTAGGTGATTTAGCTATCCTTGAAATAAAGACTTTCACATGGTTTGATTCATCAAACTACTTGCCCCTATCTCACTCAACAGAATGGCGTTGCTGAACGCAAGGATCGTCATCTCCTGGATGTTGCTCGCAGCCTTGTCTTATAAATGAAAGTTTCTCGGTCTTATTGGGGTCATGCATTTCTTCTCTCTTGTTTTCTCATAAATCGTATTCCCTCGTCTGTTCTTCAGGGGACAACTCCATTCTCCGTTTTATATCCAGAGGTCGACCCGTTTCCTTTAACTCTTATAGTTTTTGGCGGTGGGATGTTTGTTCACATACCTTCTCTTGGTCGTGACAAAATTTCTCTCCGGTCTCTTAAATATTGGGTTTTGCTAAATGTCACAACGTTTGTGCGCAGCGAAAATGGAACAAGAAAACCCAAATGAAAATTCGGATCTAGCGAGGAACATTGATCAAGAAGTGACATTGCTATTAATAAAATTATACCTTTGAGGGATTGAGTCAATACTCAACCAAGGTGCTCTGATGAAGTCCAACAAACTGCAACGACCAGAGTTCCGAACGTAGAATAGTGTCTGTTAGAAATTGGCGGTTTGACCTCAAGTAGGGTGGTTAGCAGTTCGGGCGGTCTGGTGGTTTGTCCTGGCGATTTATCCAGGCGGTCTGATTGTTTGGTAGGTTGGTGCAGTGGTCTGGTAGTGATCCTCTGCTGGCGGTCTGGTGGTTAAGCAGTAACTGCGGCCTGGTGGCTACCCGCAGTTGCAGTCTGGAGGTTTACCACAGTGCAGTCTGATGATTACACGCAGATGCGGTTATGCGGCAACCCACAACATTGATCTAATGATTAGCCGCAACTGCGGCCTGGTGGATACTCGTAGTTACGGTCTGGCTGCTTCCCTAGCGATCTTCCCTAGAGGACTGGCGTTTTCCGTTGGTGTTGTTGGGAATTTTGTTATTCTTTTGTATAGTGTGCGGTTTAATATTGTCAAACAACATAAGCTGCACGGATTGCATTTAGACCCACATCGTTCATTCTAATTCTCTCATCCCCCCCCCAATTTCTATAAATAAGGGGGCATACCTATGTAATAATTATCATTTTGGAGCAATAAAGTTTGCAGTTTATTTAGCTATTTGCCCATTTTTAACTTGGTATCAGAGCGAACCGATCCTTTGCTTCAAAGAGATCGTGGTTTGTTGGTTTAACAGCACGGCCTCTTCCACCGACTTCGTCCGGCTTCTTCCAGTTTGTCTGGTTTCTTTCCCTTTCCTTCCCTCCCTTGCTTCTTGTTGTGCTTGCGTCTTGCTTCCTTCTGGGTTTTTTTGTTCGCCCGGATTTCCTTGCTAACCGCGCTTCTGTGCGACTTGTTTTATTCGCGCGGTTTCTCTTCTCTGTTGCGAGTTTCGCCTTTTGGTCGCAGCTTCTTCCTTGTCGTTGGTGTGATGTCACCTAGACTGGGCAGACTCTTGGTCCTCTTTCTTCTTATTGGTGTGATGTCACAACTAGCATTTTCACCGCCAAATACATATATCTGAGTAAGAGAAAAATACGCGTCTTGATGCCACGTCAGCAGGGGATAACTGCAGATGCTCAAGCAAATCTTCTACTTAGCCATGAAGAAAGGTTCTTTAAGTTATTTAGAGTTAAAAATCAAATTGAGTATAGTAGTTAGTCGTATCCCTCGTCTTAGTAGCTCATCTAGTCCACGAAGAAAGTAGTTATACGTTGCGAAAAATACTTATTTTATGAGATTAAACTTCCTACATGATCTTAGAGGTTCCCAGAGGACAACTCAAGGTATGCAAGTTCTAAATTTATAATATCAATAAAAGTAGATTTTTACGGTCGCTAAATATAGTGATTTAACATTTTAAAAAAACGTGCAATGTATGAGGTGATAGTAGTAGTTTTTATACTTGAAAATACCTACCAAGCAGTCCTAACATAGAACATCCCAGAAAGCAATTAATCCAAATACATAGAAGGAAAACTAAGTAGCTTGCAAGCATCCAAAAATCACAATCTTGTGGGCGTCAACAAACTCACATAAAAACAAGTATGTCTGAACTAGCAAAGAAAAACCAAACAACAGATTACCTCGCTACGGCGAGGCCCAAACCACAGCCAGGACAGCTGCCTAAGAATACCAAGACCAGCACGTCTATCAGCTACAGCTTTGAACCTGAGGCATTCCAAAGACAGAACACCTCAGCAAGAAAGTACAAGTGATGACACAAAGTAAGCCAAAAGTAATCAAAGTCAAGGGGTAGCAACCCAAGACCAAGGGAAAAATACTAAAATAAGGTACAATAGTAAGCTACAAAGGTAAAAAGGGAACACTTACGTGAACCGTCACGTAAAACAACAGCAACCCAAATGCACAAGACCATAAGGGGAAAAAAGGTCAAGATTAAATCATCAAGAAGAGGAACAAACCCCTACTAGCCACCTGTCGTCAACTCCACCAAAAAACCAAAACGGGCGGGGTGGCCAACCCCAAAGACAATTAATCCGTCCAAAAGCGGGGGAGACTGGATATTCCACAATATACTGCAAATGCCCAAAAACCCAGTAGAGCCACACAAAGTGCTAATAGGTAGATCAAACATTGCGGCGGTGGATTCACCCACTAAAAACACTCGCAACAATGTAAAACCCGGAAGGAAAACCCCATAACGATCTGGTTTTAGAGCTCAGAGGCACACCACAACCCAATCGAGGCCTGGTGGCTTGTCTCACCCCACGACATCACCACGAAGAAAAACAATGATAGAAAAACTCAAGTCAACAATGACACATTGGATTCTACCTAGACAATTCTAGAATTGAATCGGTTGATAAACCTTTAGGAAGAATTTACAATCCTAAATAACTCTAACGCATGCTACATGAAAGTAATGAAACGGTAAGAAGAGTGATATTTAATCTCATCATCAAAATATATAACACTTTCAATGTTAGGTAACCAACATTAAGAGCAAGAAATTAAAATGGAAATGGACAAAGATCTTATCAACACTTAAACCAGCAAGTTATATATTATTCGTGATAGAGAGAAGTTATAAACTTCTACAAATCTAGATAAAGAAGGGAATGTTTGGAGAAACTATCACTTGCCTTGATTTTGTCAGAAAAATTCTCCAAATCACTCCTTGATGTAGATCGAGATGAAAGAAGACTAGGGAAGTCAAAATCTAATAAGAATGAACGAAAATAAGGGTTAAGGTCGAAAGCCCTAGCGAGAAAATAAAAAGGAAAGGGGGAGATTTTACCACGATGGCGTAGCTCTCGCTGAGAGCTTTCTGGATCTATATTTGGTTGAAGATTTCGAGCACCGGAGCACCGTCGGCATCTACCGGAAGAATCATGAAAAACTCTCTCTCTCTCTCTCACGTCGCTCTTGTACAACCCCGTGTCCGGCGAGCAAGGTCGCCAGGAGCCAGACAGATCGGGCTGAAAATAGTGGGCGAGCTCGGCAGTAGAGAAGCCGAGCCCGATCTCGGCATTCGTCGAACGTAGATCGACAATCGTCGAACGCAAGCTCGGCACTCGGCGACCGCGAGTTCGGCAGCCGCCGACCACGAGCTCGGCATTCGCCGACCAAGCCAGGATTCATCGACCTGAGTTCGACTATTGGCGACCAATGGATGGGCGAGCTCACCGTCCCAGCTCGCGACCTCACAACGGAGCTCGGCAATAGCAGGCGAGCAGGACCTACCAAGGTGACCAAGCTCCCCAGCTCGTCTGGACCTATGAGGTACTTTTTACTGTTTTGCCCCCGCAGGTCTGCCTATAGCCCTTCAAAACAGCGGAGCTTGGCTGTTGGCAGACCCAGCCCAGGGTTCTTTGGTAATTTCAGGTTAGCACCATTTTGTTACTGGCAGTTCAGATTCTGAAAACTATAAATAGGACTCAATGGGTACCCCAGAAGGCATGCTTCCTGAACTCTCCTGCTCCAGTTTCCAAGTGCTTTCTGAGGGTACCTTAGCTCGGCCTCTGGCTAAGGAAGGGAAGCGCTCTCAGATCTTCCGGGTCTGTGGTGGGTCCTCCCCGCCGAGCCCTTGGGTCGGTCTTTCCTTGTTTTATTTGTTATTTTACTTGCAGGAGTAAAGTAGGCGCGAGACCACCCCTCCCCCAAGGGTGAACTCCACAGGAGACCGTTTTTCGGTTTCAATATTTTGGTGCGGTGAGCGTAGAGCGTGGTCAGTGCAGAAAAACTTCAGCGAGTCTGATAACAGGAGGATAGGGAACTGACAGGCCGGACTCGCCGCCCCCCCACCTCTCGCCACAGTGAGGATGTTCGAGGATTTCAGGAGTGAGGTGCTGAACCTCGTCAAGTTCGCACTCGGCACGCAGGCCAAGTGCTCGAATCCAGTAGCCCAGATCGCGGCCGCCCCCTCTCTGGGCGAAGATGCCGCCGGCGGGCGAGCCGGGAAGGAGGTGGCCGAGGAGGGCCGGGGGTGCGAGCTCCCTGGGCGCGAGCTCTTCCCTGGCTCGGCATGCCGAGGGCAGTTAGGCGAGCTGGGCTCGTGATACTCGCCAACTCGCCCAGTGGGGGGAGGAAGCCCCTTCAGTGACTTGGTTTCCTCTGCCCCAGTTCCAGATGGGTTCAGGGAACCCAAAATGTCCTACTACACCGGGAAGGGAGACCCGGTCCAGCATGTTCAATGGTTTGAGGATGTAGTCTCCATCCGGCAGATGACGGACGGGTTCAAGTGCCGACTCTTTGCTATTACCCTCAAGGAGAAGGCAAGGGAGTGGTTCCATCAGCTACCGGCCAGCTCCATCTACTACTTCGAGGACCTGCTCTTGGGGTTCATGCTGAGGTTCACTACTTCAAAGAGGAGGAAGAAGGAGTCAGAATCCCTGTTCCACATCAAGAAGGGGGTGAATGAGACATTGGGGAGCTACGTAGATCGGTTATAGGAGGAGGTTACTCAGGTCCAGGAGATGCAGGGCCATAGTTTGATGATGGCCTTTACCCTGGGCCTGCAGCAGGGGTTCTTCAGGATGGAGCTGAAGAGAGTACCCCCCCCCCCTCTCCTACGAGGAGCGGATGGAGAGGGCGGCAAGAGAAGTTGATGGTGAAAGTGTGAGTTAGATCTGATATACTCTAGAGGGGGGGTGAATAGAGTATGGTGCTTGCTAAAAACCTTTACAACAGTTGTTGTATTCTAATGTGAAAAGGGAAGCAAATAATAAAAAGTAAATCTAATCACAGAATGATCACAGTGCAATCTAGCCACAAAGCAACCTAGTCATAAACCACAGCTAGAAACAAAAAGAAAAACAAGCAACCAGAAGACACAAGGAGCTATAGTGGTTCCCCAACCAATCTGGGTACATCCACTCTTCTACCACCCTAGGTAGGAATCCACTGCAGGATGAGTTGATCAGGTGTCCTGGGCACCAATCAGCTTTTGATAAGGTGCTCAAAAACCAAACCAGATTTTTCGATCAGGTGTCTTGCCACCAATGAGCTTTTGATAAGGTGCTCAAAAACCACACACAAACTTTTGAACGGAGTTTGAAAAACCCTTTATAGAGGTGGGGATGAGAGAGTGATGAAAGTCTTTTTTTCTCAATCACAGTGAGAAGACTATGTGGATTCAGTGATGTTGTCAAAGCTCCCCCTGAGATCTATAGTTGTTCAGACAGTGAAGCTTTGCAGTAGGGTGATAGGCCTTCAGAAAATTGATCTCCAGCAAATGATGATTTCAGCAACAACTGAAATGTGAGGTGTCTGGAGTCTTGAATGATGATGGCCTTGAACACTTGAATCAGAAGAGATCTGAAGATTTCAGTTTGTTGATCTCCTTTCGGTGTTGGTGTTCTTGTATGAATCTTGAGACTGAGAATGTTTGGAACTCTCTTTCTTTCTCTGTGTAATTGTTGTTTTTAGAGTTATTGCAGAAAATGTTGTTTTAGAGAGTTTTTCTAACTTCTTGTTCTTCTTCTTGTGTCAGGAATGAAAAAAGAATCTTGTCTTTATTCCTTTTTTTCTCTGAATAGAAATGATCCTTTTCCAATATAGTAGTTAGCCTGTCATTAATTACTTCCTCAACTGTAATTGTCTTCTGGAGGAAAGTCCAATAAAACATTCCTTGAAAATTTCTTGAAACTTGCTCCAGATTAAATGAAAACGGCTACAAGATCTCTGAATTAAATGCTGACAATAATTCCACAGCTGTCCAAATTTGAATCTTGAAAATCGTTGAACTCTTCAGAAAAACGTCGAACTGAGCTCCACTATCGTCGAACTGAGCTCAGAGATTTGGACTTAGACAGAAACAGAGATCGTCGATCTAAGCTCAACTATCATCGAACTGAGCTCAGAGATAGAGGATTAAACTGGAGTCAAGATCATCGATCTGAGCTCAAAGATCGTCGAATGGAGTTCGACGACTTGATGAAGTTGAGCTCAGAGATCGTCGAATAGAGTTCGACGACTCGTTGAAGTGAGCTCAACGATCGTCGATTGGAGTTCGACGATTCGTCGTACTGAGCTCGATGAAATGACTTGGTCTCCAAACTGAAAAACCTGGTCTTGAGGGCAGCTTCCAAACCTAACTACTAACTCTTAGACTCAATTCTAATTGACCTTTAGATCTATACAATAAGGTCAAAACAGGTTTCCTAAGACACATAGTGATCTTTGCCCAAATCAGTAATAGGGTGTTTCAACAATCTCCCCCTATTTGGGTTAGGATTACTATTTGCAGAAATTTGAAAATTATAAACATACAGAACAACAATATAATAACAAAACATTGCAGAAACATAGATATTATCTCATACAGATCATAAAACAGCATATATTGTCACCTTACAGAATTACTCCTTTTCCTTGCTCTTTATAAGTACTATTTCCCTGTTTGGATTAAGAGCTTCCTTCTTAGATCTTCTGTCATCAGCTGCACCTAGAGATGTTTATTGTTTTGGCTTTGGTACTACAGCTTCAGGGTGCAGCTTCATGTAGCTTTCAGAATCAAAGAACTTGCTGGAGGAGTATCTTTTCAGTTCCTTTTTCCTTTGTTCTGACAAAGTAGTAATACTGGAGGTGTCTTTGTCTTGCTCTCTGGCTTTCTTAATCTGATCCAAAGCAGCTAATTCCTTCATCCTAGCTGTCCAGGAAGTTGGATTGTTCTCTAGATCCTCAAAGGGAACTGGAGGCTCATATCTGTTGGAAGAATTGTCTGCAGGAGTTCTGGAGGAGACTAACTCTTTCAGCTTATAAGGAAAGGGACCTGAGGTTGTATCAGATGGACCTTGTCCTTCCCTTGAATATGGGTGCTGCCTGGAATAACCTTTTGAATAGACTTGAAATTCTCTTTGGTTGCCTCTGTAGTTTCCTCTCCTTGATTGATAGCCTCTGGATTGGCTTCCCCTATGTTGAGATCTTCCTTGAGGCTGATAAGGGGTTTGGCTTCTGGCAGAGGGTTGAACAGCTGAACTACCACCTGCACCTGCACCAGGTGAAGGATGAGGAGGAGGAGGGTGATGATACTGAGAAGATCCTTTGTCATATTTTCTTTTCTTTTTCATAGCCTTTAATTGATTCTTGGAGTATTGCATCCAATGTTCTGTGATAGGGCAGTCATGCAGAATGTAGTAAGGAATGTCATTTGTGTCTTTGACTTTAGCTGGAGGAACTCTTTTCATAGCTTTGCTTCTTGCTTTTCTTTTCCTTGCAATAGTTATAGAGGAGTCATCTGAATCAGTCCTATATTGATCACTTTCTGAGCTTTGTTCATCATATAGTGCATCAATCCTTTTAAGATAGTCCTTTTGAAGTTGTGATTGAGCAGTTGTAACAGCAGCGACAGCAATTGTGGCAGCAACAGTAGAAGTAGGAATAGAAGCAACACTAGCAGAGGAGATTACATCAGCAAATACAAAACTTTCAGAAGTAACACTCTCAGAAATAGAAGGTACAGCAGCAGTAGATACAACAGTAACTAGGGCAGCAGATTCAGATATCACAGTTTTAGCAACAGAAACAACAGCAGCAGTAGTATCAGTTGAAGCTGGAAAATCATCACTAAAAGGGGCAACAGCAGCAATAACAGCAGGCTCAGGAATAAGTGCCTCTGGCATATGTATATCCTCAGATATTAAAACATCAGTAATATCAACAATATCAGTACTTTCAACAGAAACTGAAGAAGCAGCTGCAAAAAAGGACTTTACAAAAGAATGAATTACACTGGTGTCACAGCTTAAAATAAGCATAATGGCCTTAAATAGATCTTCTGATGGCTGGACTGCAGTATGCTCTGGAAGACAGCTGAAATATATATAATCAAAATCTGATAATAGTGACCTGAGGTCCACTGAGAAAACTACAACCTGAGATGGTGAGGCTTGAACTTGAATTGAAGATACAGCAGCAGCAGCAGCAGGCAATCCATCCACTTCATGAGGCATCTCCCCCTGCTTAGATTCAGTCAGGACTGGATCAAGGCACCCAGATGAAGGGATTGCCTGAGGAGGAATGAGAGAGGAGAGCCTGGCAGACAGGTCTGTAACTGACTGTAGAAGTGGAGCCAAGGAGGTCTCCAACAAGAGTGATAGCCTGGGAGCTATCAGCTCATACAGTCTGTCTGCTAAAGCTGGAAGATCTACATGCTCAAGAGGGATTTGAGTAGAGGTAGAGACTGAAGGTGGAGCAGCTGGATATGTGGGTGGAGAGCTTGTGGATGGTGGAAATGAAGGTTGAGATAAGGGGATTGTTGAAATGGAAGATAGTGGAATGGAAATAGAAGGTGTGAAGGAGCGTTGAGCAATGATATCTTGAAGTAACTGTTGATATGATGTGGATGAAAAGGGTAGATCAGGAGGGGATGAAGGAAAATCATCCATAAAGGAATCATCTATCAGATTGAAAGATGGAAGATGAGATGATGATTCAATGTCTAGATGAGGGTATTGATGTAAAGGACGAAAGATTTCTTCTATGAGAGGTGGAGGTGGAGAAAGTGAAGGTGGATATGTGGTTGAAATAATGATTGTGGAGGAAATTTGAATGGTGGAGGTGACTGGTGGAGATGAAATAAGAGGTGGAGGAGGATAAGAAGATTTAGGCAAGTCTTCTGCAGGGGCAGAGACTGGAGTGGAAGAGACTGCAACAGCCCTTGTGCCTGAAGTGGTAGATGTAGAGGGCCTGCTGGGCTTCACTATCTGCCTGTCCCATTTGCCAAATAGGGCACAGGAGAGCCTCTTAGAGGCATTGATGTGCATCCCAGTTGAGACTAGCAGGACAAGGCATCTGTTCTGAAGAAACAGCCCTAATATCCTTCCATAATTCACAAAATTCTTGTTGATTTTCTTCTTAATCAGATCAAATAAAACTTCTCCCCAATTCAGTTGTTTCTTATCCACTAGAGCACCCATCAAGCATAGCTGATACCTGGAGATGGTATCATGGGCTGAGTGCTTGGCCAACAGAACTTTTCCTACAACATCAGCCAAAAATCTGTATTCCACAGATAAATTCATCTTCAGCAGCTTGCTATGGTTTGCATCTGTATGTCCCATTCTCTCAAGCATAGTATAAAATTCTTCTCCAGACATTTCAGCAGAGTCCTCTCCAGAATGTAATTGAAAAACCTCTATTAAGATAGTAGGTGTTAGAGGTACCTGGGTTCTAGAAATTGATCCAACAACTGTATTTTGATCCTGGTTGTGGGCAGTATATACCCATTCCTTTATTTCATCAGCAGGTAACTTGATTCTGGTGGACATGATAGTAACTAGCTTTTATTCCTTGAAAAGTTCTAGAATTTCTTGGAAAATCTGATCACTATTATTGAAAAAGTCCATATCTATATCAAATCCTGCATCAAATTTCATGCCGGCTAGGACTGCAACTGAGACGGCCATTGTTTCCTGCAAAAATCAACAAACAAATGATCAAGTGTGGAGAAGTTTGGAGGGAAGGAAAATTTTTGCAGAAAGTATGAAAGCGTAAGGGAGAACGACGGCCGAAAAAAGAGTCTTATATTAGGGTTCGACGCAGAAAAGGAAATATCGTTGAACTCAGTTCGACGATCGGGGCTTCTAAAGGAAACTGAAGGATCATCAACATCGTCGATCTCCGTTCGACGATATTTGAGAGCGTCGAGCTCCGTTCGACGATAGTTCAGAAAACAAAATCGTCGAGCTTCGTTCGACGATCGCTGACCTGGAGAGATAGTTGAACACTATCTGAGAAGAGCTGAACTCTGGTCGACGATCTCGGAAAGCGTCGATCTCCGTTCGACGATCTGGGGGAAAATCGTAGAGCGCAGTTCAGAGATCAGAACCACTCTATACACTAGAAAAATTAAAATGTTTGCCTAGTCTTGGTCATTTTTTAGAGTTTTAAAATCTTGGAACTTATTTTAAACTTCCTCCATCTAACATTCCTAACTGATTTAGGAAGACGGTATGTTTCTTTTCATCTAAGGGTTTGGTGAAAATATCTCCCCTTTGCAAATCAGTTGAGATATATTGAAGTTCAATTTTATTTTTCTCAACATTATACCTTAAAAAGTGATGCCTAATTTCTATGTGTTTTATCCTACTATGGAGGACTGGATTTTAAGCTATAGAAATAGCACTGGTATTATCACAAAATATTTTTGACTTCTTTAAGTTGTAGCCATAGTCTAGGAGTTGGTTTTGAATCCACAATATTTGTGAACAACAACTACCTGCAGCCATATATTCAGCTTCAGCAGTTGAAGTTGACACAGATGTTTGTTTCTTGCAAAACCAAGAGACAAGTCTATCACCAAGAAACTGACAAGTTCCACTGGTACTTTTCCTGTCAATTCTGCATCCAGCATAATCAACATCAGAAAATCCAGTTAAGTCAAATGCTGAATCTTTTGGATATCAGAGACCTAGATTTGGACAACTTTTTACATACCTGAGAATCTTTTTAACTAATGTTAGGTGTGACTCTCTAGGGCTCACTTGGAATCTAGCACAGATGCATGTAGCAAATATTATGTCAGGTCTACTAGCTGTAAGGTACAATAAAGAGCCAATCATTGCTCTATATGTGGTCTGATCAACAGGTTTCCCATGTTCATCAGCTTCTAATACAGCATTGGTAGGCATAGGTGTTTTCATACATGATGCTTCAGACATACCAAATTTCTTAATCAATTCTTTTGCATACTTGGTTTGAGAAATAAAGATGCCCTCAGCATGTTGTTTGACTTGCAATCCTAGAAAGAGGGATAGCTCACCCATGCTACTCATTTCAAATTTAGAATGCATTAGGTTGGAAAACCTTCTGCACAAATTTAAATCAGTAGGACCAAAGATAATATCATCTACATAAATCTGGAGGTTGCTTGAGACCATATAATGCTTTGTGCAATTTGAAAACATAATCAGGATGGGTTGGAGAGATAAAACCTGGAGGTTGTCTGACATAGACTTCTTCTTTGATATCCCCATTGAGAAAAGCACTCTTTACATCCATCTGGTATACTTTGAAACCCTTGTGTGCTGCATATGCTAAGAAGATTCTAATAGCCTCCAACCTTGCAACTGGTGCAAAAGTCTGGTCATAATCTATGCCTTCTTCTTAAGAGTACCCTTGAGCAACTAGCCTTGCCTTGCTCCTTACAATGACTCCTTGATCGTCCAATTTGTTTTTGAACACCCACTTTGTTCCAACAATGGAGTGATCCTAAGGCATTGGTACTAGTTCCCAAACTTTGTTCCTTTCAAATTGATGCAACTCTTCTTGCATTGCAATGATCCAGTGTGGATCTTGCTCTGCATCTTGAATGGATTGAGGTTCAATTTGAGATAGGAAGCAAGTGTGCAATAGGTTTTGGTTGACCTGATTTCTGGTTTGCACACCAGCTGAGATGTCTCCAATTACTTGGGAAATTGGATGGTCTCTTGATGTTACTAAATCAACAGGGGGTGTTGATTGTTCACCAACCTGTGTTGTTGTTTCCTCTTGTGGTACAACAACTGGCTCTTCAAGAGGTTTCTCTTCATGATGTTGAATGTCTTCTTCATCTTCACTGCTTTCCTCTTCTTGAATGATTTGTAATCTGTTCAAGTCTTCAGCAAGAGAATGTACCTGCAAATGTTCTATGGTAGAAGTGTTCTTCTCCTTGAAAGACATGTTAGATTCATCAAAAGATATGTGAACCAATTCTTCAATTTTAAGAGTTGATTTATTATATACCCTATAAGCCTTACTGATCATGGAGTATCCCAGAAACACTCCTTCATCAGCTTTAGCTTGAAATTTTGCTAAATACTTCTTGTCATTATTGTGTATGTAACAGATACAACCAAAAATTATAAAGTAATCTACTTTAGGTTTCTTCCCTTTGAGTAATTCATAGAGAGTCTTGCCCTTCAGTTTATGTATTAAACTTATGTTCAGCACATAGTTGGAGGTGTTCACTGCCTCTGCCCAAAAAGATAGAGGAAGGTGATTATCTGACAACAATGTAGTGGCAGATTCAATAAGGGTTCTATTTTTCCTTTCAGCTATCCCATTTTGTTGAGGAGTTCTAGGAGCTGAGAAAGTGTGCCTGATCCTTTCACTCTGACAGAACTCTGGCATAAGAAGCGAATCAAACTCTGCCCCATGATCACTTCTGATCAGGGCAATGTGAGTATTGAACTCAGTCTGAATACATTTGAGAAACTCTGTCAAATACTTAAAGTTATCAGACTTCTTCCTCAAAAAGAACACCCATGTGAATCTAGAGAAGTCATCTACAACTACTAAAGTGTAAGATTTCCCTCCTAAGCTTTGTACTGTAATGGGTCTAAAAAGATCCATGTGTAACAGATACAAAATCCTAGATGAATCACTCTTATTAAGTGACTTGAAACTATTTTTAGTTTGCTTGCCTAATTGACAAGCCTTGCAGAGTCCTTCCTTCTTGTAGGGGCCAGAAGGTAGTCCTCTAACAAGGTTGTCCTTGGATAGCCTAGCAATGGTTCTAAGGTTTATATGTCCTAATCTCTTATGGCATAATACATTAGGTATACTAACAGAGTTAAACAGGCAGATATCTACTTCAGTTGAAAGAAAGTCTACTAAATAGATGTTACTTTTCCATTTACCTGTCAACACAGTTGTGTTGTCCTCTGATTGGATCTTGCATAAGGATTTGCTGAAAGTCACTTGGTAGCCTTCATCACATAGCTGACTGATGTTGATCAAGTTGTGCTTCAGTGCTTCCACATAGGCTACTTTCTTGAATGTGACTGTGCCAATCTGAACTGCATCATATCCTTTTGTCAGTCCAAAGTTTGAATCACCAAATATGACTTTGGGTCCAAGCTTGGCTTTAAAGGATGTGAGGTTGTCCTTGTTTCCTGTCATGTGCTTGGAGCATCCACTATCCAAATACCATTGCTGGTTTGATGTTGGATAGGTCTTCACCTTCACATAAAATTATTTACTTGTTTTTGACCTAGTTTACCTTGGGCCTAGGTTGATAACCTTTAAATTCAGAAATAAATGACATCCGTGGTTGACTCTTATAACCTTCAGGATGATATCTCCTTGGAGGAATTATCCATTCAGTATAAGGGTTAAATCTGGATGAAGGACCCTTAGGATTTGTATTTGATTTACCCTTAAAGAAGTTTTCAAATTTCTGATCTCTGCTCGACGATCGTTGAGCTACGTTCGACGATCTTGGGTCAGATCGTCGAGCTCCATTCGACGGTCGACTGTGGCAGAGTTCAGGAATTAGAGATCGTCCACCTGAGTTCGACGATTTTGCATGAGATCGTCGATCTGCGTACGACGATCGTCTAGCTCCGTTCGACGATTTCTGTTGAACCCTTGATTTCTTGGGTAAGTCAGAATTTTTCCTAGCTACCTCTACAACTCCCTTCCATTTATCAGAAATAAACTTAATTGTGCTTGTTAGAACTATAGGTTGGCTGGATGAAGCACCCAAGCCCAGTATACTATTGAATCTACAGTTCACTATGCTTGTGATGTCCATTAGCTTGATGCTTCTCCCATTGATGGATTCTTCAAGCTTCTTGGCCTCTGACAGCTCACTTTTCAGTGAGGCTGAAAGTGCAGTTAGATCTGATATACTCTAGAGGGTGGGTGAATAGAGTATGTGGTGATTTTAAAACTTTTACAACTGCTGTTGTATTTTTGTGTGTGTGTGTGTGCAGCAAATACAATAAACCAAAAAGCAGCAAAGGACTAATCACAGCACAATCACAGAGCAAGGCCAGAAAACAAAAAGGAAAAGAAAGCAACCAGACGACACAAGAATTTTATAGTGGTTCCCCAAATCTGGGTAGTCCACTCTTCTACCACCCTGGTAGGAATCCACTGCAGGAAGGGGTTGATCAGGTGTCCTGGCACCAATGGGGTTTTGATCAGGTTCCCAAAAACCAAACCCTCAAGTCTTTTGGTGGGAGACTTGTAACCAGAATAATTTTGAAGGTAATTAAAACCCTGTACAGAGGTGGAGTGAGAGGGTGATGAGGTCTTCTCTTTCTCAAGTCAAATGAGAAGACGTGTGGATGTTGTTTAGCAGTTTTGCTCCCCCTGAGATGTGGAATGGTTCAGGAAGAAAACTGGAGCACTGCTTCAGGGTGATAGGTCTTCAAAGACCTAGAATTCCAGGTCCAGAGAAATTCTTCAGGAACTTCTTGCAACTGATATGAATGTATTGTTTTGAAGTTCTCCTGAGTAAAAGCAGATGAAGAAGACTCTTGATATTGATGTAATGTTCTTCTTCTTCTTCTAGATCAAATTTTCTCTGGGCCAAGAATGAAATCCTTTTCTTGTGTTGTCTGAATCACTGTCTGTGCTATTCTAGATGTTCTGGTGTTGTGTGCTTGTTCAATTTCTTCTAGTTTCTGTATGTCTCTCTCTATCTGTCAAGGAGAGCCTTTCAATTTTTTGAATGTCGAGCAGTAATGACAGACGGCCTGGAAAGGAAGCAGCAATTAATTATTTCCCCAACTGTTTCCATGGGAAAACAGCATGAAATAATCCGGAATTAACTGCGCATCCTAACGGTAGTATTCTGTGAAGAACTGCCATTAATTGTCCAGGAATCAGCCCCATGAAATGAGACGGGAACGGAAGAAGACCTAGTCTGGAATCGTCGACCGAAGAACAGAATTCGTCGAACAGAGTCTTGAATTCATCGAGCTGCGCTGAGTTCGTCGAGCGGAGCTGAGTTCGTCGAGCTTTGCTGAGTTCGTCGAGCTGAGCTGAGTTCGTCGAGCCGACAGTCTTCATTCGTTGAATAGATAATCTTCAATATCAGACAAACATCATTCGTCGAGCAGAGAACCAAATTTGTCGAGCTGAGAATAAACTTCGTCGACCTGAGACAAGTTCTGGACTTGGATGAAATACTCTGCATCTACTGAAAAACTGTGTCGACACAAAACGGTTTCGACAGATTGGTCTTGGTGTCGAAACAAATCCTCTGGTGTCGACAGATTGGTCTTGGTGTCGACACAACTCCTCTGGTGTCGACACAAGCTGGTGTTGACTGAAATCCTGAGTGTCGACACAAATCGCCTGGTGTCGACACAAGCCCTAAGTGTCGACACAGATTCTCTGAGCACAAAAAATCGTCGAGTACAGATTTAGCATTCGTCGACCTGAGAAGCTGTGAACTTGAGGTCCAAGTTCGTCGAGCTCAGAAAATAATTCGTCGACCGAAGCATGAAGCTGGACTTAGAGAAATTTTGAAGTAGTCCTGAGAATGCTTGAAGTAGAACCTGGAGTTCGTCGAGCAAAGAACAAAGTTCGTCGAGCTCAGTACTGCGAATTGTCTCACGATCGTCGAGCGCAGAACTTCCTTCGTCGAGCTGAGTTCGACGAACGTCGAACTCATTTCACTTAGTCTGCAAATCTGATAGATCTGGAGTTCCTGAAGGTCTTAAAGAAGGCTGGTCCATCTGAAGTTGAGATAGAGGACTGTCCTAGACTCTAAGACACAAACTTGACCCAGACTATACATGATGGGTCACATCCTAAGTCAGTGAACCTAGCCCAAATCAACTAGGGATCCAACAATCTCCCCCTATTTGGGTGAGGTCACTAACAGAAACTCCAAGTAAAGAACAAACAGAAAAACAAAGCAAAATAAAGAGATATATCTTGCAGAGAATTTACAACACATGCAACAGATATATATATACATACTGTTTTGTTTTAATGCAAAAGTATAGACTGAAACAGAAGCAGAAATGAAAAGAAAACAAAATTACTTCTCTGATTTCTTCTGTTTTGGCTTGACTTCTGGTGCTTTTTCTCCTGGCTTCTTGAAAATGATTTCCCTATTGGGATCGGAAGCTTCAGCCTTGGTCATAGTCAAGTCAGCTGCCCCTATAATGTTCAGTGAAGTGGCTCTGGGGACAACTGCTTCTGGGTGAAGATTCATGTATTCATCAACATTTAGTAACTTGTTTGCTTTCCCAAATCTTTTCAGTTCATCTCTTCTGTACTGAGACATAGTGGTTAAGCCTGTTGTGTCCTTGCCTTCAGTTTAGCTTTGTTGATTAGATATAAGCCAATGATTTCTTGGAATCTTGCCATTCTGGCTGTATTGGCTGTTTCAGGATCTTCAGGAGGGGAATAGGGCCTTTCAGCTTCCTGTTTCTTAGATTCCTGGGACTGTTGCTGTTGTTGCTGATGGTGTTGACTGCTTGAAGATGGTGGCCTTGGCTGACTACTACCAGAGGATCTCCCTGTTTGTCTCTGATAGGTTTGAATAGGAGTAGATCTTTGGGAACTTGAGCCAGAGGCACCTGCTGCTGGAGGAGGAGGAGTAGGAGGATCCTTTCTGTACCTATGTACTGGGGGAGGAGAGTATCTCCTACTCCTCTTCCTCTCTTTTTGCTGGTTCTTAGATAACCACATCCATGCAGACATCCCTTTGTAAGGAGCAAAATTATGCAGAATATAATATGGAGTGTCTGCAGTGGGATTAGGCTTGGGAGCAGGAGGAGGAGGGGTCTTCCTTTTCTTAGAGAGCAACTTCTTTTTCTTTTTGGCTGCCTCCTCATCTGATTCATCATCATCATCATCAGAATTTGAACTCTGAGGGTTATCATACAAAGCATTCAGCTTCCTCAGAGTGGCAACAGGAATGGTAAGAGGTTTGTCTTGAGGGGGAATAGAAGGTTCAGAGGGTGAAGGTACAACAACATTAGAGACAGAACTTGCAGCTGCTGTCTTGTTCTCTTCCTCAATGTCTGCCAAAATGATCTCATCCAGATCAGGCATGGGAGAATCATCCATGACAAAATTTGGGACAGGACAGATTGCTGGGATAAACACAGGAGTTGGAACAGCAGCAGGAGCAGCAAAGGATGCACAAAGTTGTCTGGCAACTGCTGGATTTGCTGGAGAGGTATACTGGACAATAGCCAAATATGGCTTAGCAATTTCTACTGAAGGAAGCTTCATATATACAGGATCAAAAATCTGAAGAATCTCAGATAAATTAACTGTGGGATTTATAAGAAAATCACCAACAGTTGTTATTGAATCTACTGACTCATCAAAGCTACTGTCAGTCTCCATGAATTGAATAAAATCTATTGTTGTATCTGTAACTGTATCTGTATCTGTATCAACTATATCCACTTCTGCAGCTGCTGCACCAGCTTCATCATTGAGCATCTCCCCCTGCCTGGGTTCAGGAGAACCTGGAGCCAGGCCCCTGATTGAAGAGGGGGCAGCAGAGAGAGCTGAGATTTCGGCAGATAAGGAATCAATGGAATTCACCAGAGGTGTAATGGCCTCTGTGATGAGTGATTTAATAAGAGGAGTCAGAAGAGAGATGATGGTGGGGATGGTGGAAGAATCCATAGGTGGAGAAAGAATAGTAGAGGAGGAAGGAAGAATATATGGAGGAGATAGGGGAGGTAGAACAGGTTGTGGTTCAGTGGGTATGGTGTAGGAGGGAATAGAGGAAAGGTGTGGTGGAAGAGGGGATTGAGGAGGAGAGGGAATATGTGTTTCAGTGGGGGAAAGTGGAGGTGTAGGCATATGTGTAAGATCAGGCAGTGGAGATTGATGTTGAGGTGGAGTCAATTGAGGTGCAGGAGGAGTAGGAAGAGATTTGGTAGAGGGAATGACCTCTTCCGATTCAGGGTGGGGAGTGACCTTGACGGTCCTGGTGCTCTCAGAAGCATTGATGGAGGAGGAGGAACCCTTGGAGGGTTTGGAGATTGTCCTCTCCCATCTGCCAAACAAGGCGCAGGTGAGGCGCTTGCTGGCGTTGATGAATGTGGTCGGGGAGACCAGACATTCACTGGCCTTTTCCTGGAGAAAAATCCCCAGGATTCTGCCGTAGCAGACTTCCTTCTTACTAATCCTTTTCCTGATAAGGTCAAAGAAAACCATGCCCCATTCAACCTGACGCTTGTTGAGCACTGCGCACATGATCAGGAATTGATGGCGAGTGATGTAGTCGTGCGCCGAGTGCTTGCCCATTAGAATTTTCCCGACAATGTCAGCCAAAAACTGATAAGCGGCGGACAATTGTTTCTTCAGAAGCTTATTAGGGTTGTTGCCAGAGAAACCCATGACTTTCAACATATCAGCATATTCCTCAGCGTCCATTTCCAAGTTGTCTTCCCCATTTATCAGACCAAATATTTCAGAGATTACTGCTGGGGACAGAGAAACGGCAGAGTTTCCAATTGTTCCAGTCAGATTTCCATCTTCAGAAATTGTAGCTGTAACACCCCCTATCCGTCGCATAGCATATAGCAGTAGGTCCGGCCGGGGCCCGACGCCATATACCACAGACAGACCGGGTGGTTACTTATGGAAACCATCCAACCAATCTCAACGTCCTACACAGAGCATTCTAGCGGAAGCAGTTTATAAAAGTTGTAAACAAGAACCCAGCATCAATCACGAATGTCCACTAGTACAAATTAGGAATGTTATACAAAATACTCAAAACCGGCCTTAAGGCCTTACAAAATGTTTCACTTGAATATTACATGTTTTACAAACCACGGCACGCAGGCCGGTCATACATGAATAAAGCAGTAAACACTTCTACTTGGGCCTTCGAGGGCCAGCTTCGCAAAAAGGGCTTTAGCCCGCTATTGACCACTTGGTCCAGCTTCACCTGCAAGCAACAAACCACCGCACGGTGGCAAAACAAGGCAACGGTCAACAATGCTGACCAAATTATAACGATCCCGCCCCCAACTCGGGGCGGCGATGCTCCTTCCCTGCATTTCATTAGCATAAGCGAGCAATTTATATAACCATAGCCATTTCATCACAGACGTTGGCTCGCACGGCCACACGTCCCGTGCACTCAGGGCACATTCTCGGTGAACCGGTCGATGTCACGTCAATTAAAGCCATTAACATTCCGGACTCACCACCGCCACTTAGACGGCCAAACCTATGAGCAATTTGTCTTGCCGGCATGGGTCACGTCAATTTAAGCCATAGACCGCCGAAGACTCACATCTATGCCAACGGCAAGTGCCACGTAACCTTAGGTCTCTTTAACCGAACGACATAAAGCGGGTACGGTTTCATCTAACCCGTGCTCACATCGCAACGACAATTTAAGCCATTTGCGCGGGTCAAACTTTCACCGAGTCCCATTCTATCGCAAGTCACATAACCCCGTTATATTCAAGTTGGCTCTCAGGCCACCAAGTTGGCAAGATCTCGTATCCGCCCAGTTTTCCGGGTGCACCTTTGGGTTAATCCCCAAGGCTCCCTGCTGCAATCTACCGCGTAGAAAACCCGAAAAACAACCAATAGCACGGAGTCTTCTCTGGCCTTATGCAATGCAACATCACCGATCCAGACCAACATGTCCGGGTAGGCTTCACACATCATGCCTATGTCCGTTCTCGCACACGGACTCTAAATAATGGGGACTTCACATATCTACCCGAAGGGACGTCTCCAACTCTCCGCAAACTCGCGAGAGCGGGCTTCCTATGCTAAGAAAGAGAGCTATTCATGCTCAAGATGAGGATCGTTACCCTTGAGTTCCTCTTTGGCGCCATTGAAAAGTAATCGGATGAAAACCACCGCACTAGCGTTGCCTCCGTGGATCCGGAGTCGGCTTGCGATTCGGAGCTCTGAAGCTCCTCCAATGGCGGATCTAGCTCCTCTTCCACTCTTGGCTCTCCTCTTTCTCTAAGGACTTAGAGAGATGAAAAGTGAAGGAAAGTAATGGATTTTCTAAGTCAAAACCCGGGTATATCCCTTCATGAACAACCCCCAGCCGTTGGATCTCAACCTAATAAAACGAACGGCTTTGATTCGGGGCTGAAATGCCCAATCTGGACCGAACACGGCCTGGCACACGCCCGTGTCCAGGGCCGTGTGCCGCATTCGCCGTCAAAATCGAATCTCCTGGAACCTCACACGGGTATCGAACACGCCCGTGTTCGAGCTGACACGCCCGTGTTCCAGCTGACACGGCCGTGTAGCCGGCCGTGTACCCCATGATTTTTCCCCTTTTTCAACCCGAGCACTGCACGGGTTCTAGGACACGCCCGTGTCCTTGCCCGTGTCACCTTGACACGCCTGGGCCCCAGGCCGTGTACACGGGACACTTCGTCGAGTGAAGATCGACGACTTGATGACACGGCCTTGGACACGCCCGTGTCCTAGGCCGTGTGCCTTGTCTCGACGATCGTCGAGTGAATCTCGACGACTCCCCGGGACGATCGTCGACACGGGTCGACACGCCCTGCGACATGCCCGTGTCGCAGGCCATGTGCCCATTCTAGACGAATCGTCGAGTCAAACTCGACGACTTCGCGGCTAAGTGTCGACACACGCTTGACACGCCCTGGGGCCCGTGTCCCAGTCCGTGTGCCTGCTGCCAGAATCCAAACTGGCCCAAAACGTCCCCCTTTGCTCCTTTGAGTTTCGGGGCGTTACAACTCTCCCCCTCTTAAAAAAATTTCGCCCACGAAATTACATAAAGGAAAGACATGTACAAAACCAAAATTTGTACCTGAGCGGAACAACTCCGGATATTCGTCAAGCATAGTCTGCTTTCTCTCCCAAGAGAGCTCCTCACGACCGCAATTGTCCCACCGGACCTTGACCATCCTGATCTCTTTATTGCGTAGCCGCTTGACCTCCGAGTCCTCAATCCGCACGGGCTTGACCTTTGTCGTTAGCCCACTATCCACCGGCACTTGATCAACCGCGATCACTTGCGTAGGCTCTTGCACCGCCTTCCGAAGCACCGAAATGTGGAATACATCGTGTAAACCACTTAGCTCCACTGAAAGCTTCAACCTATAGGCCGCTTCTCCAACTCGCTCCAGAACCTCGAACGGTCCAAGGTACCTCGGGCTTAGCTTTTTCAATCGCCGCACCCGCGAGACACCCTTGAATGGCTTTATCTTCAAGTATACATAATCGCCTACAGCGAACTCCACGTTCCTGTGCTTGGCATTATAGTACTTTACTTGCCGGTCCTGAGCGATAAGCATCCTCTCCCGAATGGTTCTCACCAAAGAAGTAGCATCCTCCACTTCCGATCGCTTATA
The DNA here is from genome assembly GCA_039583875.1 of Platanthera guangdongensis. Taxonomy (NCBI): domain Eukaryota; kingdom Viridiplantae; phylum Streptophyta; class Magnoliopsida; order Asparagales; family Orchidaceae; genus Platanthera; species Platanthera guangdongensis. The sequence goes on along the minus strand of CM077162.1, from coordinate 60,620,085 downwards.
CAACTTTGACTCACCCGTTTCTAACCAAGACAACGGCGTGCGACATCTTCTACCATATAGGGCCTCGAAGGGCGCCATCTGAATACTCGCTTGGTAGCTGTTGTTGTATGCGAACTCCACCAAATATAGGTGGTCTTCCCATTACTTTCCAAAGTCCAAGACACACATGCGAAGCATGTCCTCCATGGTTCTATTGACCCTCTCGGTCTGCCCATCCGTTTGTGGGTGGAATGCTGTGCTGAATTTCAGCTTTGTTCCCAACATTTACTGCATAAGCCTCCAATCATTGGACGTGAACCGCCCATCTCGGTCACTCACGATGCTGCGGGGCACACCATGAAGCCGTACTATATTATCCACATAAAAATTTGCCAGCTTCTCCACCGGATCATCCTTCCTATGCGGAATAAAATGCGACACCTTCGTTAATCGATCCACGACCACCCAAATGGCGTCGTTCCCCTTTTGCGACCTTGGCAAACCGTGCACAAAGTCCATAGAGATGTCGTCGAATTTCCATTCCGGAATAGGCAAGGACTTAAGAAATCCTCCCGGCTTTTGGCACTCCGCCTTTACCAAGGCGCAAGTTTGGCACTTCGCTACGTATAGCGCCACATCTTTCTTTAGACCCGGCCACCAAAATAGTTTCTTCACGTCACGTTACATCTTCGTGCTCCCCGGGTGAATCGAGTACTTGGTATGGTGCGCCTCGTACAACAACTCCACCCGTAAATTGCCCACACTTGGGACGCACAAACGACCGTCTTTCCAAAGCAATCCGTCCTCCACGACGAATTGGGAATTTGACCCATCCAGAGCCTCTATCATGAACTGCTTCATATGAGCATCCATATCCAAAGCCTGCCGAATCCGATCAGCCAGGTCATATTGGACTTTAGTCCAGTTCAGAACTTCTTCAGCACTTGCTTGCTTATCCACACAAACAATCTCCAACGCCTCCAACTCCTGCACCAACCGCTCATCGTGCACCGATAGCCAATTAGCTTGAGCCGGGGCTTGGCGACTCAACGCGTCCGCAACCGCATTCCCTTTGCCAGGCACGTAGTGGATCTTGAATGTATAGTCCCCCAGGAACTCCATCCATCTACGCTGCCGCATATTCAGATCCTTCTGATCAATCAAATATTTCAGGCTCTTATGATCGGTGTAGATATCAATCTTCACACCGTACAAATAGTGTCTCCACAGCTTCAAGGCAAAAATCACGGCCGCTAACTCCAAGTCGTGGACCGGATAGTTCCTCTCGTGCACTTTTAGCTGTCTCGAGCCATAAGCTATCACGCTTCCGTGCTGCAGTAGCACGCAACCCAAACCGCTGCCCGAAGCATCGCTATATATCTCATAGCCTTCGGTCCCACATGGCGAACTCAGCACAGGCGCCGTGGTCAACCGACACTTCAATTCCTCAAAAGCTCGCGCGCACTCCGGCGTCCAAACGAACTTATGCTCCTTTCTCGTCAAAGTAGTGAGAGGTAACGCTAACCGCGAGAAGTTCTCTACGAAGCGCATATAATAGCCGGCAAGCCACAAAAAGCTCCGGACTTCTGCTACCGTAGCAAGCTCAGGCCACTCCCGTATCGCAACAATCTTCACCGGATCCACAGCAATACCCTCTCCACTCACTATATGCCCAAGGAACGCCACTGAGGATAGCCAAAACTCGCACTTCGAGAACTTGGCATACAACTGATTTCTCCTTAGCGTCTCCAACACCAAATGAAGATGCTTGAAGTGATCTTCCTCACTTTGCGAGTACACCAAAATATCGTCGATGAAGACGATCACAAAATGGTCCAAGTACTCCCTGAACGTTCTGTTCATCAAATCCATGAATACTGACGGCGCATTAGTCAGCCCAAAAGGCATGACCGTAAACTAATAATGCCCGTATCTAGTACTAAACGCTGTCTTCGGGATATCACTCTCCCTTATCCGCAGCTGATAGTACCCAGCCTTGAGATCCAACTTCGAGTACACCGTCGACCCGACTAACTGATCAAAGAGATCATCAATCCGGGGTATCGGGTACTTGTTCTTCTCCGTCAGCTTGTTTAGCTATCGATAATCAATACATAACCTCAAGCTTCCGTCCTTCTTCTTAACAAAGAGGACCGGTGCGCTCCAAGGCGAAGAACTCGGGCGCACATACCCTTGCTCCAACAACTCTTGCAGTTGAACTTTCAGCTCCGCCATTTCCTTAGGCGCTAGCCGATACGGAGATCGTGACACAGGCTTTGCACCTGGCACTAGCTCGATCGTAAAATCTATCTCCCGCTGAGGCGGGGCTCCAGGAAGATCCGCGGGGAACACATCAGGGTATTCCGATACCACTGAAATACAATCCAACGCGGGCTTCGACTTTGCAACCTCCACTAGTGTAAAGAACAGTTCTGCTCCGGCACGAACCGCCTTCACTACCTGAAGAGCAGACATCAACGTCTTGCTCGACCACTTTAAGCCCATAAAAGTCGTCTCACGACTTGCTCCCAGCTTGACTTCCTTGCTACCGCAATCTATATGGGTCTGCTGCTCCGAGAGCCAGTCCATGCCAAATATGACGTCGAACTCCACTAACGGAAGTAAAGACGCCCGCAGGTCGAACTCCTGCTCCCCAATACGAATCTTAACATCGCAGATCCTATCCGCTCGCATCGAACACCCATTGGGCAACAACACATCCAACTTATCCTTCGCCATCGAAGAAGGGGCTCCGATGCGTGATACAAATCCTTCGGACAAGAAGGAGTGTGAAGCTCCCGTATCGAAGAGTGCTCGTGCCGGATTTTCACAAATCAATACAAATCCTAAACAAGTAGTGGTAAGGTAACATGTGCATAACAAGCATATAAAGAAATTGACTTGCTATAAATTAAACCGTACCTGTCACCACATCAGCTTGTTTAATGGCCTCCTGTTGGCCAAGATTGTAGACCCTTGGTTGGGCCGGAGCATAATGGGATGCGGTCGATTCCACCGCCTTTCCTTTCTCTTCATAGGTAGCTCCCGGCCTCCTCTCGGACTTAGGACGTCCGCTCCAACAATCACGGGCGAAATGCCCCGTCTTTCCACATGTAAAACACGCACCCGGGGTCCGACTCGTAGTCGCCCCAGAAGCGCCAGAAGGAGCTGGACCCGAAGTCCTATGCTTCTTGAAAGACCTCCGATAGCCGGACTTTGACGTAGTCGGCACTCTGAACTCAGATTTCTTTTCACTCAAGCTTTTCTTCGCTTGCACGCTCTTCATGTCCTTCTCCAAGGACCGGGCAGTATTGACCAAGGTTAAGAAACCCTGCGTCATCGGCCCTGAAAGTAATAGTCTCAACTCATCCCTCAAGCCTTCATAAAAGCGATTAGTCTTGCGCTCCTCATCCATGAGGTGGAGCTAGCATAACGACTCAAATGCGTAAACTCGTGGAGATATTCATCCACGCTCCTCTCACCCTGCACCAACTTCAGGAACTCATTCTCCATTGAAATCCTCTGAGTAGAAGGGAGGTATCTTGCTAAGAACAATCCCGAGAACTCTTCCATCAGAACGTCTATCAGTTGTCTACCTCTCAAATGATGCAACTCCAATCCTTCCCACCACATCCTCGCTTCACCGTCCAAAAGGAACGTAGCGATGGTGGTCATTTGCCACTCCTCCGTCTCCGTCGCTGTCATGACTCTCTTCACCCTGGAGAGCCAGTCCTCAGCTTGAGATGGGGTTCCCAACCCCGAGAATAACGGAGGGTTAAATCTCATTACATGCTTTAGCTGCCTCTAAGTTGCCCTCCTTGGCACCACCGGTTCCACAACAACTTGCTCCACTCTCCTCGGCTCAGCCTCTTGAAGAGGTACTTGCTCCATCACAGGAGCGGGCTGCTGCGCTTGCCTTCCAGGCTGCGCATTAATCACGGCTAACACCGCTTCAGCCACCAATCGAATATTCTCAGCCGACAGAGGTGTTGCAGGAGCAACATCCGGTGCACTACTAGCCTCAGAAACTCGGCGTTCTGACGGCCCAACACCACTTCGGGTCACCTATAGTGGTACAAAACACCGTTAAGCGACCAAATAAATTGCAAACAGTAATTATAGGAACACGCAGGTTCCTCAAACACGAGTATTTTCATTCCTAAGTGGACATTCATGGGTTCTTTTACCATTATAACGATGACGCACACAATGTGCTCACCACCCCTTAAAAAGAATTCGCCCACGAATTCACTTTAAGCCCGAACAAAACTGGTAGTCTGATACCAAATTGTAACACCCCCTATCCGTCGCATAGCATATAGCAGTAGGTCCGGCCGGGGCCCGACGCCATATACCACAGACAGATCGGGTGGTTACTTATGGAAACCATCCAACCAATCTCAACGTCCTACACAGAGCATTCTAGCGGAAGCAGTTTATAAAAGTTGTAAACAAGAACCCAGCATCAAGCACGAATGTCCACTAGTACAAATTAGGAATGTTATACAAAATACTCAAAACCGGCCTTAAGGCCTTACAAAATGTTTCACTTGAATATTACATGTTTTACAAACCACGGCACGTAGGCCGGTCATACATGAATAAAGCAGTAAACACTTCTACTTGGGCCTTCGAGGGCCAGCTTCGCAAAAAGGGCTTTAGCCCGCTATTGACCGCTTGGTCCAGCTGCACCTGCAAGCAACAAACCACTACACGGTGGCAAAACAAGGCAACGGTCAGCAATGCTGACCAAATTATAACGATCCCGCCCCCAACTCGGGGCGGCGATGCTCCTTCCCTGCATTTCAATAGCATAAGCGAGCAATTTATATAACCATAGCCATTTCATCACAGACGTTGGCTCGCACGACCACACGCCCCGTGCACTCAGGGCACATTCTCGGTGAACCGGTCGATGTCACGTCAATTAAAGCCATTAACATTCTGGACTCACCACCGCCACTTAGATGGCCAAACCTATGAGCAATTTGTCTTGTCGGCATGGGTCACGTCAATTTAAGCCATAGACCGCCGAAGACTCACATCTATGCCAACGGCAAGTGCCACGTAACCTTAGGTCTCTTTAACCGAATGACATAAAGCGGGTACGGTTCCATCTAACCCGTGCTCACATCGCAACGACAATTTAAGCCATTTGCGCGGGTCAAACTTTCACCGAGTCCCATTCTATCGCAAGTCACATAACCCCGTTATGTTCAAGTTGGCTCTCAGGCCACCAAGTTGGCAAGATCTCGTATCCGCCCAGTTTTTCGGGTGCACCTTTGGGATAATCCCCAAGGCTCCCTGCTGCAATCTACCGCGTAGAAAACCCGAAAAACAACCAATAGCACGGAGTCTTCTCCGGCCTTATGCAATGCAACATCACCGATCCAGACCAACATGTCCGGGTAGGCTTCACACATCATGCCTATGTCCGTTCTCGCACACGGACTCTAAACAACGGGGACTTCACATATCTACCCGAAGGGACGCCTCCAACTCTCCGCAAACTCGCGAGAGCGGGCTTCCTATGCTAAGAAAGAGAGCTATTCATGCTCAAGATGAGGATCGTTACCCTTGAGTTCCTCTTTGGCGCCATTGAAAAGTAATCGGATGAAAACCACCGCACTAGCGTTGCCTCTGTGGATCCGGAGTCGGCTTGCGATTCGGAGCTCCGAAGCTCCTCCAATGGCGGATCTAGCTCCTCTTCCACTCTTGGCTCTCCTCTTTCTCTAAGGACTTAGAGAGATGAAAAGTGAAGGAAAGTAATGGATTTTCTAAGTCAAAACCCGGGTATATCCCTTCAGGAACAACCCCCAGCCGTTGGATCTCAACCTAAGAAAACGAACGGCTTTGATTCGGGGCTGAAATGCCCAATCTGGACCGAACACGGCCTGGCACACGCCCGTGTCCAGGGCCGTGTGCCGCATTCTCCGTCAAAATCTAATCTCCTGGAACCTCACACGGGTATCGAACAATCCCGTGTTCGAGCTGACACGCCCGTGTTCCAGCTGACACGGCCGTGTAGCCGGCCGTGTACCCCATGATTTTTCCCTTTTTTCAACCCGAGCACTACACGGGTTCTAGGACACGCCCGTGTCCTTGCCCGTGTCACCTTGACACGCCTGGGCCCCAAGCCGTGTACACGGGACACTTCGTCGAGTGAAGATCGACGACTTGATGACACGGCCTTGGACACGCCCGTGTCCTAGGCCGTGTGCCTTGTCTCGACGATCATCGAGTGAATCTCGATGACTCCCCGGGACGATCGTCGACACGGGTCGACACGCCCTGCGACACGCCCGTGTCGCAGGCCGTGTGCCCATTCTCGACGAATCGTCGAGTCAAACTCGACGACTTCGCGGCTAAGTGTCGACACACGCTTGACACTCCCTGGGACACGCCCGTGTCCCAGGCCGTGTGCCTGCTGTCAGAATCCAAACTGGCCCAAAACGTCCCCCTTTGCTCCTTTGAGTTTCGGGGCGTTACAGTAGCAGTGTACACCCATTCTCTTATCTCTGTTGAGTGTAGCTTGATGTTGCGTGTCATGAAGTCCTTGAGATGCAGTTCTTCCAGTAATTCAAGGGTATACAGAAAAATAGGATCGGAGTGCTGGAAGGACTCAAAGTCCATTGAGAATGCTGCATCAAACTTCATCGCTGCAAGTGCTCCTGGAGGAATCGCCATTGATGACCTGCAAAGAAAACTACAGAGAAAACGGCGATCAAGAGCAAAAGAACTGAAAGCGCGGGACGGAGATCGAAGAAAAACCTAGATATAGGATTTTCAGAATATGAATCGACAAGCTCCATTCCACGAAAAAGAGACAAATCTTCGAACTGAGATCGACGAAATAAGATTTAGGAGAGTAGTTCGTCGAACCCATTCAGAAGAATTGAAAACAGTTCGTCGAACTCAGTTCGATGAAATGGTTTCTGAAACAAGGTTCGTCGATCTCCAGTCGACGAAAATTGTTTCCACACAGAGAATTCGTCGATCTCCGTTCGACGAGAATCTCTCAAACTTTCCCTAATTCGTCGAACTCCGTTCGACGAACTCTGGAAAATTCGTTGAATGCAGATAGAAATTAATTTAACTCCTCTCCATCAATCATTCCCAGTTGATTTATAAAGAACAGATGGGTTTTCTCATCCAAGGGCTTGGTGAAGATGTCTGCTCTCTGTAGATCAGTAGGAATGTGGATCAACTTAATTTTCTTTTTGTCCACATTATCTCTAATGAAATGATGTCTTATTGCAATATGTTTAGTCCCAGAATGATGAACTGGATTCTGTGCTATAGCAATAGCACTAGTATTATCACAAAATAAGGTTGAATTATTTAAGTTGATACCATAATCTAGGAGTTGATTTTGTATCCATAGCATCTGTGAGCAGCAGCTGCCAGCAGCCATGTACTCTGCCTCAGCAGTTGATGTAGACACAGATGTCTGCTTTTTGCAAAACCAAGAGACAAGTCTCATACCCAGGAACTGGCAAGTTCCAGAGGTACTTTTCCTGTCCACTCTACATCCAGCATAATCAGCATCTGAGTATCCAGTTAACGCAAATTCAGACACTGCAGGATACCAGAGTCCTAAACTAGGACAACTCTTTATAAATCTCAAAATCCTTTTTAGAAAAATAAGATGAGATTCTTTAGGATTCACTTGGAATCTAGCACAAAGTCATGTGGCAAACATTATGTCAGGCCTGCTAGCTGTTAAGTATAATAGGGATCCAACAATTTCCTATAATGTTTCTGATCTACAGGTTTCCCTGCTGCATCAGAGTCCACAACAGCATTTGTAGCCATAGGTGTTTTCATTCCTGAAGCATCACCCATCCCAAACTTTTTAATAAGATCTTTGGCATACTTAGATTGGGAGAGGAAGATACCATCAGGGAGCTGCTTCACTTGGAGACCAAGGAAGTATGAAAGCTCACTCATGCTACTCATCTCAAATTTGGAATGCATGAGGTCAGCAAACCTCCGGCACAATTTGGGATCAGTAGACCCAAAAATAATGTCATCCACATATATTTGTACCAATAAGATTTGGTCCTTATGATGCCTAGTGAAAAGGGTTTTATCTATGGTTCCTCTTGTAAATTTATGCTCTAAAATAAAGCTAGCTAGGGTCTCATACCAAGCTCTTGGAGCTTGCTTTAAACCATAGAGAGCTTTATGCAACTTGTAAATATAATAGGGTTGAGTTAGAGAGATAAAACCTGAAGGTTATTCTACATAAACCTCTTCTTGAAGTACACCATTCAGAAAGGCACTCTTCACATCCATCTGGAATACCTTGAACTTTTTGTATGCTGCATAGGCTAGGAATATTCTAATGGCCTCCAACCTTGCAACAGGGGCAAAGGTTTGGTCATAGTCTATTACTTCTTCTTGTCTATATCCTTGGGCAACCAGTCTAGCCTTGTTCCTTACTATGTTCCCTTCTGCATCTAATTTGTTCCTGTCGACCCATTTGGTTCCAATGACTGGGTAGTTATGGGGTCTTGGAACCAAATCCCAAACTCTACATCTCTCAAACTGATTTAGTTCCTCTTGCATTGCAAGAATCTAGTGGGGATCTTGCTCAGCTTCATGGATGCTGAGAGGTTCAATTTGAGAGAGAAAACAGGCATGCATCAAGTCTTGATTGAGCTGATGTCTTGTCTGTACACCAACTGAAATGTCCCCAATCACTTGAGATCTGGGGTGATCTCTAAGTGTGACAAGATCAGTTTGTGGAGTTGGTTGAGCAACAGCTTCTGCAAATAATTCCTCTTGAGGAATGGTGCTGGCTGTTGATGGAAGTTCAGTTACTTCCTCTTGGACTTCTTCTTCACTATCTTCAGCAGCCTGTGGAGTGGGATGAGTTGGAACCTCTTGGGTAAGGTTTAGTCCATCCATAGACTCACACATTGGTGAACCCTTCAAAGGACTATTGGTAGAAATGTCTTTCTCCTTATAAGACATGTTAGCTTCATCAAAAGACACATGGACAGATTCTTCAATTTTAAGGGATGATTTATTGAAAACCCTATAGGCCTTGCTTACTTGGGAATATCCTAGAAAAATCCCTTCTTCAGCCTTAGCCTCAAATTTTCTGATGTATCTTTTGTTATTAGTGTGGATGTAACATATGCAACCAAAAACTTTAAAATAAGTGATTTTAGGTTTCTTCCCTTTATGTAATTCATAGGGGGTCTTATTTTTCAGCTTATGTATGAGACTTCTATTCAGGACATAGTTAGCAGTGTTTACAGCTTCTGCCCAAAAGGATAGAGGCATGTAAACATCTGCCAATAATATACCTGCAGATTCAATGAGTGTCCTATTTTTCCTTTCAGCTACCCCATTTTGTTGGGGAGTTCTAGGAGCTGAGAAGCACTGCCTGATACCTTCCTTCTCACAGAACTCATGCATAAGAAGAGACTCAAACTCTGTGTCATGATCACTTCTGATCAATGCAACATGAGTAGAGAACTCAAACTGTATGGTCCTGAGAAAATCTATAAGAACCTTGAATGTATCTAACTTAGCTCTCAGAAAGGCTACCCAACTAAATCTAGAGAAGTCATCAACAATCACAAAACTATAAGACTTCCCTCCTAGGCTTTGTACTGCAATGGGTCAAAATAGATCCACATGAAGCAAATACAATATCCTAGGTGAATCACTTTTATTAATGGATTTGAAACTAGTTTTAGTTTGCTTGCCTAATTGACAAGGCCTGTATAGGTTTTCCTTCTTGTAGGGGCCAAAAGGTAAATCTCTAACAAGGTTGTCTTTAGATAACCTAGATATGTTCTTAAGGTTTACATGTCCTAGCCTTTTGTGTCATAGCTCATTTTGGTTACTAGAGATATTGAGTAAGCAAATGTCAGTTGTGGCAGAAATGAAATCTACTAAATATATGTTTCCTTGTCTAAATCCAATTAAAACAGTTTGATTTTTATCATTTATAATAGAACAGGAGATAGAGTTGAAATGTACCTAATAACCTTCATCACATAATTGACTTATGGATATAAGGTTATGTTTAAGTCCTCTTACATATGTCACCTTTTTGAAGGTCACTGCTCCAATGCTTACTCTTCCATATCCTTCTGATTGACCACTCTTTGAGTCTCCAAATATCACCTTTGGTCTTAGCTTGGACTTATAGTTGGTGAGATTTGCTTTGGTGGCAGTCATGTGCTTGGAGCAGCCACTGTCCAGGTACCATGTCTGACTTATCCTTGGACAGTTCCTCACTTGTACCTGCATCAGAAAATAAAGCTCAATTGTTCTTGACCCAGGTTACCTTGGGTCCTTGGTTTGGTTGAAAAGAAAAACTAGAAATGACTGATAATGCAGGTTAAGACTTATACCCTAGTGGGTGATATCTCCTAGGTGGAATTATCCAATCAGCTACTGGATTAAATGTCTTGTTAGCTATTTTAACATTTCTATAGGAGAAATTATTTATGTTTGGTCGTTCTGGGATCGATGAATTATTGTAAGTTCGTCGACCAGAGTTCGACGAATTGGGATGAGATCGTCGACCTCTACTCAGAGAATGACCATGGTCATTTTCTGCGTCCCACGTTCGTCGACCTCTGCTCGACGAACCACACACAGTTCGTCAATCGCAGTAAGATGAATAATTATTTCTGAGGTTTGCGTTCAGCGCTCGTCGATCGGGGTTCGACGATCTTGCAGGATTTTGTCGATCTAAGTTCGACGAATTTTGCTGAACTTGGTTTTTGACAGCTTTCTTCTGTTTTCTGTTGCTATTGTCTAAGGGATTTGACTTGTTTTCTGATCTATGTTTTTCAGCTAGTTTCTCTTTACCCTTAGCAGTGATGAACTTTATGGGAGTGGAAAGTATATTCTTCTTTTTTATGGGGGGTAAACCTGATGAAACACCCAAGCCCAGCCTGTCATTTAATCTGGCATTTACTGTGCTTGTGATATCCATCAGCTTGAGGCTTCTCCCATTGAGAGATTGCTCAAGTTGTTTTGCCTCACATAACTCAGATTTTAATTTGATTATCTATTCATTAGCTAGAGTCAATTGGTCAGTTTGTTTTATGTTTTCTGTGCTGACAGATTCTAGATTTTCTAGTCTAATTCTCAAGGTTTTTATCTCTTTCTCTGAGTTTATTAAATCCATGCACATAGTTTTAAATTCTACTTTAAATAAATCAGAATTGAAATCAAAACTAGAGATCACCTGATCAGCCTCTGAGTCTGAGGCATCTTCATCTTCAGAATCCTCTTCTGATCCACAGTTGCTTCTGGAGGCATCTATTGTCATTAGGCACACCTCCTTGGATCTGGCTTCTTCCTCTTCTTCACTGGAGCTAGAGGAGGATGTTTCCTCTTCTGTGTCACTTCAGGACTCAGCAACAAATCCTTTGTCCTTTCTTTTATACTTGTTGGAGGAGGGTCTGCTGCATTGTTTTCTTCTGGAATCCTTGTCCCTGCCCTTGTCCTTTTTCTGATTTTCTGGGCATTCTGAAATATAGTGCCCTGGCTTTCTTCAACGAAAACACACAACCTCCTTAGTTGGTGTCTTGTCATATTTGGGTTTATCATCCTGCCTGGATGATTTTCTTCTGAAATCCTTTCTTGCCATTTTGTAGAATCTTTTGGCAAAGAGGCTCATTAACTCTTCATTGGAGGTAGATGTTTCACTGTCTTCAGAAGCTTTGAGGGCCAAGCTGTGCTCCTTCCTAACTGGTGTAGTTGTCTTCTATTCTGCTGCCTCTCTTGATTTGACAAGCTGCTCGTATGACTTCAGCTTGCCTAGCAGAGATTCTGTTGAGATCTCATTGAGGCTTCTAGCTTCTTTGTTTGGCCAGATTCTGGAGTCCCATGAACTGGGGAAACACATCAGTATCTTATCATTCACTTCAGTTAAGGTGATGTCCTTGTCAAGGGTCTTGAGTTCACTAATAATTGAACTTAATCTATTGTACATCTCAGCCACTGATTCTATCTCATCCTTTTTGAAATTCTCATAGAGAGAAATGAGACTGGATCTCCTATCCTTCCTTTCATCAGCTGAGCCTGCTACCATTTGATTGAGAGAGTCCCAAATGGCCTTGGCTGAGGTGCACTCAGCCACCTTCTGAAATATGTCATCTGACATTGTTTGGGCCAGAATATTCATAGCCTTTGCATCAGCCATCTTGGCTTTCTTGTAGGCTTCAGTATTGTCTGGAGGTGGTACTGCACTCAAATTAGTTGATGTGCTGGCAAATGTTGTAGGAGCTGGAGGAACACCTGTTGAGATGACAGAGAAAATATCCTCATCAATGGAGTTCATATATAATCTGATTCTTACCTTCCAGATGGCAAACTTGTTAAGATTGCACACTTTAGGTCTGATGCTTGTATAATCTTTGTTTTGTGCCATGCCTGTGAGAACAAAATCTAGTAACAGAATAAAAACAAAGAGATCTAACTAAGGGATCTTTGGGTTCAGGTGTTATCCTGTACAACCAATCAGGAATGGTATGTTTAACCAACCTCGCTTTGATACCAATTGAAAGTGCAGTTAGATCTGATATACTCTAGAGGGGGGGTGAATAGAGTATGTGGTGATTTTAAAACTTTTACAACTGCTGTTGTATTTTTGTGTGTGTGTGTGTGTGTGCAGCAAATACAATAAACCAGAAAGCAGCAAAGGACTAATCACAGCACAATCACAGAGCAAGGCCAGAAAACAAAAAGGAAAAGAAAGCAACCAGACGACCCAAGAATTTTATAGTGGTTCCCCAAATCTGGGTAGTCCACTCTTCTACCACCCTGGTAGGAATCCACTGCATGAAGGGGTTGATCAGGTGTCCTGGCACCAATGGGGTTTTGATCAGGTTCCCAAAAACCAAACCCTCAAGTCTTTTGGTGGGAGACTTGTAACCAGAATAATTTTGAAGGGAATTAAAACCCTGTACAGAGGTGGAGTGAGAGGGTGATGAGGTCTTCTCTTTCTCAAGTCAAATGAGAAGACGTGTGGATGTTGTTTAGCAGCTTTGCTCCCCCTGAGATGTGGAATGGTTTAGGAAGAAAACTGGAGCACTGCTTCAGGGTGATAGGTCTTCAAAGACCTAGAATTCCAGGTCCAGAGAAATTCTTCAGGAACTTCTTGCAACTGATATGAATGTATTGTTTTGAAGTTCTCCTGAGTAAAAGCAGATGAAGAAGACTCTTGATATTGATGTAATGTTCTTCTTCTTCTTCTAGATCAAATTTTCTCTGGGCCAAGAATGAAATCCTTTTCTTGTGTTGTCTGAATCACTGTCTGTGCTGTTCTAGATGTTCTGGTGTTGTGTGCTTGTTCAATTTCTTCTAGTTTCTGTATGTCTCTCTCTATCTGTCAAGGAGAGCCTTTCAATTTTTTGAATGTCGAGCAGTAATGACAGACGGCCTGGAAAGGAAGCAGCAATTAATTATTTCCCCAACTATTTCCATGGGAAAACGGCATGAAATAATCCGGAATTAACTGCGCATCCTAACGGTAGTATTCTGTGAAGAACTGCCATTAATTGTCCAGGAATCAGCGCCATGAAATGAGACGGGAACGGAAGAAGACCTAGTCTGGAATCGTCGACCGAAGAACAGAATTCGTCAAACAGAGTCTTGAATTCGTCGAGCTGCGCTGAGTTCGTCGAGCTGAGCTGAGTTCGTCGAGCTTCGCTGAGTTCGTCGAGCTGAGCTGAGTTCGTCGAGCCGACAGTCTTCATTCGTTGAATAGATAATCTTCAATATCAGACAAACATCATTCGTCGAGCAGAGAACCAAATTAGTCGAGCTGAGAATAAACTTCGTCGACCTGAGACAAGTTTTGGACTTGGACGAAATACTCTGCATCTGCTGAAAAACTGTGTCGACACAAAACGGTGTCGACAGATTGGTCTTGTTGTCGACACAAATCCTCTGGTGTCGACAGATTGGTCTTGGTGTCGACACAACTCCTCTGGTGTCGACACAAGCTGGTGTCGACTGAAATCCTGAGTGTCGACACAAATCGCCTAGTGTCGACACAAGCCCTAAGTGTCGACACAGATTCTCTGAGCACAAAAAATCGTCGAGTATAGATTTAGCATTCATCGACCTGAGAAGCTGTGAACTTGAGGTCCAAGTTCGTCGAGCTCAGAAAATAATTCGTCGACCGAAGTATGAAGCTGGACTTAGAGAAATTTTGAAGTAGTCCTGAGAATGCTTGAAGTAGAACCTGGAGTTCGTCGAGCAAAGAACAAAGTTCGTCGAGCTCAGTACTACGAATTGTCTCACGATCGTCGAGCGCAGAACTTCCTTCGTCGAGCTGAGTTTGACGAACGTCGAACTCATTTCACTTAGTCTACAAATCTGATAGATCTGGAGTTCCTGAAGGTCTTGAAGAAGGCTGGTCCATCTGAAGTTGAGATAGAGGACTGTCCTAGACTCTAAGACACAAACTTGACCCAGACTATACATGATGGGTCACATCCTAAGTCAGTGAACCTAGCCCAAATCAACTAGGGATCCAACAGAGGCTATCTGCTCCCTACAGCACTCCAACTCCTCAGAGAGTTTAAGGTTTTCTGATTTTAAGGTACTGTGCTCAGACAAATGATTTCTGAGAGAAATTATTTCCTTCTCAGATTTTAATAGGTCTAAACATAGTGCTTTAAATTCATACTTAAAGTCCTCAGAATTGAAATCAAAAGAGTCTATTACCTGGTCCTCTTCAAGTTGAGTCTCTGAGTCTGACTCTGAATCTTCTGCATCAGAATTGTGTTGTGAGGCATTGATAGCCATCATGCAGAATTCCTTCTCTTCAGCATCATCCTCATCATCACTTGAGCTGGAAGAAGTTTCTGATTCTTCTTCTGTCTCACTCCAAGATTCAGCAACAAATCCCTTCCCTGTGTGTTTGTTCTTGCTTGAGGAGGGTTTTCCATTGCTATTATTCTTGAAGTCCTTGTCCTTTCTTCTTTCTTTCTTGTCCTTTCTGTCGTTGTTTTTGTTCTCTGGACAGTCAGGCACAATGTGGCCTGGTTTCCTGCAACCAAAGTAAATAATTTCTTTATTATTTGATTTATCGTACCTTGGCTTGTCATGTTCTTTGTATGATCTCTTCCTGAAGTCCTTTCTGGCCATTTTGTAAAATCTTTTGGCCAGTAGACTAAGCAGCTCATCATTGTCGGTGGCCTTGTCTTCAGGCTGATCTTCAGTGGCTTTGAAAGCTATTGTCTTTTCCTTTCTTGTGGCTGGTGAGGCAGCCTTCTGCTCTTCTTCTCTATTTTTGATGAGCAGCTCATAAGACTTGAGCTTTCCCAAGAGAGCTTCTGTAGTGATTTCATTGAGACTTCTGGAATCCTTGATTGGCCAGATCCTTGAGTCCCAAGTGCTTGGGAAGCACATTAGGATTTTGTCATTTAGCTCAGTCAATGATATCTCCTTATCCAAAGTTTTCAGCTCATTGACTATAAGACTGAGTCTGTTGTACATATCTCCTACTAACTCAGCTTCTCCTATCTTGAAGTTCTCATATTGGGTTATGAGGTGAGATCTCCTGTCCTTTCTTTCATCAGCAGATCCTGAGACTATTTCAGATAGCTTGTCCCAGATCTCCTTTGCTGAGTTGCATTCAGCTACCTTTTGGAAAATGTCATCAGACATAGTCTGGGCTAAGATATTCATAGCCTTTGCATCTGTTGCTTTCCACTTCTTGATGTCAGCAACTGTTCCTGATGGAGGTGGAACAGCACTTGTACTTGTGTTCTCTGGAGGTGTTGGACACACTGTCAAAACAGAATTAAAAATGTCCTCATCAATAGAATTCATGTAGAGTCTAATCCTTGCCTTCCAAAGTGCAAACTTGGATAGATTGCACACTGGAGGTCTGGTGCTAGCATAATCTTTGTTTTGGGCCATGATTTGTGAAGAAATAATTCTAATAACAAAATCTACAACAAGCAGATCTAACTATAGGAATCTTTGGGTTCAGGTGTTAGCCTGTACAACCACTGAGATGTGGTATTTTTAACCAACCTTGCTTTGATACCAATTGAAAGTGTGAGTTAGATCTGATATATTCTAGAGGGGGGTGAATAGAGTATGGTGCTTGCTAAAAACTTTTACAACAGTTGTTGTATTCTAATGTGAACATGGAAGCAAATAATAAAAAGTAAATCTAATCACAGAATGATCACAGAGCAATCTAGTCACAAAGCAACCTAGTCATAAACCACAGCCAGAAACAAAAAGAAAAACAAGCAACCAGAAGACACAAGGAGCTATAGTGGTTCCCCAACCAATCTGGGTACATCCACTCTTCTACCACCCTAGGTAGGAATCCACTGCAGGATGAGTTGATCAGGTGTCCTGGGCACCAATGAGCTTTTGATAAGGTGCTCAAAAACCAAACCAGATTTTTTGATCAGGTGTCTTGCCACCAATAAGCTTTTGATAAGGTGCTCAAAAACCACACACAAACTTTTGAAGGGAGTTTGAAAAACCATTTACAGAGGTGGGGATGAGAGAGTGATGAAAGTCTTCTTTTTTCAATCACAGTGAGAAGACTATGTGGATTCAGTGATGTTGTCAAAGCTCCCCCCTGAGATCTGTAGTTGTTCAGACAGTGAAGCTTTGCAGTAGGGTGATAGGCCTTCAGAAAATTGATCTCCAGCAAATGATGATTTCAGCAACAACTGAAATGTGAGGTGTCTGGAGTCTTGAATGATGATGGCCTTGAACACTTGAATCAGAAGAGATATGAAGATTTCAGTTTGTTGATCTCCTTTTGGTGTTGGTGTTCTTGTATGAATCTTTAGACTGAGAATGTTTGGAACTCTCTTTCTTTCTCTGTGTAATTGTTGTTTTTAGAGTTGTTGCAGAAAATGTTGTTGCAGAGAGTTTTTCTAACTTCTTGTTCTTCTTCTTGTGTCAGGAATGAAAAAAGAATCTTGTCTTTTATTCCTTTTTTCTCTGAATAGAAATGATCCTTTTCCAATATAGCTGTTAGCCTGTCATTAATGACTTCCTCAACTGTAATTGTCTTCTGGAGGAAAGTCCAATAAAACATTCCTTGAATATTCCTTGAAACTTGCTCCAGATTAAATGAAAATGGCTACAAGATCTCTGAATTAAATGCTGACAATAATTCCACAGCTGTCCAAATTTTAATCTTGGAAATCGTTGAACTCTTCAGAAAAACGTCGAACTGAGCTCCACTATCGTCGAACTAAGCTCAGAGATTTGGACTTAGACAGAAACAGAGATCGTCGATCTGAGCTCAACTATCGTCGAACTGCACTCAGAGATAGAGGATCAAACTGGAGTTAAGATCGTCGATCTGAGCTCGAATATCATCGAATGGAGTTCGACGACTTGATGAAGTTGAGCTCAGAGATCGTCGAATGGAGTTCGACGACTCGTCGAAGTGAGCTCAACGATCATCGATTGGAGTTCGACGATTCGTCGTACTGAGCTCGACGAAATGACTTGGTCTCCAAACTGAAAACCTGGTCTTGAGGGCAACTTCCAAACCTAACTAATAACCCTTAGACTCAATTCTAATTGAGCTTTAGATTTATAAAATGAGGTCAAAACAGGTTTCCTAAGACACATAGTGATCCTTGGCCAAATCAGTAATAGGGTGTTCCAACAGACGGGGAGGTGTCAAACCCGGAGTTTGCGCGGAAGCTGGCCAGGTGGGCCACAGAGTAGGAGAAGGAGTCGAGAGGAGGAAGAGGACAGGAGGAGAGGAGAGCCCCGGCAGAGGGAGCAGAGGCAGCTCCAGGGGCAGCAACAGCCGAGGTGGGGGGGTCAGGAGCCCGACCGTCGGCTGGGCTGGAGACTTGAGTGGCAGGGGCAGGGGCTACAAAGAGGATACCAAGGAAGGGATCGCTACCAAGGGGGGTAAGATCAATTCCACCCCCGGGCTGGAGGCAGGACCAGAGGCCCCGACTCCCCGATCAAGAAGAGGTCATGGGCATAGCCATGGGGGAGAGAAGGAGAATGACAAGGAGGAGGAGGAGAGACGTTAGGGTGGAGTTTCCCTATTGCGACTTCCATCAGGAGGAGGGGCACGTCATAGCTACGTGCCCGGAATTCTTTGAGATGAGAGGGAATAGGGAGCAGCAGCAGCAGGGGCGGCAAGAAGTGAGGATTGAGGAGGTCCTGCCTCGGGCGGAGGAGGACTGTTGCGAAGACCATGTGGATGTTGGAACCCGAGGAGGGATCAGAGTCATCCAGGGGGGGGGGGGTTGATGCTTCCCGAAAGGCGAGTTTACACACCATGTACCCTCGGAGCGTTGCCTCCACATCCCAAACCCCACCCCCGGAGGAGAGGATCACCTTCTGTAGGAGCGACATGCCAGATCACGAGGATCCATTCTGTGATGCACTGGTCATCAAGGCAGCCATCAAAAATTTCACCGTCTCTCGGATCCTCGTGGACAACAGGAGCTCCGTCAACATCGTCTTTAAAAAGGCGCTTGACGCGATGAAGGTGGAGGCAAAGGGGGCGCTGGCCTCGGATGGAACGTTGTTCGGGTTTTCAGGGGAGAGGAAGGAAGTGGAGGGATTAGTCGGCCTCCATGTTACCCTGGGGGGTCAGTCCAGAAACTGTAGGTTCGTCATCGTGGATGCCCCAGCAGTTATAGCGCCATCTTCGGGAGGCCCCTTATCAGTTCCTTCCACTATGTCCCCTCATCATTCCATCAGTGCTTGAAGTTCAACGCTGAGGGGATTCAGGTCAGGGTAAGGGGGGACCCAAAGGTAGCACGGGAATGCTATGTCACTGCTGTGAACACCATCTCTTGGCAGGAGGGAGCCGAGGAGATTGGGCGAAGGATGGAGGAGGTTGAGCAGGAAGCAGGAACGGAGGAGCTGGAAATGGAGAACTGCACAGAGGAGGAGGCGGCAGGAGGATATCTAGAGGAGGTGGCTGAAGTGATGGCCGTGGAGGAAGATATGGAGGTGGAGGTCCCCGTCCCAGAGGGGGAATATGTTGAAGAATGGGGGGAGCATTCCAGGCTAGAGGCTGCAAAAGATGTGGTGTAGCTGGAGGTCCGCACCCGTGAAGGCAGAGTGGAGAAGGTCCGCGTCAGCGGAGGGCTGACCCCGGAGGACCGGGGCAGAATGCTGGAGTGCATCTAGAAGAACGTGGACATCTTCTCATAGAGTGCCACAGAGATGTCGGGGGTTGACGCGGATGTGGCTTGCCACCGCCTCAACTTGGACCCGGGAACATGCCCCGTTCAGCAAAAGAAGAGGTCCACTGCGGACAAGCTGGTAGAGCCCATCAGAGAGGAGGTGGCGAAGCTCCTTAAGGCCGGCTTCATGTCTGAGGTCCAATACCCCGGCTGGGTCTCCAATGTGGTCATGGTCAAAAAGGGAGACGGTCGGTGGAGAATGTGTATCGATTTTTCTTTACTTAATAAAGTTTGTCCTAAGGACTGTTATCCTTTGCCTCGGATCGATGCGCTGGTTGACTCAGCCGTTGGTTTTTCTGTGATGAGTTTTCTAGATGCTTTTTCAGGTTATCATCAAATCAGGATGCACCCCCCGAACATCAAGGATGTCTCGTTCATCACGGGGGATGGATGCTACTGTTACAAGATGATGCCCTTCGGGCTGAAGAACGCAGGGGCAACCTATCAAAAGATGATGGACAGGGTCTTCAAAGAACAGAGGAGGAGAAACCTGGAGGTGTACGTTGATGATCTTATGGTCAAGAGTCAGGACGTGGACTCTCACCTCCAGGATCAAGAGGAGTCCTTTTCCACCGTGCGCAAATACAAGATGCGGTTGAATCCCCTAAAATGTGTCTTTGGGGCTAGCAGGGGAAAGTTCCTTGGAGACCTCCTCACCCCTGTAGGGGTCGAGCCGAATCCCTATAAAGTCAAGGCTATCCTGGAGCTGGGGTCGCCAAGGAATACTAAGGAGGTCCAGCGGCTCACAGGGAAGCTGGCAGGGCTGAGTAGGTTCCTTTCCCGGGCTGGGGAGAAGTGCTCCCCCATCTTTAAAACACTAAGCGGGGGACGAAGGTTCGAATGGACCAAGGAGTGCGAGGAGGCGTTTCAGGCCCTCAAGATGCAGTTGACTCAGGCTCCGCTGCTCCAAGGGCCAAAGGAGGGTGAGGACCTATTTTTGTATCTCAGGGTCGGGGTAGAGGCCCTGAGTTCCGTCCTAGTTCGAGAAGAGGGGAAGAAGCAGCTCCCTATATATTATGTGAGTCGGGTCCTGAGGAAGGCCGAGCTCCGGTATCCGATCTTGGAGAAGTTGGCCTTCGCCCTGGTTATCTCAGCCCGAAGGCTTCGGCCCTATTTCCAGGCACACTCAATCCGAGTTGTGACTGACCATCCCCTCCGCAACATCTTTGAGGGGGTGGAGAATTCAGGAAGGCTGGCCAAGTGGTCGGTGGAGTTGAGTGAGTTCGACGTATCCTTCGTCCCCGCCTCTCGATCAAAGCTCAGGCAATGGCCGACTTCTTGGCTGACTATGTGATCGAGGTGGCAGAAGAAGAGCTCACTCGTCCGGCCCCTTGGAAGGTAAAGGTGGATGGCACCTCGGGGAGGAATTCCCTGGGGGTGGCGGTGATCTTGGAAAGCCCCCAAGGAACTAGAATTGAACAGACAGTGGTGGTGCACTTTCCCATCACCAACAATCAAGCCGAGTATGAAGTCGTGATAGCAGGGTTGCGCCTGGCCAGGGAGCTAAGGGTGTTGGACGTGGAGGTCCTTACCAACTCCATGGTGGTAGCTTCCCAGATCAACGGGGAGTTTGAGGCAAGGGATCCTACACTACGGTTGTACTTGGCCAAAGTAAATGGGGTCATAGGCGCCTTCCAAACCTTCTCCATCCGACACGTACCTAGGGAAGAAAACGAGCAGGTCGACCAACTAGCAAAGCATGTTACCTAGGTGGGGGGGTACCATCACCGACCTCTACCTCCCCTCCATCGAAGAAGGGGAGCTCATGGAGATAGATCAGTGGCCTTCGTGGATGGATCCAGTTATAACTTTCCTTTCCACGGGAGAGTATCTGGAGGGAGCAGATAAGAAGAAGCTCAGGCATAAGACAGCATACTACCTTCTCCAGGATGGGCAGCTGTACAGGAAGACCCTCTCAGGGATGCTGGATCGCTGCGTGGCCGAAGGCGAAGTACAAAAGATCTTGGAAGAGGTCCACTCCGGAGAATGTGGGAGTCACTCCGGGAGTCGGACCTTGGAGGGGAGGATCGTCAGGCAAGGATATTTCTGGCCTACCCTGGGCCACTATGCAGCTGAGTCCGGAAGAAGGTGCCATAATTGCCATCTGTTCGCCTCCCTCCAGCTACAAGCAGCTCAACGGCTCAGAAGTATCACTGCCCCCTGGCCCTTTGCCATTTGGGGAATGGATTTGGTCGGACCATTCCCCCAGGCCAGTGGGCAGAGAAGGTTCCTGCTAGTGATGGTTGATTACTTCTCCGAGTGGATGGAAGTGAAGGCGCTGGCCAAGGTGACTTCCCAGGTCATCAGGAACTTCGTCTGGGGGGAGATCATCTGCCTCCATGGGCTGCCCCAAGCCATCGTCACAAACAACGGGTCTCAGTTCACCAGCGCAGAGTTTACCAATTTCTGTGGGCAGCTCGGGATCGACATCAGGTTCGCCTCGGTCCATCATCCCAGGAGTAACGGGCAGGTGGAGGCCGCAAACAAGATCATCGTCAACCTCCTCAAGAAGAAGGTGGAGAATTTGAAGGGGAGCTGGGTGGAGCAGCTTCCCGCGGTCCTCTGGGCCTTGAGGACCACCCCCAACACAGCTACTGGGGAGACCCCTTCAAGCTCTCTCATGGGTGCGAGGCGGTGCTCCCCGTGGAGTTTGAATTCAAACACATCGAGTTGTTGCGGCCAAGGAAGGTAGGGAAGAATGGTAGGCCGAGAACGTGGAAGAGCTGAGGCTCTCCCTTGACATGGTGGAAGAGCTGAGGGACCTTTCCGCCATCCGACAGGAAGAAGTGAAAAGGTGAATGGCAAAGTACTTTGACAAGCATGTCAAAATCAAACAGTTCGTGGAAGTGGACTTGGTACTAAAGAAGGTGGATACAGCAGGGAGGTCGTCATCCATAGGGAAGCTCAACCCCAGCTGGGAAGGACCATTTATTGTAAAGGAGGCTTTAAAATCGGGAGGATATCAACTCCAAAATGTGGAGGGCGAGACCCTAAGTCTCACCTGGAGTGGTGACGACTTAAAATGCTTTTTTCCTTGAAGCTTGTAAGTTGCGCCTTGATTTTTAATGAAAACTCTTTAATATGCCAATATTGTCGTTGTGAGTTCGCATGAAGGAATGAAGTGAACTTGGAGCCCGAGCAGATCCCGCTGTCAGGCTCTCACCTAGCTGGCATGGCTGGAAGTCACTCGGTGTCATCCTTGGGCCTCGAGCAGATCTCGCTGTCAGGCTCTGACCTAGCTGGCAGGGCTGGAAGTCACTCGATGGCATTGGTAGTGGACCCCGAGCAGATCCTGCTGTCAGGCTCTCACCTAGCTGGCAGGGGTGGAAGTCACTCGGTGTCATCCTTGGGCCTCGAGCAAATCCCGCTGTCAGGCTCTCACCTAGCTGGCAGGGCTGGAAGTCACTCGATGGCATTGGAAGTGGACCCTGAGCAGATCCCGCTGTCAGGCTCTCACCTAGCTGGCAGGGCTGGAAGTCACTCGGTGTCATCCTTGGGCCTCGAGCAGATCCTGCTGTCAGGCTCTCACCTAGCTGGCAGGGCTGGAAGTCACTCAATGGTATTGATAGTGGACTCCGAGCAGATCCTGCTGTCAGGCTCTCACCTAGCTGGCAGGGCTAGAAGTCACTCGATGGTATTGATAGTGAACCCCGAGCAGATCCCGCTGTCAGGCTCTCACCTAGCTGGCAGGGTTGGAAGTCACTCGGTGTCATCCTTGGGCCTCGAGCAGGTCCCGCTGTCAGGCTCACCTAGCCGGCAGGGCAGGAAGTCACTCGATGGTATCAACCTTGAATTCGCCAGGTAAAGACCAAGAAGTTTCGAGTGCCAAGGAACAAGGGGAAGAGGTTTTGCACAGGAGAGTTTGGACTCGCCAAACCCAGCTCGGCAACGGCAAAGGGGTGACGAGACAGGTCCCAGGACCTCGCTGAAGGACGGCGAGCCAGGCCAGAACACTTCACCCCTTTCTGTTTTACTTAGAATTTTACTGAGTTCAACCTGGATGACTCGCGAGCGAGCTGAGGTGGTGAGACCAGGGCAAAGAGCGGCCCGCCCCCAAATCCTCTGAAGCTCGGCAAGCACTCAAAACATACCCTCTCGCTGGAGCGTACTAATGATTATCCTACTCATAGTACCTATCTATGTAAGGTCGCCTGGGGAAGTACTCGCAGATGTACAAAGCACAGCAAATAGAACGAAAAATATATATGTGTCACGGGTATGATCAAAAACCTTTCTTTCATTAAATAAAAGTGTTTACAAAAATGTTTACAGGGGCTCGCCTCGGCGAGTGAACCAAAAAGAACAATATGCAAGTTCTATCCTCGCCACCCCCACCCCCCCGCCAGACTGGTCTTCCCCTTCACCCGGATGTTCCGAGAAGCCCTTCTCGAACATCGCGTCCAGGCTATCCTCTTTCTCACTGTGCGGCGTCACCGGGAACAAGCTCGGCATCAGGTCCCTGGCGGAGATCTCCTCGCACCATTACACCAGCACCCCCGTGTCCTTCATCATTTGGAGGGTGCACTCGGCTGCTTGGATGGAGTTGATTCGCAGCCTCTCGGCAAGATCGGCCTCGCTAAAGATCCGCGACCTCTTGTAGGGGAGGGAAGGATCGGAGCCGCGGGCCGGGAAGAAAATCTCCGCCTGGCGGCGGACCTCGCGGTTGAGGTGCTGATTCTCCTCTTTCAGCTTCGCGTTCACCCCCTCCAGCTCGGCAAGGCGGGCGTGCAGCTGGCTAATCTCCTCCCCTTGCTCGGCATTGCGAGCCTGAAGCTCCTCCGCGGCCTTGGCGTCCTGGTAAAGAAGAAATCTGGTTAGCAGCAACGCAAAATATTCCAAGTAAAACTGGGGAGGAGTCTGATACTCACCAACCCGCCGGCGGCCTGTGCGAGAAGACCCTCGGCAATGCCGAGCTACCTCACCTGGTCGGAGACCGTGTCCTTGGCGACGTCGCGAGACTGCTCGGCTTTTAGGATTTGATTGCTGAGGGCGAAGCTGCGGCGAGTCAGCATATGGTGGAGCTCTATGGTCCGCAGCTGGGCCTGCAGACCCTAATGGCCGAGCTACCGAAGGGTCATGTTCTGGTAGGCCTCGGCATCCTCGCGGCCATAGAGGCCAAAGCCGAGGCCATATCCATGGCCGGTGGCGGGCTCGCGGTCATGCCAAGACGGGTGCAGAGTGGAAATGTAGACCCGATGGGCAAGCTCATCCTACTGCATCATGGGCTCCCCCGCCGAGTCCTTCCACCACCCACCGAAGTTAAAGAGGGGGTGTTGCTACGGTGCCCCGTGCTTGTGAGCTGCCCTCTTCGCCGAGGGAGGTGGCGAGATCGCCGCCGCAAAAGAAGGGGCCTCGCTGCCCTTCCGGCCTTTGTTGGTGGTCTCCTTCAGCGGGCTCTCTGGCAAAGCGTCGGGGGGAGTCTCAGACGAGCTGATGTATTTGGGGATGGATTGATGTTGTCGTTGCCCCCGCGGAGCCAGCAGGGCTCTCCTCATCTTCTTTGGCAGCCGTTGGCGGTGTGGCGGGTTCGTCCCCGCATCCTCAGGTCGCCTCTTGCTGGAAGAGGGTTGGGAGAGGGCCGCCTCATCTCGGCAGACGCCGCCGCCGCCTTCTCGCGAGAAAGGGGGTCTGGGTGCGACTCCGAGTCCGCAAATGGCAGGTTCGCAGGAATTATTCGCTCCCATGCAAGATAATACTTGGCAAAAGTTAGAATAAATTCAGTGGCAATATGGCGAGCTAAGTAACCGGGTGAGCTCGGCAAGATGTGGAGAGAACAATACCTTCGCTGGGTAGAACGGGGGGAAGCGCGTCTAGGCCCCTTCGCAGGAAGGCGACCTCAAAGTCATTCTGGAGGAAGTATTTGTGGAGCTCGGCATCATTGCCGGATACGGCCGGCGGGCGGTAGACCACCTCGCCTTTTTGCTGCGGCGAGTAGGGGATGTTGCCGAAATCGCCCTTGATGAAGGCGATCTTGGTCATCCAGGTGTGATGCTTGTTCGCGATCTTGCGGACCTTAATCAGCGAGCCGCCGAAGTAGGCAACCCCGTCTGGCGTCGCCTTGTAGGAAAATAGTTTCCTGAACACTGTCAGGTTGAACTCGATCCTCTCCCGCCGAAGGTTGCTCGCGAACGCCACCATCATCGCGACGGCGTTGGAGTTTAACTGCGCGGGTACTGCGCCATAGTACTTCAGGATTTGCCGAATCTCCGGCCAGAGGGGGAGGCGCAGCCCCACCTCGAAATGCGAGATGGAGAAGGCGAGCTCATAATCGTAGAAGGTGTTGATGGCCTCCACCTGCCTCGGCCTGCGTGCCTCGAAGCCCGGCGGCACGTACTCGGACTTGAACTCCGCGAGCTCCTCCTCACTGGTGTGCCCCTCGAAGAAGCAATTATCAGTGAAGTGTTGCGCGCACTTGGAGCGGCCGTCAGCATCAGGGTTGGCCTTGCCCATGTTCGTAGAAGAAGAAGCAGAGCGCGAGCAGAAAAGGAGAGAAGCGCGGGAAGAGAGGGCAAGAAAGCAATAAAAGCACAGTACGAGGGTTGGTGAGGGGGGGTGCTATTTATAGAAAAAGAAATCTGGGGTCAGGCCATCCAATCGGCTCAGCTCGCCGCCCCAGCTCGCCACCCCAACTCGCCACCCCAACTCGCCGACTTCCGCCGTGTCTCAACCAAGGCTAAGTCAAACATCGCAGTATATTATTTGAATAACGCATGTCCAAGAATATTCTAAAAACTACTTATTACAGTCCAAGTTCAGGAATAAAAGAGCGGGGCATGCAAGTAGGGGGAGCATCAGGATGCGAGTACCGGTCAGCTCGGCAAAGGAGTTGCCCTCTTACCTACCCCGGTCTCACGGCTCCCGCACGCCCCCCCCCTAGACTGCCGCGCGCGGAGCAGCTCGCGGATCCTCCCCGAATTCCTCTGCGCCATTGAGAGGCCATCATCTATCTCGTCCAAAAGCCGGGAGGGGGACATCAGCTCGCCAGCCCGGCCGCTTCGCACCTCGTCAGCGAGACACGCGTAGTCGCGTTGAAGCGTCTCGTTGACCCCCTGCACCTCGCGCAGCCCGCACACCAGCTTCTTAAGAAGCTTGACCTCCCTCCTCATCAGCTCGCCTTGATCCACTTTAGGACCCAGGTAAGAGTCCAGCGAGCTTGGGGAAGGGAGGGGAGAGTAGTGGGCTGCCCGCGAAGATTCCTCGGCAGCGGATTGGCTGGGGGGAGCTGTGAAGACAAACGTCAGCAAGAAGAGGAACGCAAGAAAAACTCATGGGGCAAGAATTTAAGCAAGATTGAAGTAACGAGCTCGGCAGCTCAAAGGAGATGCGGGGAGGGATGAACCTCAGATCCTTCCTGCGACCTGGGCCACGAGTCCCTGACGAGAGGAGCTCGAATCCCGGGGTGGGGATGGTTCCCAGACCCTCCCCCTAGACCACGTTAGTTTGCCGAGGAGAGGGGGAGCGCACCGGCGAATTCGGCCTCTGCGAGTTCACTGGCAGGATCCCAAAGAGGAGAGGCAGGTCCCGGGGACGGTTATCTGGTGTCATGAACAACGAGTCCGCGAGATTGGTCTCGCCTCGCGTTGTGGGCTCTCACGGCGTGGCACCCCCCACGTCATCAGGTTGACCATCCGGGTCATCACCAACTACGACAATCTCTTTATCCTTCTCAATAACTGTCTGAGTCGAAGAGTCGGTCCCCATCTCCAGGGTGGTCCTCAAATCTTCATAAAATGGCTCGACCGCTTCGGCAAATGACCTCGCCCTCTTGGAGCTGGGCCCGACAGAATCAATTTGAGGAACGTTGGCAGGAACCGCCGTCAGGGCGGCTACGCGAGCTGCAGAAGCCTGGCGAGCTCGGTCTAAGCGCTCTTGAATCTCCTTGGGAAGCGGCATCTTGGCAGTGTTAGAGCAAAGGGGATGACAAGAGTCAGGCAGGTGAGCAGGTGCATATATATAGCCGCAGGTGGACCCCACCCGAAGATTCCTTCCAACTCGCCAACCTGCTCTCTCCGCACACTTGGGGTTGGATGTTTCTTTTCGAGCTTTGCCAAGCTCAAAAAGAGCGGGGATTATGTACAACCCCGTGTCTGGCGAGCAACGTCGCCAGGAGCCAGACAGATCGGGCTGAAGATAGTGGGCGAGCTTGGCATTAAAGAAGCCGAGCCCGAGCTCGGCATTCGTCGAACGGAGATCGACAATCGTCGAACGCAAGCTTGGCACTCGTCGACCGCTAGTTCGGCAGCTGCCGACCACGAGCTCGGCATTCGCCGACCAAGCTAGGATTCATCTACCTGAGTTCGACTATTAGCGACCAATGGATGGGCGAGCTCACCGTCCCAGCACGCGACCTCGCAACGGAGCTCGACAACAGCAGGCAAACAGGACCTGCCGAGGTGACCAAGCTCCCCAGCTCGCCTGGACCTATGAGGTACTTTTTACTGTTTTTCCCCCGCAGGTATGCCTATAGCCCTTCAAAACAGCGGAGTTTGGATGTTGGCAGACCCAGCCCAGGGTTCTTTGGTAATTTCAGGTCAGCTCCATTTTGTTATTGGCAGTTCAGATTCTGAAAACTATAAATAGGACCCAAGGGGTACCCCAGAAGGCATGCTTCCTGTGCTCTCCTGCTCCAGCTTCCAAGTGCTTTCTGAGGGCACCTTAGCTCGGCCTCTGGCTAAGGAGGGGAAGCGCTCTCAGATCTTTCAGGTGTGTGGTGGGTCCTCCCCGTCGAGCCCTTGAGTCGGTCTTCCCTTGTTTTCTTTGTTATTTTACTTGCAGGAGTAAAGTAGGCGCGAGACCACCCCCTTCCCCAAGGGTGAACTCCACAGGAGACCGTTTTTCGGTTTCAACAGCTCTGGTTCGGAAGATGAACAGGAATTCGATCCAAAGTGAAGGAGGAGAAAGAAGATAAGTATATATATACTAAGGTTATTATTAGGTTAATTAGTACTTAAGCAAAACAAACTGGGATCGGGTGAACCGGACAAATCGAGAAGAGGTAAGGGGGATCTCGAGAACAAGTAGACAGTTCTCGAGAACTAGAAGGCAATTCTCGATAACAGCAAACAGTTCTCAAGAACTAGAAGGCAGTTCTCGAGAACAGCAGACAGTTCTTGAGAACTTGAAGGTAGTTATCGGGTACAACAAATAGTTCTCGAGAACTAGAGTGCAGTTCCCGAGAACAGCAAACATTTCTCGAGAACTAGAAGGCAATTCTTGAGAACAACAATGACATCTCGAGAACAAAGAACCACCCCTCGAGAACAGATGGTATCTCGAGAACATAAAGTAGTTCTCGAGAACAGAAGGACACCTCTCGGGAAAGAAAGACCATTCTAGAGTACAACAAGTCTTCTCGAGAACAAGCTCTCGAGTACATGGAGAAACACTTCTCAGAAACAAGTAGGAAGGAAACAAAATCATCTTGATGCATCGTCGAGCTAAGCTCGATGCCTTGTTGAACTTCGTTTGACGATCGTTGAACACAAGGAAAACCCGATCGATGGATTCAGTTCGAAATTTGTCGAACGCAACCCAGTTCAACGATTTCCGCTCGGATTTCGTCAAACTCAAAACCCAGAATAGCCCGACTCATAGCCGAGCTCAGCTCGACGATCGTCGAGCAGAATCTCCGCTCAATAATCGTCAACCACCAATCGACACTTCACCAAATACCAAGTAGCGCCCCAAAACTGTGCCACCCGCCTCAGGTCGACGAAAACCTACACAAAGGCGGTCTTCCCGAGAATCAAAGCAGCATAATGCTTAAAATAATTAAAATAATTTATCATCTTCAGAATAGTTTGACAAGGAAGATAGGAGTTCTAAACAGAGCCCAATTACACATTAAATTTTAAACGAATTCAATAGCGAAGACAACCCTAGAATCCGACGTACCATTCTTGAGACTCAATAATTAACTATTCTCACAAGCAAGGAAATCACCACAAGGGTCCAAACACGCGCTGAGACTGCAAAATGCTCGGATCGTAACAAAACTGGACAAGATCAAGGCCTCAAAAACCTCATCCTTTAAATCAAGGAAATCATTCAATCCGAACAAGATTCCCATAATCTGGTCAATCAGACCAAACAGACGTGAAAACGCACAAACGATGCAGCGTCGACATTAAAACGAAAGTGGTTAATGCCCTGACGTCATAATTATGACGTTGACAAACCAAGTAATAACATCAGAAAATTAGAGGCGTTACAGCCACGCACCCTAAAAAGAAGTTTCATCCCGAAACTTTAACACAACCTTAAAACCAAACCCAAATAAAACCCAATTATTATCAAAATCCTTAAAACATACCTGAACTAAGGGACAAGATGCAGATTAGATTCTCTCATCGCCGACTCCAATTCCCACATTACGCTATCGACGTCTTGATTTCTCCAGAGAACTTTAACCATGGGGATGGTCTTCCTCCAAAACACTCGATCTTGAGAATGCAAAATACGAACAGGTTCTTCCACGTATGTAAGGTTGGGCTGAATCTGGGGCACCGAGTCAAGAACTTGACGATCACTACCATTGATGCGCGAAAATGGCACCACCTAGTCAACACGGAGGGGGTGTTAGATCTCATAGACTAGGAGAGGAAGACGATGAAGGTTGCAGGCGAAGAGGAAGCTACTGAGTACTCGAGAGTGGAGCAAGCGCTTGTTAGAGGGTTGTGGGGATGGAGGAGAGGAGAGTTGCTGGGAGCAGCCGGGAAGGCTGATGAGCAAGAGAGGAGGTTGATCAAGAGCTGTCGAGCAGACGGATACTTGGACGGTTGTGCTTGCAGGCTGAGTGCCGGGGGAGCTGAGTTAATAAGAAAAGAGAGGGCCGCTAGCAGCGACAACAACGGACTTCGCCCGCTGTCACAACCCGCATTTTCTCAACGATAAAATCGTATCAGAGTAAGAGAAAACACGTGTCGTGATGTCACGTCGTACAGGGGATAACTGCACACGTTCAGGCAAAACCCCAGACCTTAGATTTTTAAGGAAAACCATAGATTAATATGAAAGAAAACCAATTATATTTAACGGTCGTATCCCTCGGCACGGTGGATCAGCTAGTACACAATTAAAAGTATATTTATACGCAGCAGAAAATACTTTGGTTCAATTAAGTTGACACCCTAAATGAGCATAAGTGTGCCCGAGGGACGACTCATGGTATGCACGACTCTAAAGTGAATATAGTATATATGAAAGATAGTCTTTTACGCTAAGGAAAAATAGTGTCTTAGTTTTATAAATATGTTATGCATGAGATACATATAGTAATGCTTTTAGGGTTTAAAATATATAAATGCAACCTAGCATAAATCCTTCCCAGAAGCAAGTAAACAACTACAAATAGGGAAAAAATAGCAGTTTAAGTTCATACCCAGCATCGCAAGAAGCCACCAGTGGGCGTCAACAACCTGACACGAACCCACTGGTGAGTATGTATGTCTATACAGAAAGGTAAAGAACTACCTCACAAAATCGGGGATCAGCTATCTCAGCTACCCAAGAGGCCACCAACAAGCCCCTCCAAAAGAACTAGCCGCTGAACTGGCTACAATCTGGGCCTGAGGCATTCAAGAAAAGAACACCTCAGCAAGAAAATAATCAAAAAGGTAATGAAAGAACTAGTGCCTAAACACCTAGAGGGGGGGTGAATAGGTGCACTTAATCTTTTTAAACTTTGATGGCAGAAACACAGAATTATATGCAATTCTTCACAGCAATACAGCATCAATACATCACATACACCACAGCAATCATAGAATAAAGCACACACAGAGAACACACAAATTTTATAGTGGTTCCCCAAGGTCTGGGTACATCCACTTTCCCCCTTCGCCTATCTAGTAGTGTACTAGAATCGGCCAAACTTCTCCACTACTCCTCAGATCCTCAGATCTTACAGCTCAGAACCCCAAACAGGTTCCTACAACTCAGAGTGATCCCACTCCTACAACTCAGGCACACAGCCCTACCACTCAGTCTTCACAAAGACCTACACTCAGCCTTCAACAAGGCCTACACTCAGCCCTCAACAAGGCCTACACTCAGAGAAATGAATCTCCTA
The DNA here is from genome assembly GCA_039583875.1 of Platanthera guangdongensis. NCBI lineage: Eukaryota > Viridiplantae > Streptophyta > Magnoliopsida > Asparagales > Orchidaceae > Platanthera > Platanthera guangdongensis. The sequence goes on along the minus strand of CM077162.1, from coordinate 60,588,840 downwards.
CACTCAGGCACACAGGCCCTACCACTCAGCCTTTATAATTTCAGGCTTACAACTCAGATCCCTTAGGATCCTACAAGAAATTAAAATTACAAAGTATATAACCATAACTCAGAATGAGAGAGAAGAGTTGACTGGTTTCTTGATGAGTTCTTGGAAGAACTTTGTTGAGATCAACCTCCCTTGGCTTTCTTCAAAACTTCTTGAATTAGAACACAGTAGGGTTGAAACTCTATGCAGATGATCTTCAATCACTGCTGACTTAAGAATCATATCTCAATCTGAAACTTTCTTCACAGCCTGGTTCAACAGCTGTCTTCTTAGAAGGAGCTCTCTCTCTCCAACTTCTTAGATCTTCACTTGAAGGTCTTCTTCTGGTTTGTTGTTTTTCACTTCAGTGATTGCTCTATTCAATTCCTCAGTTTCTGTTGAAGGAATAAGCCTTTATATAGGCTTTCTTCATAGTGACCGGCTGATCCGGTTTCTAACTAAATTTCTAACAGCTCTGACAGTTGTAGTAGACCGGCTGGAATGGCAGATGTCAAGTCATCCAGTCACTTCTTGAATTTTCTGTAACTGTCTGAAAGTGTCGAGACAGTCAGTCTTTAAGAATCGACACTAATAGACTAAGTGTCGACACAAGTAGACTAAGTGTCGACACTAGCCTTGTTGGTGTTGACACAACTCCTTGTGTTGTTGTATCTGTATCTCGACACAGCTTCTTCTGAATGTTTCGATACTGATTCTGTGTGTCGACACAAGCCTTCTGTTGAATGTGTCGACATTGATTGAAGGTGTCGACACAAGTACTTCTCCAATACTTTATCTGATTTCTGCTGAGTGTCGACACAACTCCTTTGTGTTGACACAAGTCTTCTTGTGTTGAACTTTGTTGAGTGTCGACACATATCCTTTGTGTCGACACATGCTTCATGTCTTGAAACTTTGCTGAGTGTCGACACAGCTCCTAGTGTCGACACTTGTACTTGAACTTTTGTTGAAGTTTGCTGAGTGTCGACACGGCTCCTTTGTGTCGACACATTCTTCATGTGTTGAGACTTTGGTTGAGTGTCGACACAACCTCCTAGTGTCGACACTTGTACTTGAACTTTGTTGATGTTTGCTGAGTGTCGACACAGCCTCCTAGTGTCGACACCTTTGATGTCGACAAAGTTCCTCTGGGTGTCGACACTGCTTCTAAGTGTCGACACTGATTCTTTAGACATTTCTTCATTGAGTGTCGACACTTCCTGTATGTGTTGACACTTTTCTTCTGGTGTCGACTCTGCATTCCTGGTGTCGACACAATTACTTCAAGTGTCGACACAGCTTCTCTGCGTGTCGACACAAGCCTCCTTAAGTGTCGACACTTTTCTTATATGTGTCGACACATGGACTTAGAAACTTTTTGCTTTCCTTGCAATTACTTAACCTGCACACATTAACTCAAAAACACATCAAATACACCATGATGTATATCATTGAGTAGGGTGAGGTTTCTTCAAATCTGGTATATTTAATCCAATGTACCCAACAATATCCACATATTTGGAGAAGTCATAACCCTTAGTCAATGATATACACCATACATAACAAATTCACAGTATGATGAAAAACAATATTAAATGACAGGGTAAGTACATAAACATGTATAAACAAAACATGTATACACAAATATCTCAGAACAGTAATGTAATAGATTTAACACATATCACATTGTTCTAACAACTTCAATAATTTCATTATTCAAAAGTTTACAGAAAGTTGAATGCAACTGATTACACATAGTAAACTTAAGAAAAATTTCTATCCTAAGGCAGCTCAGGCTCCTTGATAACTATGCCCTTTCCAGTTTGTATCTTTTCTTGAACTGGGGCTTCATTGTCATCAGCAGCAGCAGGCTTCTTCCCTTTAAGATCTATCTTTTTCTGCTCTTCATCCTTGATCTTCTGCTTTTCAAAATAATGATAAGGCTTTGGGAAGTACTTGCTAGGCTCCTGTGCAGTAGGAGGTAGCTTTCCCATCTTAGCCTTTCTTCTATATTGAATAATAGCCTCTTGCCTGTTCTCATGTTTCCTCCATTCTTGTTCAGAGTACCATTTGCCTCTATCCAGAATATTATCTTTAGCAGCTTTCCATGCAGTCAAAATGATATTCCTGGAAGTGGGGCTCCATTGTTCAAAATCAGGCCTTAGTTCAGCTTGCTCTCTGAATCTTTTCTTAGACAATTGAGTCTCTTGTTCTTTTAGCAAAGCCTCTTGTTCTTTCAGTATTGCCTCTGGCACAGGCTGAACCACTTTCTCAATGATGACATTCTGAATTCCCTCAGGAGGACTGTACATAGTCTGGATCTCTTGATGTATCATGTCAAAGTCTGCTGGAGGGTATATGACCTGAGCTACTTCAGCTTGCTCTCCTCCAAGATATGAAGGATGAATACAAGACTCTGCAACATTGTCATCATCACATAAGGGTGGATATACAAGGGTGGCTCTGATGGAATTTGAAATCCACTTGGCATGATAAGAGCCTGCCTTGACTAATACCCTCTCCCCCTTTATGACTTCTCTCTCAATGTGATCCCTCAGATCATCTTTCTGAAACCTTATCTGTGCATTCAGATAATTTACTCCATCTTTATAGAAGGGTTTTAACCTTTGGAGCTTGTCAGTAATTGCCTTCTGAGAGTCTTCTATAACAGTTTTAACAGCTGTGAGGCTCTCTTGCAATGCTTTATCAAATTCAGCCTTGGCTGTAGCACTTGCTGTAATCTGACCAGTTGCTATATTCTTCATTTCATTTATAATAGCATTATGTGAAGCAGTGAGATTATCATTCATCCTTATCTGGTTTTCCAGAACATAGTCTTGCTTCACTTCTAGCTCATCAAGTTTTGTCATGAGTTTCTCTTGATGTGTGGCCAGATAGACTACTGCATTGCATCCCTTATGGAAGCAGTCAGTCATTTCTTTCTTGTTCGATTCACTTCAAATCTGATTGACTTAATGTCTTAGGCCAGATCAAACTGCAGTGACTTATGCCCTTCATCCATATAAGTTTGCAAAGCCTGCCTTTGCTCATCAAGCTTAATTTGTAAAGCCACCATCAGTGAACTGAAATCAGTAGATGGGGCAGGCTGTGGAGCAACTGTCTGTAGGGCTTTCTTATAGTTCTGGCTTCTTCTCTTGAAGACCTGGAACTTCCTCTTCTTTGCTCTAACTGTAAGACCCCCTTTTTTTCTTTATCGACACCGGAGTCTTAGGCCCAGAACCGCCATTTTGCGGTGACTCCTTCACGACCTGAAGGGTCATCACCACAAGGCGCTGATTCTGCCGGTCATTTTGATCACAAAAAAGTAGCATAAAGAAGTAAATGGAAACTATCAGTCCACAGAAAATCACATATCAGTAAATAAGTCTCCATGAAGGGAGTGTCCACAGAATAAAACATCAGAGTAGCAAATACGGGCTTATGCCCGGTACATCATATCCTCACTACAAAATCACTCATGTAGAAGCAAAAGCAGAAAAACTACTCAAGGTCGAGACTCACGGTCCCGGCTGTATGAACTCCGGAGCTAGACTGCCCCACCTCCAAGCGCACCGGTCTCTAGGGCTGCTCCTCCATGCTGGTCTCCACGATCCCCTAAATGATGCGGTTCGAGAACCGTTAGTCTAAAAGACTAAGTCCTATCATCCCCCGCCCCTTCCCCCACGGCCCCTAGGCACCGAGCGGAGAGGAAGAAAGGAGAGGAAGAAAGAGGACTGGTGCGCTCCAAGGGGAAGAACTCGGCCGCACATACCCTTAATCCAACAACTCTTGCAGTTGAAATTTCAGCTCCGCCATTTCCTTAGGCGCCAGCCGATAAGGAGATCGTGACACAGGCTTTGCACCTGGCACTATCTCGATCGTAAAATCTATCTCCCGCTGAGGCGGGGCTCCAGGAAGATCTGCGGGGAACACATCAGGGTATTCCGATACCACTGAAATACAATCCAATGCGGGCTTCGGCTTTGCAACCTCCACTAGTGTAAAGAACAGTTCTGCTCCGGCACGAACCGCCTTCACCACCTGAAGAGCGGACATCAACGTCTTGCTCGACCCCTTTAAGCCCGTAAAAGTCGTCTCACGACTTGCTCCCAGCTTTACTTCCTTGCTACCGCAATCTATATGGGCCTACTGCTCCGAGAGCCAGTCCATGCCAAATATGACGTCGAACTCCAACAACGGAAGTAAAGACGCCCGCAGGTCGAACACCTGCTCCCCAATACGAATCTTAACATCGTAGATGCTATCCGCTCGCATCGAACACCCATTGGGCAACAACACATCCAACTTATCCTTCGCCATCGAAGAAGAGACTCCGATGCGTGATATAAATCCTTCGGACAAGAAGGAGTGTGAAGCTCCCGTATCGAAGAGTGCTCGTGCCGGATTTTCACAAATCAATACAAATCCTAAACGAGCAGTGGTAAGGTAACATGTGCATAACAAGTATTTAAATAAATTGACTTGCTATAAATTAAATCGTACATGTCACCACATCAGCTTGTTTAATAGCCTCCTGTTGGCCAAAATTGTAGACCCTTGGTTGGGCCGGAGCATAATGGGATGCGGTCGACTCCACCGCCTTTCCCTTCTCTTCATAAGTAGCTCCCGGCTTCCTCTCGGACTTAGGACGTCCGCTCCAACAGTCACGGGCAAAGTGCCCCGTCTTTCCACAAGTAAAACACGCGCCCGGGGTCCGACTCGTAGTCGCCCCAGAAGCGCCAGAAGGAGCTGGACCCGAAGTCCTATGCTTCTTGAAAGATCTCCGATAGCCGGTCTTTGAAGTAGTCGGCACTTTAAATTCAGATTTCTTCTCACCCAAGCTTTTCTTTGCTTGTACATTCTTCATGTCCTTCTCCAAGGACCGGGCAGTATTGACCAAGGTTAAGAAACCCTGCGTCATTGGCCCCGAGAGTAGTAATCTCAACTCATCTCTCAACCCTTCATAGAAGCGATTAGTCTTGCGCTCCTCCTCCATGATGGTGGAGCTAGCATAACGACTCAGACGAGTAAACTCGTGGAGATATTCATCCACGCTCCTCTCACCCTGTACCAACTTCAGGAACTCATTCTCCAATGCTATCTTCTGCGTCGAAGGGAGGTATCTAGCCAAAAATAATCTCAAGAACTCCTCCATCGAGACATCACCAAGTTGCCTACCTCTCAATAAGTGCAGCTCCAATCCTTCCCACCACATCCTCGCTTCACCGTCCAAAAGGAACGTAGCGATGGTGGTCATTTGCCACTCCTCCGTCTCCGTCGCTGTCATGACTCTCTTCACCCTGGAGAGCCAGTATTCAGCCTGAGATGGGGTTCCCAACCCCGAGAATAACGGAGGGTTAAAGCTCATTACATGCTTAAGCTGCCTCTCAGTTGCCCTCCTTGGCAGTACCAGTTCCACAACCACTTGCTCCACTCTCCTCGGCTCAGCCTCTTGAAGAGGTTCTTGCTCCATCGCAGGAGCGGGCTACTGCGTTTGCCTTGCAGGCTGCGCATTTATCACGGCCAACACCGCTTCAGCCACCAATCGAATATTCTCAGCCGACAGAGGTGTTGTAGGAGCAACATCCGGTGCACTACTAGCCTCAGAAACTCGGCGTTCTGACGGCCCAACACCACTTCTGGTCACCTATAGTGGTACAAAACACCATTAAGCGACCAAATAAATTGCAAACAGCAATTATAGGAACACGCAGGTTCCTCAAACACGAGTATTTTCATTCCTAAGTGGACATTCATGGGTTCTTTTTACTGTTATAACGATGACGCACACAATGTGCTCACCACCCCTTAAAAAGAATTCGCCCACGAATTCACTTTAAGCTCGACCAAAACCAGTAGTCTGATACCAAATTGTAACACCCCCTATCCGTCACATAACATATAACAGTAGGTCCGGCCGGGGCCCGACGCCATATACTACAGACAGACCGGGTGGTTACTTTTGGAAACCATCCAACCAATCTCAAACGTCCTACACAGAGCATTCTAGCGGAAGCATTATACAAAAGTTGCAATAAAGAACCCAGCATTAGAGCATGAATGTCCACTAGTACAGAATAGGAATGTTATACAAAATACCCAAAAATAAGCCTTAAGGCCTTACAAAATGTTTCACTTCCAACTACATGTTTTACAAACCACGGCACGCAGGCCGGTCACACATGAATAAAGCAGTAAACACTTCCAATTAGGCCTTCAAGGGCCAGCTTCGCATTCGGGCTTTAGCCCGCTATTGACCACTTGGTCCAGCTGCACCTGCAAGCAACAAACCACCGCACGGTGGCAAAACAAGGCAACGGTCAGCTATGCTGACCAAATTATAACGATCCCGCCCCCAACTCGCGGCGGCGATGCTCCTTCTCTGCATTTCATTAGCATAAGCGAGCAATATATATATAGCCATTTCATCACAGACGTTGGCTCGCATGGCCACACGCCAGGTGCTCTCAGGGCACATTCTTGGTGAACCAGTCGATGTCACGTCAAGTAAAGTCATAGACATTCCGTTCTCACCACCGCCACGTGGACAGCCAAACCTATGAGCAATTTGTCTTCTTGGCCTGGGTCACGACAATTTAAGTCATCAACCGCCAAAGACCCTAATCTATGCCAACGGTAAGTGCCACGTGAATTTAGGTCTCTTTAACCGAACGACATAGAACGGGTACGGTTCCATCTAACCCGTGCTCACATCGCAACGACAATTTAAGCCATTTGCGCGGGTCAAACTTCCACCGAGTCCAATTTCCATCACAAGTCACATAACCCGGTTATGTTCAAGTTGGCTCTCAAGCCACCTAGTTGGCAAGATCTCGTATCCGCCCAGTTTTCCGGGTGCACCTTTGGGTTAGTCCCCAAGGCTCCCTGCTGCAATCTACCGCATAGAAAACCCGAAAAACAACCAATAGCACGGAGTCTTCTCCGGCATTATGCAATGCAACATCACCGATCCAGACCAACATGTCCGGGTAGGCTTCACACATCATGCCTATGTCCGTTCTCGCTTACGGACTCTAAACAACGGGGACTTCACATATCTACCCGAAGGAACGCCTCCAACTCTCCGCAAACTCGCGAGAGCGGGCTTCCTATGCAAAGAAAGAGAGCTACTCATGCTCAAGATGAGGATCGTTACCCTAGCATTCCTCTTTTGCGCCATTGAAAAGTAATCGGATGAAAAGCACCGCACTAGCTTTGCCTCCGTGGATCCGGAGTCGGCTTGCGATTCGGAGCTTTGAAGCTCCACCAATTGCGGGATCTAGCTCCTTCTTCCTCCCTTGGCTCTCCTCTCTCTCTAAGGATTTAGAAAGATAACACTTAAGAAAAAGTGAGGGCTTCTAAGTCCAATCCCGGGTATATCCCTTCAGGAATAACCCCCAGCTGTTGGATCTCAAAATAAGGAAACGAACGGCTTTGATTCGGGACTGAAATGCCCAATCTGGACCGAACACGGCCTGGCACACGGCCTGGCACACGCCCTTGTCCAGGGCCGTGTGCCTCATTCGCCGTCAAAATCGGCTCGCCTGGAACCCCACACAGGTATCGAACACGCCCGTGTTCGAGCTGACACGCCCGTGTTCCATGTGACACGGCTGTGTGGCCGGCCGTTTACCCCTATCATTTTTCCCCAAAATCAACCCGAGCACTGCACGGGTTCTAGGACACGCCCGTGTCCTTACCCGTGTCACCTCAACACGCCTGGACCACAGGCCGTGTACATGGTCTCGACACTCGACACTTCGTCGAGCGAAGATCGTCGACCTGATGACACGGCCTTGGACACGCCCGTATCCTAGGCTGTGTGCCTTGTATCGACACAATGTCGAGACCAAAGTGTCGACTCCCGGGACTAGTGTCGACACGGGTCGACACGCCCTGCGACACGCCCGTGTCGCAGGCCGTGTGCTATGTCTCGACACTTCGTCGACCGCAGAGTGTCGACTTCGCGGCTAAGTGTCGACACGGGTCGACACGCCCTGCGACACGCCCGTGTCGCAGGCCGTGTGCCCAGTCTCAACACAATGTCGAGACCAAAGTGTCGACTTCCCGTCTCAGTGTCGACACTGGCTCAACACGCCCTGGGACACGCCCGTGTCCCAGGCCGTGTGCCTGCTGCCAGAACCCAAACTGGCCCAAAACATCCCCCTTTGCTCCTTTGAGTTTCGGGGCGTTACAACTCTCCCTCTCTTAAAAGAATTTCATCCACGAAATTACATAAAGGAAAGACATGTACAAAACCAAAATTTGTACCTGAACGGAACAACTCCGGATACTCGTCAAGCATAGTCTGCTCTCGCTCCCAAGAGAGCTCCTCACGACCGCAATTGTCCCACCGGACCTTGACCATCCTGATCTCTTTATTGCGTAGCCGCTTGACCTCCGAGTCCTCAATCCGCACGGGCTTGACCTTTGTCGTTAGCCCACAATCCACCGGCACTTGATCGACCGCGATCACTTGCGTAGGCTCTTGCACCGCCTTCCGAAGTACCGAAATGTGGAATACATCATGTAAACCACTAAGCTCCACTGAAAGCTTCAACCGATAGGCCGCTTCACCAACTCGCTCCAGAACCTCAAACAGTCCAAGGTATCTCGGGCTTAGCTTTTTCAATCGCCGTACCCACGAGACACCCTTGAACGGCTTGATCTTTAAGTATACATAATCGCCCACAGCGAACTCCACGTTCCTGTGCTTGGCATTATAGTACTTTGCTTGCCGGTCCTGAGCGATCAGCAACCTCTACCGAATGGTTCTCACCAAAGAAGTAGCACCCTCCACTTTCGATCGCTTATACAACTTTGACTCACCCGTTTTTAACCAAGACAACGGCGTGCGACATTTTCTACCATATAGGGCCTCGAAAGGCGCCATCTGAATACTCGCTTGGTAGCTATTATTGTATGCGAACTCCACCAAATAAAGGTGGTCTTCCCATTGCTTTCTGAAATCCAAGACACACATGCGGAGCATGTCTTCCATAGTTCTATTGACCCTCTCGGTCTGCCCATCCGTTTGCAGATGGAAGGCTGTGCTGAACTTCAGCTTCGTTCCCAACATTTGCTGCACAAGCCTCCAATCATTGGACATGAACCGCCCATCTCGGTCACTCACGATGCTGCGGGGCACACCATGAAGCCGTACTATGTTATCCACATAAAGCTTTGCCAACTTCTCCACCGGATCATCCTTCCTATGCGGAATAAAATGCGACACCTTCGTTAATCGATCAACAACCACCCAAATGGCGTCGTTTCCCTTCTACGACCTTGGCAAGCCGTGCACAAAGTCCATAGAGATGTCGTCAAATTTCCACTCCGGAATAGGCAAGGACTTAAGAAATCCTCCCGGCTTTTGGCACTCCGCCTTTACCAAGGCGCAAGTTTGGCACTTCGCTACGTATAGCGCCACATCCTTTTTTCAAACCCGGCCACCAAAACAGTTTCTTCACATCACGGTACATCTTCGTGCTCCCCGGGTGAATCGAGTACTTGGTATGGTGTGCCTCGTACAACAACACCACCGGTAAATTGCCCACACTTGGGACGCACAAACGACCGTCTTTCTAAAGCAATCCGTCCTCCACGACGAATTGGGAATTTGACCCATCCAGAGCCTCTAGCATGAACTGCTTCATATGAACATCCATATCCAAAGCCTGCCTAATACGATCAGCCAGGTCATATTGGACTTCAGTCCAATTCAGAACTGCTTCAGCACTTGATTGTCTGTCCACACAAACAATCTCCAACGCCTCCAACTCTCGCACCAACCGTTCATCATGCACCGATAGCCAATTGGCTTGAGCGGGGGCTCGGCGACTCAGCGCGTCCGCAACTGCATTCCCTTTGTCAGGCACGTAGTGGATCTTGAATGTATAGTCCCCCAGGAACTCCATCCATCTACGATGCCGCATATTCAGATCCTTCTGATCAATAAGATACTTCAGGCTCTTGTGATCGGTGTAGATATCAATCTTCACAACGTACAAGTAGTGTCTCCACAGCTTCAAGGCAAAAATCACGGCCGCTAACTCCAAGTCATGGACCGGATAGTTCCTCTCATGCACTTTTAGCTGTCTCGAGCCATAAGCTATTACACTTCCGTGTTGCAGTAGCACGCAACCCAAACCGCTGCCCGAAGCATCGTTATAAATCTCATAGCCTTCGGTCCCACATGGCGAACTCAGCACAGGCGCCGTGGTCAACCGACACTTCAACTCCTCAAAATCTCGTGCGCACTCCGGCGTCCAAACGAACTTATGCTCCTTCCTCGTCAAAGTAGTGAGAGGTAACGCTATCCGCGAGAAGTTCTGTACGAAGCGCCTATAATAGCCGGCAAGCCCCAGAAAACTCCGGACTTCCGCTACAGTAGCAAGCTCAGGCCACTCCCGTATCGCAACAATCTTCGCCGGATCCACAGCAATACCCTCTCCACTTACTATATGCCCGAGGAACGCCACTGAGGATAGCCAAAACTCGCACTTCGAGAACTTGGCATACAACTGATTTCTCCTTAGCGTCTCCAACACCAAATGAAGATGCTTGAAGTAATCTTCCTCACTTTGCGAGTACACCAAAATATCGTCGATGAAGACGATCACGAAATGGTCCAAGTACTCCCTGAAAGTCCTGTTCATCAAATCCATGAACACCGACGGCGCATTAGTCAGCCCAAACGGCATGACCGTGAACTCATAATGCCCGTATCTCGTAATAAATGTTGTCTTCGGGATATCACTCTCCCTTATTCGCAGCTGATAGTACCCAGCTTTGAGATCTAACTTCGAGTACACCGTCGACCCGACTAACTGATCAAAAAGATCATCAATCCGGGGGATCGGTACTTGTTCTTCTAAGTCAGCTTGTTGAGCTCCCGATAATCAATACATAGCCTCAAGCTTCCGTCCTTCTTCTTAACAAAGAGGACTGGTGCGCTCCAAGGGGAAGAACTCGGCCGCACATACCCTTAATCCAACAACTCTTGCAGTTGAAATTTCAGCTCCGCCATTTCCTTAGGCGCCAGCCGATAAGGAGATCGTGACACAGGCTTTGCACCTGGCACTATCTCGATCGTAAAATCTATCTCCCGCTGAGGCGGGGCTCCAGGAAGATCTGCGGGGAACACATCAGGGTATTCCGATACCACTGAAATACAATCCAATGCGGGCTTCGGCTTTGCAACCTCCACTAGTGTAAAGAATAGTTCTGCTCCGGCACGAACCGCCTTCACCACCTGAAGAGCAGACATCAACGTCTTGCTCGACCCCTTTAAGCCCGTAAAAGTCGTCTCACGACTTGCTCCCAGCTTTACTTCCTTGCTACCGCAATCTATATGGGCCTGCTGCTCCGAGAGCCAGTCCATGCCAAATATGACGTCGAACTCCAACAACGGAAGTAAAGACGCCCGCAGGTCGAACTCCTGCTCCCCAATACGAATCTTAACATCGCAGATCCTATCCGCTCGCATCGAACACCCATTGGGCAACAACACATCCAACTTATCCTTCGCCATCGAAGAAGGGACTCCGATGCGTGATATAAATCCTTCGGACAAGAAGGAGTGTGAAGCTCCCGTATCGAAGAGTGCTCGTGCCGGATTTTCACAAATCAATACAAATCCTAAACGAGCAGTGGTAAGGTAACATGTGCATAACAAGTATTTAAATAAATTGACTTGCTATAAATTAAATCGTACCTGTCACCACATCAGCTTGTTTAATGGCCTCCTGTTGGCCAAATTGTAGACCCTTGGTTGGGCCGGAGCATAATGGGATGCGGTCGACTCCACCGCCTTTCCCTTCTCTTCATAAGTAGCTCCCGGCTTCCTCTCGGACTTAGGACGTCCGCTCCAACAGTCACGGGCAAAGTGCCCCGTCTTTCCACAAGTAAAACACGCGCCCGGGGTCCGACTCGTAGTCGCCCCAGAAGCGCCAGAAGGAGCTGGACCCGAAGTCCTATGCTTCTTGAAAGATCTCCGATAGCCGGTCTTTGAAGTAATTGGCACTTTAAATTCAGATTTCTTCTCACCCAAGCTTTTCTTTGCTTGTACATTCTTCATGTCCTTCTCCAAGGACCGGGCAGTATTGACCAAGGTTAATAAACCCTGCGTCATTGGCCCCGAGAGTAGTAATCTCAACTCATCTCTCAACCCTTCATAAAAGCGATTAGTCTTGCGCTCCTCATCCATGATGGTGGAGCTAGCATAACGACTCAGACGAGTAAACTCGTGGAGATATTCATCCACGCTCCTCTCACCCTGTACCAACTTCAGGAACTCATTCTCCAATGCTATCTTCTGCGTCGAAGGGAGGTATCTAGCCAAAAATTATCTCGAGAACTCCTCCATCGAGACATCACCAAGTTGCCTACCTCTCAATAAGTGCAGCTCCAATCCTTCCCACCACATCCTCGCTTCACCGTCCAAAAGGAACGTAGCGATGGTGGTCATTTGCCACTCCTCCGTCTCCGTCGCTGTCATGACTCTCTTCACCCTGGAGAGCCAGTCTTCAGCCTGAGATGGGGTTCCCAACCCCGAGAATAACGGAGGGTTAAAGCTCATTACATGCTTAAGCTGCCTCTCAGTTGCCCTCCTTGGCAGTACCAGTTCCACAACCACTTGCTCCACTCTCCTCGGCTCAGCCTCTTGAAGAGGTTCTTGCTCCATCGCAGGAGCGGGCTGCTGCGTTTGCCTTGCAGGCTGCGCATTTATCACGGCCAACACCGCTTCAGCCACCAATCGAATATTCTCAGCCGACAGAGGTGTTGTAGGAGCAACATCCGGTGCACTACTAGCCTCAGAAACTCGGCGTTCTGACGGCCCAACACCACTTCTGGTCACCTATAGTGGTACAAAACACCGTTAAGCGACCAAATAAATTGCAAACAGCAATTATAGGAACACGCAGGTTCCTCAAACACGAGTATTTTCATTCCTAAGTGGACATTCATGGGTTCTTTTTACTGTTATAACGATGACGCACACAATGTGCTCACCACCCCTTAAAAAGAATTCGCCCACGAATTCACTTTAAGCCCGACCAAAACCAGTAGTCTGATACCAAATTGTAACACCCCCTATCCGTCACATAACATATAGCAGTAGGTCCGGCCGGGGCCCGACGCCATATACTACAGACAGACCGGGTGGTTACTTTGGAAACCATCCAACTAATCTCAAACGTCCTACACAGAGCATTCTAGCGGAAGCATTATACAAAAGTTGCAATAAAGAACCCAGCATTAGAGCATGAATGTCCACTAGTACAGAATAGGAATGTTATACAAAATACCCAAAATAAGCCTTAAGGCCTTACAAAATGTTTCACTTCCAACTACATGTTTTACAAACCACGGCACGCAGGCCGGTCACACATGAATAAAGCAGTAAACACTTCCAATTAGGCCTTCAAGGGCCGGCTTCGCATTCGGGCTTTAGCCCGCTATTGACCACTTGGTCCAGCTGCACCTGCAAGCAACAAACCACCGCACGGTGGCAAAACAAGGCAACGGTCAGCTATGCTGACCAAATTATAACGATCCCGCCCCCAACTCGCGGCGGCGATGCTCCTTCCCTGCATTTCATTAGCATAAGCAAGCAATATATATATAGCCATTTCATCACAGACGTTGGCTCGCATGGCCACACGCCAGGTGCTCTCAGGGCACATTCTTGGTGAACGAGTCGATGTGACGTCAAGTAAAGCCATAGACATTCCGTTCTCACCACCGCCACGTGGACGGCCAAACCTATGAGCAACTTGTCTTCTTGGCCTGGGTCACGACAATTTAAGTCATCAACCGCCAAAGACCCTAATCTATGCCAATGGTAAGTGCCACGTGAATTTAGGTCTCTTTAACCGAACGACATAGAACGGGTACGGTTCCATCTAACCCGTGCTCACATCGCAACGACAATTTAAGCCATTTGCGCGGGTCAAACTTCCACCGAGTCCCATTTCCATCACAAGTCACATAACCCGGTTATGTTCAAGTTGGCTCTCAAGCCACCTAGTTGGCAAGATCTCGTATCCACCCAGTTTTCCGGGTGCACCTTTGGGTTAGTCCCCAAGGCTCCCTGCTGCAATCTACCGCGTAGAAAACCCGAAAAACAACCAATAGCACGGAGTCTTCTCCGGCATTATGCAATGCAACATCACCGATCCAGACCAACATGTCCGGGTAGGCTTCACACATCATGCCTATGTCCGTTCTCGCTTACGGACTCTAAACAACGGGGACTTCACATATCTACCCGAAGGAACGCCTCCAACTCTCCGCAAACTCGCGAGAGCGGTCTTCCTATGCAAAGAAAGAGAGCTACTCATGCTTAAGATGAGGATCGTTACCCTAGCATTCCTCTTTGGCGCCATTGAAAAGTAATCGGATGAAAAGCACCGCACTAGCTGTGCATCCGTGGATCCGGAGTCGGCTTGCGATTCGGAGCTTCGAAGCTCCTCCAATGGCGGGATCTAGCTCCTTCTTCCTCCCTTGGCTCTCCTCTCTCTCTAAGGATTTAGAAAGATAACACTTAAGAAAAAGTGAGGGTTTCTAAGTCCAATCCCGGGTATATCCCTTCAGGAATAACCCCCAGCCGTTGGATCTCAAAATAAGGAAACGAACGGCTTTGATTCGGGACTGAAATGCCCAATCTGGACCGAACACGGCCTGGCACACGCCCGTGTCCAGGGCCGTGTGCCTCATTCGCCGTCAAAATCGGCTCGCTTGGAACCTAACACGGGTATCGAACACGCCCGCGTTCGAGCTGACACGCCCGTGTTCCATGTGACACGGCCGTGTGGCCGGCCGTGTACCCCTATCATTTTTCCCCAAAATCAACCCGAGCACTGCACGGGTTCTAGGACACGCCCGTGTCCTTACCCGTGTCACCTCAACACGCCTGGACCCCAGGCCGTGTACACGGTCTCGACACTCGACACTTCGTCGAGCGAAGATCGTCGACCTGATGACACGGCCTTTGACACGCCCGTGTCCTAGGCCGTGTGCCTTGTCTCGACACAATGTCGAGACCAAAGTGTCGACTCCCGGGACGAGTGTCAACACGGGTCGACACGCCCTGCGACACGCCCGTGTCGCACGCCGTGTGCCATGTCTCAACACTTCGTCGATCGCAGAGTGTCGACTTCGCGGCTAAGTGTCGACACGGGTCGACACGCCCTGCGACACGCCCGTGTCGCAGGCCGTGTGCTCAGTCTCGACACAATGTCGAGACAAAAGTGTCGACTTCCCATCTCAGTGTCGACACAGGCTCGACACGCCCTGGGACACGCCCGTGTCCCAGGCCGTGTGCGTGCTGGCAGAACCCAAACTGGCCCAAAACGTCCCCATTTGCTCCTTTGAGTTTCGGGGCATTACAGAAGACCCACCACCTTAATTTCCTTTCCTTTTATGCACATGCAAATTTAGCGTAATCAAAACTCGAGCCGAAGCTCCCAGGACCAACACGTCCGTCACAAACAATCGAGCCGAAGCTCCGCGGACCCAAAGTCCGTCTTTTAACCATCCCAGCCGAAACTCCCAGCTAATTTCTGGTGCTAACAGTGGTTGTGAAATGTGCAACCCCAATTACTAAGTTACTCTTTTCAGCTTGTTAAAAACAGTTTACGTTAACCCAGGACTGCCCCCGGTATTCCCTGTGAAGGGCTCTCAAGGTGCACTAGGAACTGTGTTAGGATTACGCCCAGCGTTCCCTTTCACAAGGTACTTATTTTGTTATTGGTTGATTCCCTTACCCATACCTTCCTCATGTTACGATAGGCTAATCCTAGGGTGTTTTGACTCCACTCATCTCGGTGAGGACGATCTTTCGTCGGACCCGAGCGCCTCTAAACCCTAGACAAGGTAACACCCTACTCACTTATCTTCCAAGATGCACCTAATTCTATTTATCCTTCCAGCAAACCAATCAAGACCCATCACATGTGCTCTAATTCATGTCCCAAATGATTCCCGGCAGTTTTACTAAATGCAGACCACTTAAGCTATATAACCCGTAAAAAGGGAAGTATGCCATATGATCACCCAATGCTCATGTAATAATTATTAGAGGTCTATATGGGCATATGTAGACTGAATCCACAATCTTCTAATTTTTATAAATTAAATACTAATTTATTTATTTATTTTAAAAGCCAAAAGCTCCAAGGTTGAACAGGAAGTACAAAATTTAAGCAAGAAAAAGCTCCACTAAAAATATGATGAATGCAAGATGGGTAATAATCTAAAAATCCAGAATCTCCAAATTTTCCAGCAAGATTTTAGCCCTTAAATTTTATTTCCAAGTTGTGCCAAAATAATTCATTAAAAGGGGATGTTCAATGAAAATACTTCCAAAAATTCAGAGCAAATTTCAGGATGATGGTAAGGGCACATAAAACCTCTATGTAAACTTTCATAATTTGTTTGAAAGAATTATTCCCCAAATTAATTAATTATCCTATTCACAAAAATATGGCCTTGTAAAGAAAGTTCTGCAAACAGATCTCTAAAAATTATAAATAAATTCCTGCAAGTACTTTTTGGCCTAAATACCTCAAAACCTAAGCCTCATGATTTTTAAACAGATATATCTTCAATAAAGAATTTTCTTTACCAAAGCCCCTTTCTGAAATTATTTTAGGAAGTACCAAGTAAAATTAATTGAAAATTGTGATAAAATTCAGAGATGACCAACTAGCCTTATAATAACCTCTAACCAAGTTTCATCATGTTTTAAAACATATAACCTCCATAATAAAATCAAACACCATTTTGGGGCAAACATATAACCTCCATAATAAAATCAAACACCATTTTGGGGCCTTTTGGTAATTAACAAATGAAGTACCAAGAATAAAATCCCTAAAATTCTACAAAAATTTCTAGAGGTTTTAGGTGGCCTAAAACTTATTCTACCCAAGTTTCAAAACATTTGGGAAAAGTTTAGTGGCTGAATCCTCAAATTTGTGCTCCTACCCTAAAACTAGGGTTAGGGTTTTGAGGGGTCTACCTTGCACCAATTCTTCTAAAGTTCCTACCAGAGATCTTAGGATACATTACCCTAAATTCTATTGGGTTTCCAAGGCCATGCAAGGGCATTTGCCCCCATGTCCTTCACAACCCTCAAAAGTCCTTCCTTAGGATTTGAGGTTGAACCCTAGGGCAAATCAAGCCTAAATCATCCCATTTTACTTAAGGGGGTGACATTGGCCATGCCAAGTCAGTGTCCAAAACCTCAGCCTCTGTTGAGGGGAGGGGACCACCCTAAGTCCATAGTGCACTTTTAATCAAAAATGCCCTCTTAAGGCCAAAGTAGGGTGTGGTGATTCCCTAACCAAAACCTATCCAAGTGTGCTCAAATTTTGCACAGAACTAGATCTGGAAGCCGGGGACCACTCTCCCAAATTTGGGAGGGTTTGGAGATCATTTGACCACTTAATTAAATTACCCTAGCTTTATTAAATAATAGCAAAAACTTTAGGAAAAGTGTCTCCAAAAATTCTGAGTTTTGGGCAGACCCTAGGTATAGCTAGATTAGGCTCCCTGCCAAAATTTCAATTAATTTGGACCAGAGATGAGGTGTGGGCACTCAGTTTAATGACTGCCTAGCCCTAAGGGTATGTCCCACCAAAATGGGTGCCCTGGTCAAACCAGGCACACAAATTGGTCCAAACCAATTTTAAACTAAACTAGACCTAACGGGCTACAAATCCTCTGTTGACCAATTTCTTATACAGTGCCTCTATCTATTTTTAAAAAAATAACACATTAAATGGTAATAATGTGACAGAAATCATAAAAATGAATATTTAAACCATAGTTTCATAAATCGGATTTGCACGAATCTTGGCGCGGTTATTGACGGGATCCATTCATCTTCCCCGTTCAGCCAACGGTTCCGATTGATCCCGCCTGGAGCATTTTCCAAACGCCACCGCCGGCGATCCGGCCGCCTCCCTGGCCGGCCACCGCCACCACCACCTCCGTTGAGGTGGTGGCCGTCGCCAGGCGGCGGCTTGGCCGCCGGAAGCCCTTTTTCCGGCGGTTATAGCAGGAGAGTTTCTTGCCGAAAAACCATGAAAGCTTGGATTTGATCGGGCTCAATTGAGCCCGAACCTTGAACCTAAGGAGTCCTATGATCTACCCGAGAGTTAAGGAGAGGGGGAGGACCTTCCTAGCGGCCTGGATGCGGGAAGAGCAGCGGGATGCCATTGTTGACGGCGGAGGCGCTCGGCTTCTGCAACAGTACAGTGGGACAGCCCGTCTCCTCCAGGTAAAAGCTCGAAAATGTTCCCCTTTGCCCACTGATGGTGTTTAAATGGCAATTGGGGAAGGGAGGGTGGCTGGTTCTTCAATGTGCATCAACACCATTTATGGTGTGGCTCGGGTAGAGTGGAGGGGGGCTGAATCCGCCCCTTGGTGGCCGGGAAATGACTGGAATCAACTCCTCTTCCCTAGAGGAGTTGATTGAAGCCATTAAAGGTGGCTGTTAGCCTCCCTTGGCCGGCTCCACTCTCTCCATTCCTCTCCCCCATCTTCTCTCTCCTCCATTAACATGGAGGGGAGCTCCCTTCTCTCTCCTAGTCACCACTGGTTGACTGGTCAACTCCATTGGCTAAGAGCAGCCCAACTAGTCATGATGAACATGAAAATGAGGCTAGCCTAAGGAAGAAGTGGCTTGAGCTTGGGTTAGCCCTTTTGGGCTAGGTTTGACTTGTCTTAAATTAGGGTTGACCTGGGCCAATTTGACCCTCTGGGCTGACCCCATTGGGTTTTTAGTGACCCATTGGACTCCCTTAAGATCTAGGAATACTTGAATAGGGTTGGTTGGGCATATTGGTGGTCACATGTCCCTTAGTAAGTTCACTTTGACCATTTTAGGGCTAGAGTTTACTTGGGTCAACATGATCATTTGGGTTGACCCCCTATGGGTCCTTGGTGACCCATTGGCTTCCCCTAAGGTCTAGGTAGGGTTATGTAGGGTTACCCTGCACTTTGGAGGTCACATACCCTTAGTAAGGGTATTTTGACCAGATTAGGGGCTTGAGTTGACTTGGGTCAACCTGGCCTCTAGGGTTGACCCCAATGTGTCCTTAGTGACCCATTGACCTCACTTTAGGGTTAGGAGGGCATAAGTGGGGTCCTCTAGGCTAGGAGTAGGTCAATTGACCCTAAGTAGGATAGTTTGACCCATTAAGGGCTAGGGTTGACCTTGGTCAACAGAGCCTCTTTGGTTGACCCCAATGGGTCCTTATGGCTCTAAAGGGCCTCCCAAGGTATTAGGGGGTGTTGTGGTAGGGTCTTGGGGTCAAGGTGTAGCCCATGGTCATCCTAAACCATTGTTCAGAGTTCTACTATTGGCAGACCATGATGAGTTTCCCCACTTTGTCTCCTATCACTTGGCCCATTCCTGGCTTCCTAGGGTTTGTCATGACCTAGCCATGGACAAAACCACACCTAGGGGTCTAGTTGGAAACGGGATGTTACAAATCCCAATAAACAAAACAAAGATTTCGTCCCCGAAATCGAGGTTAAGCCTACGGGAATTTCTACCGAAGAAAAGAAACTTGTAACATCCCATCACGACGTCATGTTTGTTAAATTAAGTTTTGAGGGAACTTAAGTCTATACTCATTTCGCCTAATCGGTGAGCCAAGATCCCAATAAACAAAAGATAAGCCCCAAATAAACAAAAGATAAGCCTCTACCTGTCTAGAGTAGCCCTTACTAGTTTAAAGCAGGAAAATAAATTAAACATCTTGAGGGGTTTGTGAGGTATACCTGACTGAACAACTCTGGGTATCTTTGTCGCATCAGGTCCTGCGGCTCCCAGGTATGCTCCTCCTGGCCATGGTTCCTCCACAGGACCTTGACTAGTGGGACCTTCTTGCGACGCAAGATCCGTACTCCTCGGTCGTCGATCCTAACCGGCTCCAAACGAACTGACCGGTCTGAAGCTACCGGCCCTTCGGTGGTCAAAATCTGCTGCTCCGAGCGTAGCAGAGCCCTCCTCAGCGAAGAAATATGGAAGACGTCGTGCAGAGCTTCCAGCTCTGGTGGTAACTCCAGCCTGTAGGCTAGGGGCCCGATCCGCTCCAGGATCCTATAAGGGCCCATGTACCTAGGACTGAGCTTCTTCCTCCGACCACGCACCCGCGAGACTCCATGCATGGGCCGGATCTTCAAAAACACACGGTCTCCCACCTGGAACTCCACCTGCCGATGTCGGGCGTCATAGTACTTAGCCTGTCTGCTCTGCGCCTCTAGCATCCTGTCTCTGATCAGCCTCACCTGAGCCTCGGTGTCTTCAACAAACTCTGATCCCAACACCTTCGGATCTTCTTCCTGAACCCAAGAAAGCGGGGTCCGGCATCTCCTTCCGTATAAGGCTTCGTAAGGCGCCATCCTGATGCTGGACTGGTAGCTATTATTATAGGAGAACTCGACCAGGGGTAAGAGTTTCTCCCACGGTTCCCCGCGGTCCAAAATGCATAGCCGCAAAAGATCTTCCAGCGTCCGGTTGGTGCGTTCTGTCTGCCCGTCCATCTGGGGATGGAATGCAGTGTTGAAGGTCAATCGCGTGCCTAAGTAAGCTTGCATGGATCTTCACTCCCTGGAAGTGAACCGGCCATCCCGATCCGACACGATCGTCTTGGGCACCCCGTGATATCGAATGAACTGCTCCACAAATCTCCGTACTAATACTCCCACAGCGTCGTCCTTCCTGATCGAAATGAACCTGGCTACCTTAGTCAACCGGTCGACGATGACCCAAATCGAGTCATTCCCTGTTCGTGATCGGGGAAGTCCGTGAATAAAGTCCATCGCGATGTCTTCGAACTTCCACTCTGGTACCGGGAGTGGTCGCAACAAACCCGCGGGGTTTTTGCACTCTGCCTTCACTAGCTGGCAAGCTTCGCAGTGGGTCACAAACCGAGTGATATCCTTCTTCATGCCAGGCCAGTACATAGTCTTCTTCAAATCCGCAGTCATCTTCGTGATGCCCGGGTTCACCGAGTATCTGCTGTGGTGGGCTTCCGCCATGATATCCTCCCGGACCTGGCCTCCTCCCAGTATATATGTCCGACCTCTGAAACATACCACGCCGTCCCTCAACATGTAATCTCCTGCTGTACCATTCTCCAAGGCCCAGAATATCGGCTCCAGATTGACATCTCGCCTCTGTCCCTCTCTGACTCTATCCCGGATATCGTCTGTAGCACTCACCGCTGCTAAATACTCCGTGTAAAGCTCGGGGTCCTCGGATGACACCAGTGTGATGAGCATATCCTCCAATCTCCTCACCAGCTCCATAGACATAACCTGAGGCCCGACTTCGGAAGTGGCAGCTCTCCGACTCAATGCGTCCGCCACCACGTTTTCCCTCACTGGATGGTAGTGCATCTCATACTGATAATCTGAAAGGAACTCCACCCAGCGCCTCTGCCTGATGTTCAGTTCCTTCTGCGTGTCCACATATTTCAGGTTCTTGTGGTCGGAATAGATATCGCAGTGGACTCCATAAAGATAATGGCGCCAGACCTTCAAAGTAAAAACGACCGCCCCCATCTCAAGGTCGTGCACTGGATAGTTCTGTTCATGCTTCTTCAACTGGCGAGATGCATAAGCAATCACATGGCCCTTCTGCATCAGTACAGCTCCCATACCCTGGTAGGAAGCATCAGTGTAGACCTGAAATCCTTCCCTCCCCGAGGGGAGAGTAAGAATGGGAGCCGAGATTAGCCGATCCTTCAGCTCCTGGAAAACTGTCTGGCACTGCGGTGTCCACACGAACGGTACCTCCTTCTCTGTCAAGGATGTGAGCGGGAGGGCGATTCGAGAGAATCCCTCCACGAACTTCCGGTAGTAACCGACAAGTCCTAGAAAACTCCGTACGCCGGTGGCCGTCTTCAGCTGCGGCCAATCCCGAATAGCCTGAATCTTTGCCGGGTTCACTGCCAATCCGGCTCCACTGATAATATGGCCTAAGAAGCCCACCTCCTTCAGCCAGAACTGACATTTACTAAACTTCGCATATAGATGATTCTCCTGCAGTCTCTGCAGGGTCAGTGTCAGATGGCGAGTGTGCTCCTCCTCCGTCCTCGAGTAAATGAGGATGTCATCGATGAACACAATGACAAACACATCAAGATATTCCTTGAAGACTTGGTTCATGAGGGTCATGAACGCTGATGGTGCATTGGTGAGTCCGAAGGGCATCACTGTAAACTCGTATAAACCATATCTGCTACTAAAAGCAGTCTTCTGAATGTCCTCCTCCCGAATGCGAAGCTGGTAGTATCCCGACCTCAAATCTAATTTCGAAAAGAACTGCGCTCCCTGCAGCTGGTCGAACAGCTCGTCTATCCTTGCCAGTGGATAGGTGTTCCGGACCGTCAGCCGATTTAGTGTTCAATAGTCGATGCACAATCTGAGGGTCCCGTCTTTCTTCTTGACGAACAATACCGGGGCTCCCCAAGGTGAAGAGCTTGGCCGGACAAATCCGGCTTCCACTAACTCCTGAAGCTGGCTCCGGAACTCTGTCAACTCCTTTGGGGCCATCCGGTAAGGTGCCTTGGACGCTGGCTTGGCCCCCGGCACCAGCTGTATCTGGAAGTCCTGCTCCCTGCACGGGGGTAATCCGGGTAATTTCTCTGGAAAGACGTCCTCAAACTCCCGCACCACCGGAATATTCGATATAGAACTCGTGGCCTCCGGCATCTCAAACAGCACCTCATAGACCTCCTCCCCCTGTAAATAGGCCTTGACGTCTTGTACTGAAGATAAGGGTATACGTGAGGCAGGTATTATACCTTCGATGATGATGGTAGAGTCCCCGTGCCTCACGATGATCCTCTTCGCTTGACAATCAATCTGGGCATGATTCCACTGTAGCCAAATCATGCCCAGGATCAGCTCGAAGACTGGCATCCTCAGGACCGTTGCCGAAACTTCGAACGACTTTCCACCAATCTCCGCCTTCATACTGCAGTGGGCTGAGGTGAGTATCTCCGATTCATCGGGTAGACGCACCCTACTCATCCGGCCTGTAAACCGTTCCACTCCTTCCAGCCCTTCCAGAAAGGCCTCCGACACAAACGAGTGCGAGGCACCCATGTCGAACATAGTATAGGCGGGTTTGCCACTGATGAAGACTATACCTGTGATGATTAAAGGTCTTACTATTTTATAACACGTTTTCTTTCCTATTTATTCTACCTAGGGCAGTTCTACTTGTTGAGCAATTGAGAACGGGAATTTAGTTTAAACAATTTAAAACATCTTAGCTTACCTGTGATGACCCGCTCTGGATTTCGAGGCTGTGCCAGATCCAAGGCATATGCCTGCACCATTTCCTGTCTTCGGTCTCCTCCCTGGTAACCACGTCCTCGGCCACGTCCTCGGCCTCCGAAATGCTGGGCAGGTGGGCCACCCTGTAGTGCTGGAGTTGGTGCCCCCGTCATGGGGCAGTTTCTCCGGAGGTGTCCCACCTGATGACAATGGAAGCACTCCGGCGGAGGATACGCCATACCCCCGGGTCTCGACATCTCCTGTATCCGAAGAGGTTTAGGGGCCAAAACCACCAGCTCTCTCGGCTCCTGCCTCACCTCCTGACGAGGCTGCTCCTCTGTCCTTCTTCCATCTGGTATGGTGCCTCGCCGCTGATCATTTCGGGCCCTCTGGCCCTGATCCTCTGCTTGCCATTTCCAGACCCGAGTGGTGTGCCAATCAGCCTCAATCCTCTTCGCCATCTCCAAAATCCGGGAGATAGACCCGTCAGATACAAACAGCAAGGCCTCCCTCAACTCCTCTTTTAGGCCCTTATAGAATCTCTTGACGTATCCTGCTTCATCCACCTGGTAAGAACCCGCATATCGGGCCAAATGGTCGAACTCTCAGTGGTACTCCACCACCGTCCTGGTGCCCTGCCTCAGCTGCAAGAACTGCTCCTCCAACTCGTCCTTGGCTGACTGCGGAACAAAGTGCTCCAGCAGCGTGGCCCTGAATTCCTCCCAAGTAATTTCTGCAATCTCCCTATCGGCAAACGTCGTGTCCAACAGCGTCTTCCACCACCTCTTGGCATGGGACTCCAAGCAAGATACCACCAAGGCCACCCTCTCCTCTCAAGGGCATCGTATCCCAGTCAACATCTCGTGCATAACATCCAGCCACTCCTCTGTCCGCACTGCCGACTCTGTCCCCAAGTATGACGGGGGAGAGAGTCCTCGGAAGGTGCTCATCCAGTTGGCCCCTGGGTTTGGCTGCTGGGCCGGAGCCTGCTGAGCCCGGAAGGCCTCAAGGATAGCTGTAAGGGTTTGCCCCATGTCTGACTGAAGGAAAGGTATGGGGACCATGGGAGGTGGTGCACTGTCTGGAGTCTGCTGAGCTCCACCTTGTGCAGTGGGCTGAGCTGGGGGCTGCAAAACGAACTACATTAGTAGGTAATCGACTCAATACCCGATAAAAGTGGAGAATTTACATGTGATCCCCCATATGGGCACACCACGCTTTCGCTGCTTAGTTTGTCCCCAAACTAAACTCGCGCGGGGGTGACCCAGGGTTGTGGACTGCTACTTTTCGATCGAGGTCTGCCTCTGATACCACTTGTAAGACCCCCTTTTTTTTCTTTATCGACACCGGGGTCTTAGGCCCAGAACCGTCGTTTTGCGGTGACTCCTTCACGACCTGAAGGGTCATCACCACAAGGCGCCGATTCTGCCGGCCATTTCGATCACAGAAAAGTAGCATAAAGAAGTAAATGGAAACTATCAGTCCATAGAAAATCACATATCAGTAAAAAAGTCTCCACGAAGGGAGTGTCCACAGAATAAAACATCAGAGTAGCAAATACGGGCTTATGCCCGGTACATCATATCCTCACTACAAAATCACTCATGCGGAAGCAAAAGCAGAAAAACTACTCAAGGTCGAGACTCACGGTCCCGGCTGTATGAACTCCGGAGCTAGACTGCCCCACCTCCAAGCGCACCGGTCTCTGGGGCTGCTCCTCCGTGCTGGTCTCCACGATCCCCTAAATGATGCGGTTCGAGAACCATTAGTCTAAAAGACTAAGTCCTATCATCCCCCGCCCCTTCCCCCAACGCCCCTAGGCACCGAGCGGAGAGGAAGAAAGGGGAGGACTTGAAGGTGGAGAATATCAAAAACAGATGGTAGCGGGTCTATACTAGCAATTCTATAACAGGTATAGATAATATGCTGAAATATGAAAAGTAACCTTCACTTATGTGAGAACACATAAGCCAAGGGGTCTTCTGTAAGGCTCTCATCGTATAAAAAGTCTCATACCAATTTATACGTTGGGGTGTCGGTTATCAAACAGCAGTATATATATATATCAAAATTAACCTTAATTTATAAACTTTCCCACACAAGCTTATAGACCAAGGGGTCGTTTTGTAGGTCCTAATGTATAAGCGTCCCATTCCACTTATACATTAGGTGTCAGGGTTAAATGAATCGATTATGCTATGACATGCAAGTGGGTATGATGGATCATGCAAGTGCAACACACACACCCGACTCTGTGCACACAGACCTTTAGTTCCACCTTTCTGGAGTCGTAACCTCCCAGGATACCTCCGTAGTGGCAGACGGAAGCGGTGGGTTGTGCCTCGCCCACCTCTAAACCAGTAAAGCACTACCTGTCAGACCTATCGTATGCCTCAACGCTTGGTGCACGAAGCGGACTCCTGCGTACTCTTGCCGGCTGGCGCACTGGACTTCTGTTGGCGAAGTGGTAACCACACTTGCCGAGTCAACGTATTTGCGTCGGTGCATCGACCCTCCAATACCGAAGACCCACCACCTTAATTTCCATTCCTTTTATGCACATGCAAATTTAGCGTAATCAAAACTCGAGCCGAAGCTCCCTGGACCAACACGTCCGTCACAAACAATCGAGCCGAAGTTCGCCGGACCCAAAGTCCGTCTTTTAACCATCCCAGCCGAAACTCCCAGCTAATTTCCGGTTCTAACAGTGGTTGTGAAATGTGCAACCCTAATTACTAAGTTACTCTTTTCAGCTTGTTAAAAACAGTTTACGTTAACCCAGGACTGCCCCCGGTATTCCCTATGAAGGGCTCTCAAGGGGCACTAGGAATTGTGTTGGGATTACGCCCAGCGTTCCCTTTCGCAAGTTACTTATTTTGTTATTGGTTGATTCCCTTACCCATACCTTCCTCATGTTACGATAGGCTAATCCTAGGGTGTTTTGACTCCACTCACCTCGGTGAGGACGATCTTTCGTCGGACCCGAGCGCCTCTAAACCCTAGACAAGGTAACACCCTACTCACTTATCTTCCAAGATGCACCTAATTCTATTTATCCTTCCAGCAAACCAATCAAGACCCATCACATGTGCTCTAATTCATGTCCCAAATGATTCCCGACAGTTTTACTAAATGCAGACCACTTAAGATATATAACCCGTAAAAAGGGAAGTATGCCATATAGTCACCCAATGCGCATGTAATAATTATTAGAGGTCTATATGGGCATATGTAGACTGAATCCACAATCTTCTAATTTTTATAAATTAAATACTAATTTATTTATTTATTTTAAAAGTTAAAAGCTCCAAGGTTGAACAGGAAGTACAAAATTTAAGCAAGAAAAAGCTCCACTAAAATTATGATGAATGCAAGGTGGGTAATAATCTAATAATCCAGAATCTCCAAATTTTCCAGCAAGATTTTAGCCCTTAAATTTTATTTCCAAGTTGTGCTAAAATAATTCATTAAAAGGGGATGTTCAATGAAAATACTTCCAAAAATTCAGAGCAAATTTCAAGATGATGGTAAGGGCACATAAAACCTCTATGTAAACTTTCATAATTTGTTTGAAAGAATTATTCCCCAAATTAATTAATTATCCTATTCACAAAAATATGGCCTTGTAAAGAAAGTTCTGCAAACAGATTTCTAAAAATTATAAATAAATTCATGCAAGTACTTTTTGGCCTAAATACCTCAAAACCTAAGCCTCATGATTTTTAAACAGATATATCTTCAATAAAGAATTTTCTTTACCAAAGCCCCTTTCTGAAATTATTGAAGGAAGTACCAAGTAAAATTAATTGAAAATTGTGATAAAATTCAGAGATGACCAACTAGCCTTATTATAACCTCTAACCAAGTTTCATCATGTTTTAAAACATATAACATCCATAATAAAATCAAACACCATTTTGGGGCAAACATATAACCTCCATAATAAAATCAAACACCATTTTGGGGCCTTTTGGTAATTAACAAATGAAGTACCAAGAATAAAATCCCTAAAATTCTACAAAAAATTCCAGAGGTTGTAGGTGGCCTAAAAATTATTCTACCCAAGTTTCAAAACATTTGGGAAAGGTTTAGTGGCTGAATCCTCAAATTTGTGCTCCTACCCTAAAACTAGGGTTAGGGTTTTGAGGGGTCTACCTTGCACCAATTCTTCTAAAGTTCCTACCAGAGATCTTAGGATACATTACCCTAAATTCTACTGGGTTTCCAAGGCCATGCAAGGGCATTTTCCCCCATGTCCTTCACAACCCTCAAAAGTCCTTCCTTAGGGTTTGAGGTTGAACCCTAGGGAAAATCAAGCCTAAATCATCTCATTTTACTTAAGAGGGTGACATTGGCCATGCCAAGTCAGTGTCCAAAACCTCAGCCTCTGTTGAGGGGAGGGGACCACCCTAAGTCCATAATGCACTTTTAATCAAAAATGCCCTCTTAAGGCCAAACTAGGGTGTGGTGATTCCCTAACCAAAACCTATCCAAGTGTGCTCAAATTTTGTACAGAACTAGGTCTGGAAGCCAGGGACAACTCCCCAAAATTTGGGAGAGTTTGGAGGTCATTTGACCACTTAATTAAATTACCCTAGCTTTATTAAATAACAGCAAAAACTTTAGGAAAAGTGTCTCCAAAAATTTTGAGTTTTGGGCAGGCCCTAGGTATAGCTAGATTAGGCTCCCTGCCAAACTTTCAATTAATTTGGACCAAGGATGAGGTGTGGGCACTCAGTTTAATGACTGCCTAGCCCTAAGGGTATGTCCCACCAAAATGGGTGCCCTGGTCAAACCAGGCACCTAAATTGGTCCAAACCAAATTTAAAATAAACTAGACCCAAGGGGCTACAAATCCTCTGTTGACCAATTTCTTATACAGTGCCTCTATCTATTTTTAAAAAAATAACACATTAAATGGTAATAATGTGACAGAAATCATAAAAATGAATATTTAAACCATAGTTTCATAAATCGGATTTGCACGAATCTTGGCGCGGTTATTGACGGGATCCATTCATCTTCCCCGTTCAGCCAACGGTTCCGATTTATCCCGCCTGGAGCATTTTCCAAACGCCACCGCCGGCGATCCGGCCGCCTCCCTGGGCGGCCACCGCCACCACCACCTCCGTTGAGGTGGTGGCCGTCGTCAGGCGGCGGCTTGGCCGCCGGAAGCCCTTTTTCCGGCGGTTATAGCAGGAGAGTTTCTTGCCGAAAAACCATGAAAGCTTTGGATTTGATCGGGCTCAATTGAGCCCGAACCTTGAACCTAAGGAGTGCTATGATCTACCCGAGAGTTAAGGAGAGGGGGAGGACCTTCCTGGCGGCCTGGATGCGGGAAGAGCTGCGGGATGCCATTGTTGACTGCGGAGGCGCTTGGCTTCTGCAACAGTACAGTGGGACAGCCCATCTCCTCCAGGTAAACGCTCGAAAATGTTCCCCTTTGCCCACTGATGGTGTTTAAATGCCAATTGGGGAAGGGGGATGGCTGGTTCTTCAATGGCCATCAACACCATTTATGGTGTGGCTCGGGTAGAGTGGAGGGGGGCTGAATCCGCCCCTTGGTGGCCGGGAAATGGCTGGAATCAACTCCTCTTCCCTAGAGGAGTTGATTGAAGCCATTAAAGGTGGTTGTTAGCCTCCTTTGCCCGGCTCCACTCTCTCCCTTCCTCTCCCCCATCTTCTCTCTCCTCCATTAACATGGAGGGGAGCTCCCTTCTCTCTCCTAGTCACCCCTGGTTGACTGGTCAACTCCATTGGCTAAGAGCAGCCCACCTAGTCATGATGAACATGAAAATGAGGCTAGCCTAAGGAAGAAGTGGCTTGGGCTTGAGTTAGCCCTTTTGGGCTAGGTTTGACTTGGCTTAAATGAGGGTTGACCTGGGCCAATTTGACCCTCTGGGCTGACCCCATTGGGTTTTTAGTGACCCATTAGACTCCCTTAAGATCTAGGAATACTTGAGTAGGGTTGGTTGGGCATCTTGGTGGTCACATGTCCCTTGGTAAGGTCACTTTGACCATTTTAGGGCTAGAGTTGACTTGGATCAACATGATCATTTGGGTTGACCCCCTATGGGTCCTTTGTGACCCATTATCTTCCCCTAAGGTCTATGTAGGGTTATGTAGGGTTACCCTGCACTTTGGAGGTCACATACCCTTAGTAAGGGTATTTTGACCAGATTAGGGGCTTGAGTTGACTTGGGTCAACCTGGCCTCAAGGGTTGACCCCAATGTGTCCTTAGTGACCCATTGACCTCACCTTAGGGTTAGGAGGGCATAGGTGGGATCCTATAGGCTAGGAGTAGGTCAATTGACCCTAAGTAGGCAAGTTTGACCCATTAACGACTAGGGTTGACCTTGGTCAACTGAGCCTCTTTGGTTGACCCCAATGGGTCCTTATGGCTCTAAAGGGCCTCCCAAGGTATTAGGGGGTGTTGTGGTAGGGTCTTGGGGTCAAGGTGTAGCCCATGGTCATCCTAAACCATTGTTCAGAGTTCTACTATTGGCAGACCATGATGAGTTTCCCCACTTTGTCTCCTATCTCTTGGCCCATTCCTGGCTTCCTAGGGTTTGTCATGACCTAGCCATGGACAAAACCACACCTAGGGGTCTAGTTGGAAATGGGATGTTACACTAACAACCTCTTCATCTTCTGATGCAGATGTGCTATCAATATTCACTCTATCCATAGGACTTGGATGTGAATCCTTCTCAGTCCTTGGTGGTTCCTCAGCATCTTTTGGCTTCTCAGTCTCCTTGCTTGCATTTCTTCTATAATCTCCACATGCTCCCCCTCAATATTTTCCTTCTACCCCTCAGCAGCAGTTTTCTCTTTCTCAAAATCTGTTTGTAGAAGATCAGGAAACAGTTCTTCTAATGTAAATTCCTGTTGAGGAAGGGCTGGAGAATCGCTTATCTCATCAACCACTTGATCAGCAACAGATATGCCCTTCATGACAACATCTTGGGGTTGAGGGAGTATCTGAGTTTGCTGATGAACATTAGGTAATGAATCAAACAAAACTTCATCCTCTATAGGGAAATCTAATTGATTAATGTCAGTTATTACCTCTAGTATAGTTTGAGTAGCTTGTTCAATCTCTAGTGGAGTTGGCTCTTTCACAAGTAGAGGCTCCCCCTGTGGTGGATCCAGGTGAATTGGGCTTGCTGAGGGTAGCTCCCCCTGCCTCTGTGCATCCTCTTGTCTAGCTGGAGATTGTCCAGCATTTCCAGTTTCTTCCTCATCAGGAGTAAAAACAACTTGCTCTTCAGAGCTGCTTGAGGATTCTTGAGTCACAGTGACTGTTTTCTTCTTCTTTTTCTGGGGTGTTTCCTTTACTAGAGATGGCAGTTCTTTGGTTAGTACTCTATCCCACCTAGAGAAGATTCTCAAATCCATTCTCCTCATGTGGTTAATCTTTGAACCTGCAGCTTGGTTCATCACATCTGGAATACTTCCAGCAAGGTATAGACTTAGAATTCTACCCATATTGGGCTTCTTCATACTCTCTTTTATCTTCTCAAACCCAACTGTAGACCAATCAGTATTAAGTTGGAAGATTATCCTTGTCATTACACTGAACATGTGAGCTGAAATTCTATCATGCCCACCAGGCTTGCTCAGTATGACCTTGCCCACAATCTCAGATAGAAACTTGCCTTGCATATTCATTCCCTTTCTATTGAACACAGATCCTATCTTCAGGTCTGAGTCCAAAACACACCATGTCAATGCTTCTCTAGTCTTAGAAGCAGAAACATCTTCTTCCTTAGTTCTTGGTATTTGAAGTACCTTTCTTAGACTTTTAGGAGAGACCTTCACCTTTTCCCCGTGAACTCTTGACTTAATCTTGAGTCCTCATTCATCTAGTGTTGCTGCATTCAAAAACTCCAGGACCTCCTTCTTCCAGATCTTGATAGGTTCAGAAACAAGAAATTCTAACCCAGTCTCTGCTATTAGGGTTACCACTCCTTTGATTTCAGGTTCCGCGTCATCAAAGACATGTCGCACGAGTTCATAACCTCATTAACATTCTCTTCTAGTTTGGGCGCCATTAGTGTTTGAAGAAATTTGAATTTAGAGAAGAGAGATGTCGACACACAAGTTTGGTCTCGAAACTTTGGTGAGCGTGTCGACCAACAATGGCGAGAACCTATTTATACATTTCTAGAATCGAAGATGAAAGGGAGCGTCAAAATACTTAAATTGTGTCGACACTGTTGAAAAGTGTCGACACTCACTTATAATGTCTCGACAACTATGTGTCGACACAAGTATAGTCGACAGAATATATGTGTCGACACTTGTTTATGTGTCGACACCACTTAGCTCGACACTTAGTCGAGACTTTACTAGACTAATTCTGAGTAAAGCTTAAGTGTCGACACCACCTTGTATGTGTCGACACCTACACTGCATGTGTCGACACTACTTCTCTGAAGTGTCGACACAGACTTCCTAGATGTGTCGACACCATTTTTCTGAAATGTCGACACCACTTCTATGTGTCGACACAGACAACTCTGTGTGTCGACACCTTTTTACTTAGCCAATTTTGAAAACTTATTCTAAGTTTATCATCCCTAATTCAATTTTAAATTTATTGAATTTGGTTTCATCTAAGGGCTTAGTATACATGTCAGCTAGCTGATTATCTGTATTTATATACTCTATGGAAATATCTTCTTTTTCCACATGTTCTCTTAGAAAATGGTATTTTATTTCTATGTGCTTAGTCCTACTATGGGAGACAGGATTGTTTGCAATAGAAATAGCACTAGTAGAATCACAAAATAAAGGTGTTCTACTTACTTGAATACCATAGTCTTCTAATTGATGTTGTATCCATAGAAGTTGAGCACAGCAACTTCCTTCAGCAACATACTCTGATTCTGCTGTGGAGATAGCCACACTTGTTTGTTTCTTGCTACTCCATGATATCAGCCTTCCACCTAGGAATTGACAGGTACCTGTGGTACTCTTTCTATCTTCCTTGCAGCCTACAAAATCTGCATCTGAATAACCTGTCAGTTCAAATTCTCCATTCCTAGGGTACCAAAGGCCTAGATAAGGAGTGCCCTTAATATATCTCAGAATTCTTTTGACTGCTGTCAAGTGAGATTCTTTAGGGCAAGCTTGGTACCTAGCACAGACACATGTAGCATACATGATATCTGTTCTACTTGCAGTCAAATACAATAGAGAGCCAACTATCCCTCTATACAAAGTTTCATCTACAGGTTTCCCTGCATCATCTTTGCTTAGAGACATTGTTGACCCCATAGGAGTTTTCATTGTAGTGGATGATTCCATACCATACTTCCTTATCAATTTTAGGGTGAACTTAGACTGGCATATGGATAAACCATCATCAGTCTGTCTAACTTGGAGACCCAAGAAGAACTTAAGTTCCCCCATACTGCTCATTTCAAATTGTCCTTGCATTAGTTTTGCAAACTTTCTGCAAAGACTACTTTCTGTAGACCCAAATATGATGCCATCTACATATATTTGGACTAAGATGATCTTGCCTCTGGATTCCCTAAGGAATAGAGTCTTGTCTATTTTCCCCCTTGTGAATTTATTCTCAATGAGGAAACTAGACAGGGCTTCATACCAAGCCCTAGGGGCTTATTTTAACCCATACAAAGACTTCCTAAGTTTATAAACATAATTAGGTTTGATAGAATCAACAAAACCTGATGGTTGTTCTACATAGACTTTTTCCTTCAGATTTCCATTATGAAAAGCTGACTTAACATCCATTTGGTATACTCTAAACCCTTGATAGGTTGCATAGGCAAGAAACATCCTTATGGCCTCCAGTCTGGCTACTGGAGAAAAGGTTTGATCAAAGTCAATACCTTCTTCCTGCCTATATCCCTTAGCAACCAGTCTAGCTTTGTTCTTCACAATAACTCCATGTTCATCCATCTTATTCCTAAAGATCCACTTAGTTCATATTATGTTGTGGCCCTTTAGTTTAGGAACAAGCTCCCAGACCTTGCATCTCTTGAACTGGTTCAGCTCCTCTTGCATTGCCTCAATCCAATGAGGGTCTAGGATTGCTTCTTCAAATTTCTTTGGCTCTACTTGGGATAGAAAACTGGAGTGGAGAACTGAACTTAGATTTTTGCTCCTTATTTGTACCCCTTGACTGAGGTCTCCAATAATCTGATTGGCTGGATGATCTTTCAAATGCCTATTTGCCGGAGGCAGCCTGTCTCCAGGTTGTACACCTTCAGCTTCTTCATTCAGCTGCTCCTCTTGGTCTTTTTCAGCAACAGGAGTATCTTGTACTCCCCCTGGACAGCAGCCACCTTCTCCTACTTGCTGACTTGCAGTAGGACCTTCTTCTATAGTGAGCTTGTCCATCTTCTCAGTCACACCTATGGAGCTACAAATACTTCTAGACAATTCATTGTTAATGTGTCTAGCTTCATCAAATACTACGTGTACTGACTCTTCTACAACTTGAGTAGTCAAGTTGTAGACCCTATAAGCCTTACTGTTGTTGTTGTACCCAACAAAGATCCCCTCTTGGGATTTGGCAGCAAACTTGGTTAAGTAAGACTTACCATTGTTAAGTATATAACATTTACAACCAAAGATCCTGAAATAGGATAGATTTGGTTTTCTGCCTTTCACAATCTCATAGGGGGTCTTATTGTGGCTCTTGGTGATAGTAGCCCTATTAATTACATGATATGCAGTGTTTACTACCTCAGCCCAGAAATATTCAGGGAGAGATGTGTCACTTAATAGGGTTCTACCAGCCTCTATCAAGGTTCTATTTTTTCTTTCAGCAATGCCATTTTGCTGAGGTGTTCTTGGTGAAGAAAATTCCTGAAAAATTCCAAATTCTTCACATAGTTTTGTCATACTGTCAGACTGAAATTCAGTACCATGGTCACTTCTGATTTTGACCACTATACTGTCCAATTCATTCTGAATTTGTTTAACAAAGCTGTATAAGATACTTGGAGTTTCAGATTTCTGTCTAAGAAAGAACACACAAGAAAATCTTGAGTAGTCATCTACAACCACAAATGTGTAGACCTTCCTACCTAGGCTGTGAACTGGCACAGGACCAAAGAGATCCATATGCAAGAGGTATAAACACCTCACAGCATCTTTGTTCTCAATGCTATTAAAGGTGGATCTAGTCTGCTTGCCCTTTTGACAAGCTGAGCATATCCCATCCTTAATACACTTAACCTGAGAACCATTCCTCGCTAACTCTTTACTATAGAGTTGACCAATTGTCTTATAGTTAAGATGGGCTAGCCTCTTGTGTCATTTGACATAATGAGAGACTTTCTCATCAGCTACAAGACACACAGGAGAAACATTGTTCTCACACATAATGTCTAGACAATAGACATTTCTCTTCCTATAACCTGTCAGAATGATCTTTTGATCATTTGACCTCCTAATATGACAACCATCTTTGACAAATTAGATGTCATATCCTAAATCACTCAGCTGACTTATACTAATGAGGTTGTGTTTCAAACCTTTAACATAAGCCACTTGAGTAATTGTAATAAGGTTGCTAGAAATATTACCAAAGACTTTGATGATTCCTTTTTCAGAACCACCAAAGGTGACTTTAGGACCATCCTTGATTGGTGTATAGTCCTTCAGCAATCCCCTAGTTCCAGTCATGTGCCTGGAACATCCACTGTCCAAGCACCATATTGGGGCATGGCCACTTGGACTCACCTGCAAAACAGATTACTTAACCTTAGAACCCAAAAACTTCTTGGGTCCTTGGTGCAAGTTAGTCTGATTCTTAACAGAACTGCCTGTAGCTTTTCTAGCAGGCAGTTTGCTACTCACCTTGGCATTAGAATTATTCCAGCAGTCTATGGCAAAGTGGCCTATCTTGCCACAGCACCAGCACTTAAATCTGTTGTACCTTTGTTTAGGTACAACCCTGGCTGTTTTGTCTACAGCAGGCTTCTTGTTGAGTACTGGGGCTTTGCCCTTAGACTTGGACTGTACAGTCCTAGCAGGTTTAGTAAACCCCAATCCAGTTTTACCTTTTTGAGGAATGAACTCATCTATCAAAGGTAGAACAGACTTTGGTTTAGAAAAACTTGCTACTATATCTCTCTCTTTCTGAAGACTAATCTCCAGATTTCTGATTTGATCATTTTTAAATGTTATAGTCCTCATATGAATAACAATAATGTGCTTCAGTCTGGCTACTTCATTTAATTTCTAATCAAGCAACTTGTAAAAATCTGTTGCAGCAACTTTAAGACTGGCAATCTCGTTAGCCTGAATCTTGGCCAAGGATTTGTTTTTCTTCAATGCTTGCAACACTACTCTATATTCATCAATCAACTGATGAATGTCTCCTTCAGATTCAGATCCACTAACATCACTTGATGCTGATGTATCTGAATCTGACTCAGTACTTGAAATTGAACTAGCAGAACAATTTTGTACCTGACTAGGTCCAGGCTGATCCTGGATTTTGTCTCCTTCTGATAAGGCCATCAGTCCCTGGCACTGATTGTCCTCGTGCTCATATATTGAGTTCATTAATTGTATGAACTCATCTTCCTCTTCTTCAGCAAACAGTCCAATATAAGCTTCAGCTTCTGAATCTGATTCTGAAGATGATATATCAGACAGACTTTTGTCCTTCTTAGCAACAAAGGACCTTTCCTTTTTGCCCTTGATTTGAGTCTTCTTCTTATCAGTTGACTCTTTCCTCTTCTCTGGACAATCAGCTACAACATGTCCCTATCTGTTACAATAATAGCAAACTATCTTTGAGGATGTAGTTTTACTTTGCCTGAACTTTCTTCTTTCATTCTTTGATGACTTCTGTGAAGTGGATGGCTTAGACATCCTCTGTTTATTCTTAAGAAACTTCTGAAAATGTCTAGTGAAAGCTGCAAAATCTTCATCACTCTCACTGCTTTCAGAATTCTTGCTTTCTGACTCATCTGTCTAAGTCTCAGCAACTTTTGGAGGTGGAGATGGAGACTTACTTTTATATTTTCTAGTGGCTTCTGTCTTGAAAGCCACAGCTCTTTCTTTGTGCTCAACTCTGGTAGTCTTCTCTTCCTCCTTCCTAACCATTAGCTGCATTTCATAAGATAACAGCTTTCCAGACAATGTTGGAGGAGGAATGTCTGCTAATTTGGCCATTTCCCTTATGACACAAATCTTGGTGTCCCAGTCCTTTGTCAAGGATCTCAAGAACTTATCATTCAATTCATAATTGCTGAACTCTCTTCCATAAGACATCAACTAATTGACAATCCTATAGAATTTCTTGTAGCACTCAATTATGCTATCAGACCTGCCTTGTCTGAAGCTTTCATACTCTTGATTCAATAAAGACTTCCTGTCTTGTCTTACCTCTTCTGAACCCTCCATATAGACTATCAGTGTATCCCACATTTCTTTAGAAGTTTTACAGTGAATCAAATTCTGAAATGTTGTATCATCTATTGCACTTACTATAATATTCTGGGCTCTCTTGTCCATAGTGGCCAGAAGAATCTCATCTTTAGTCATCTCTGAATAGTCTTTTGGAGTTCTCTGATTTGCATCTAGCGCAGATACTTTCATTGGTACATATGGCCCTTCTTTGACTGTAATGTAAATTCTTGGGTCTGAGGCTTCCATAAAAAGTCTAACCCTTTCTTTCCAGATGCCAAAGATTTCCATTATGTAGATTGTTAACTTCATGGATCCTAGCTCTTTGTGATTCTCAGTTGAACCCATTTTCATGATTCTTGATTATACTGAATCTGCTAACAGGATCTTTACTCAGACTGTTATGTCCTTTTTGAGTAACCTCCCTCTGATACCACTTGAAAGAACTAGTGCCTAAACACCTAGAGGGGGGTGAATAGGTGCACTTAATCTTTTTAAACTTTGATGGCAGAAACATAGAATTATATGCAATTCTTCACAGCAATACAACAGCAATACAGCACATACCCCACAACAATCACAGAATAATGCACATACAGAGAACACATAGATTTTATAGTCGTTCCCCAAGGTCTGGGTACATCCACTTTCCCCCTTCGCCTATCTAGTAGTGTACTAGATTCGGCCAAACTTCTCCACTACTCCTCAGATCCTCAGATCTTACAGCTCAGAACCCCATACATGTTCCTACAACTCAGAGTGATCACACTCCTACAACTCAGGCACACAGCCCTACCACTCAGTCTTCACAAAGACCTACACTCAGCCTTCAACAAGG
Organism: Platanthera guangdongensis; assembly: GCA_039583875.1. Lineage (NCBI taxonomy): Eukaryota > Viridiplantae > Streptophyta > Magnoliopsida > Asparagales > Orchidaceae > Platanthera > Platanthera guangdongensis. The sequence continues at coordinate 60,551,266 of CM077162.1, read as the reverse complement.
CCTACACTCAGCCTTCAACAAGGCCTACACTCAGAGAAATGAATCTCCTACACTCAGGCACACAGGCCCTACCACTCATCCTTTATAATTTCAGGCTTACAACTCAGATCCCTTAGGATCCTACAAGAAATTAAAATTACAAAGTATATAACCACAACTCAGAATGAGAGAGAAAAGTTGACTGGTTTCTTGATGAGTTCTTAGAAGAACTTTGCTGAGATCAACCTCCCTTGGCTTTCTTCAAAGCTTCTTGAATTAGAACACAGTAGGGTTGAAACTCTATGCAGATAATCTTCAATCACTGCTGACTTAAGAATCAGATCTCAATCTGAAACTTTCTTCACAGCCTGGTTCAACAGCTGTCTTCTTAGAAGGACCTCTCTCTCTCCAACTTCTTAGATCTTCACTTGAAGGTCTTCTTCTGGTTTGTTGTTTTTCACTTCAGTGATTGCTCTATTCAATTCCTCAGTTTCTGTTGAAGGAATAAGCCTTTATATAGGCTTTTTTCATGGTGACCGGTTGATCCGGTTTCTAACTAACTTTCTGACAGCTCTGACAGTTGCAGTAGACCGGCTGGATTGGCAGCTGCCAAGTTATCCAGTCACTTCTTGAATTTTCTATAACTGTCTGAAAGTGTCGAGACAGTCAGTCTTTAAGTGTCGACACTGATAGACTAAGTGTCGACACAAGTAGACTAAGTGTCGACACTAGCCTTGTTGGTGTCGACACAACTCCTTGTGTTGTTGTATCTGTATCTCGACACAGCTTCTTCTGAATGTGTCGACACTGATTCTGTGTGTCGACACAACCCTTATGTTGAATGTGTCGACACTGATTGAAGGTGTCGACATAAGTACTTCTTCAATACTTTATCTAATTTCTGCTGAGTTTCGACACAACTCCTTTGTGTTGACACAAGCCTTCTTGTGTTGAACTTTGTTGAGTGTCGACACATCTCCTTTGTGTCGACACATGCTTCATATCTTGAAACGTTGCTGAGTGTCGACACAACCTCCTAGTGTCGACACTTGTACTTGAACTTTGTTGATGTTTGCTGAGTGTCGACACAGCCTCCTAGTGTCGACACCTTTGATGTCGACAAAGTTCCTCTGGGTGTCGACACTGCTTCTAAGTGTCGACACTGATTCTAAGTGTCGACACTGATTCTTTAGACATTTCTTCATTTAGTGTCGACACTTCCTGTATGTGTTGACACTTTTCTTCTAGTGTCGACTCTGCATTCCTGGTGTCGACATAATTACTCCAAGTGTCGACACAGCTTCTCTGGGTGTCGACACAAGCCTCCTTAATTGTCGACACTTTTCTTCTGGGTGTCGACACATGGACTTAGAAACTTTTTACTTTCCTTGCAATTACTTAACCTGCACACATCAACTCAAAAACACATCAAATACACCATGATGTATATCATTGAGTAGGGTGAGGCTTCTTCAAATCTGGTATATTTAATCCAATGTACCCAACAGGTAAATAGGGCATTAGATTTATGAGCAAATAAGAAGGGTCTACCAACACGGCATCAAACTGCTATAAGCAAAAGAAAGGGCATGACAGTAAGGAAAGAGCACTGTCTAAAGCACAGCAAAGCACAACCAGTGCGAGCAATAAAAGCAATATGCCCTACAAGAGAGTCTGCAACAGCAACAAGACATATACATATATGCCAAAAGAAAAAGAAAACATAATCAGAAAGGGACTAACAGTCCTAACACGTGGGTAAATGGCAGTGGTCAAAACATGGATCTGAATACATAACCAAAGCCAGATCCAAAAATGGGCTAAGGGGTCAAACAGTGGCAGCACTAGGGTCCCACACACGCCAACCCAAACCGGGGCAAAAGGCGATGGCCACAGTTCTCCACATAAAACCACCCCTCCAGAGGCCACCAAAACTCCACCACCTGCCACAACCCAAGAGTCGGCATGCAAAAAGTAGCTGAACACCCAATACCCCCCCCCCCCCTAGGGAAAAGGAAAAAGTCACACTAACAATCCTAAGTAAACACACGAACCCAAGACAAAAACGTCGAGCCCACTCGACGTGGCGTTGAGTAAGCTCCACTCACTTGACGCCAAAATACATAGCCGCAAATCCTACGCTGGATGATGGCATTGAGTGAACTCGGCTCACTCGACGCTGTCAGCGCTTTCCACTTAGGGTAAACGTAAGGTTTTAGTTAAAACCGCAGCCTAAACTCTCTCAACGCGCGAAAACAGAGAGTTGGGAATTTAATTCCAACCCTCCCTTCCATCCTATCTACTCGGGGCTACCGCAACTAAACCTAAACTACAACTAACCGCAGCCTCACCCTAACTATAGCTACCCACTGTACACCAAAACGAGACAAAAAGAGAGAAAGATTTGTTTAAATGTAGAAAGTAATGAAGCAGCCCATGGCTGGAATGAAGGAAAAAGACATCCTATTACTCTAATTTCTAGGGAGGAAAAATAAAGAAAATAGAAGTATTGCACAGGAAATGAAAATAGAGTAAGGGTTAGAAATAATTTGGCAAGGGCAAGGGAGCCACTTGCCTCTACCTCCAGGAAAAATAACAGCTATCTCCAAAGCTTGGCACCGGCGGCAAGATCGGCCACCTAGAAGACCAAAACTGATGCTTTGAGGAAGAGTAAAAGAAATCAGAAATTCTCAACTCCTAGAATCAACCCTAAATCAAGAAAAACTTACATGGAAGGGAAGATCTAGACAAGAGCAAGACAAATCCGCCATCGCATGAGAAAAACGAGCTCCCTCCCGTAAACACCGGCCAAAAACCACCGCCTCCTCCCAAAACCCTTCCGCTGGAAGCTCTCCAGGCTCGGGAACGACGAAATGAGAAGGAAAAACGGTTCACGGAAACAAAAGATGCTCTTAGGAGAAAAAGTACGGAACACGCCCCAGACACGCCCGTGACACGGCCCGACACGCCCGTGTCACGGGGCGTGTACTCACACATCTACCCACCTACCCACTCGACGAACGTCGATCTCTGCTCGACGAAGCACGGGACACGCCCTGTGACACGCCCGTGTCACAGGCCGTGTACCAACTCAAACACCGCTCGAAGATCGTGGAGCGCCGATCGTTGAACAGAGAGACACGCCCCCAGTCACGCCTGTGTCCGATACGACACGCCCGTGACACGACCGTGTTCTCACTAAAACACCGCCTGACGACCATCGAGCGCAGCTCGACGAACCGAAGTGGAATACGCCCTGTGACATGCCCGTGTCACAGGCCGTGTTCCTACCAAAAAAACCCGTCGACCAAAATTCATCGACCACACAAAGGAGAGCTCTTCCCGAGCACGACACGCCCTGGGTCACTCCCGTGACCCAGGCCGTGTCACCCAAACTTACACAAAAAAACTGCTAACTCCTTAGCAACACAAAATGACAAGGCACCAGCCTAACAAGCTCGGCCACACCAGGCCACGCACAGCACATCAACATTACAGCTAACATAACAAACGTCGAAACGACGCGAAAGCAAACGATCTCGGACTTCGACCAAAACTCGCACCGTAGCAAAACACCCAAGCTACGAAAACAACGGTGAAGTCGAAAACAACATCCGACGATCGCACACTCGGGCTAACACCTCCCGAAGACAAAACAAAAGCATTTCCCTAAGAGGCTCAATCGAGACACCAAAACAGACTCCGGCTAGCTGGGGAAAACTTGCCAACAGGCTACACAAGGAACCTAAAGAGCTAAGACCACGCTCTACAACGGCGAAAGCCGAAAATGCGTCATCGTAATGCCAATCAAAGATCAAACAAAACACAGAAAAACCGGGGGCGTTACAGCCACTCCCCCTAAAAGAAAGTTTCGCCTCGAAACTTTACTCACAACACTCCTATAAAGAAGGAGAGAGAAAGAGCCAGGAAAACAGATGAGGGTGAGCTGTAACGCCCAATATCAGGGAAACAGATGAGGGTGAGCCTCCCTCATAGCCGACTCCAATTCCCATGTCGTGCTTTCTACATCCTGATTCCTCCATAATACTTTAACCACAGGAATAGTCTTCTTCCGCAACGCACAAACCTGAGAATCCAAGATGCGGACAGGCACCTCCACATAAGAAAGATTCAGCTCCAACTGAGGCACAGAATCCAAAACATGCCTGCCATTCAGCACACATTTCCGCAGTTGACTGACGTGGAAGACATCATGCATGCCAGGGAAATTTGCATGCAAAGCCAGCCTATAAGCTGATAACCCAATCCGCTCAACAATCAGAAACGGACCCACGTACCTCGGGTCCAACTTCCTGTTCTTGCCAAAGCTCTTGACTCCGATCAACGGGGAGACCTTTAAGAACACTGAGTCCCCCACCACAAATTCCAAGTCTGATCTATGCCGGTTGGCGTTCTTCTCGTATCTCTCCTGGGCTAACCGAAGCTTTTCCCGAATAAGCTTCACAGCGGTTTCCATCTCCTCGAGGGCTTCTGGACCCAACAAAGGTCTCTCGCCAACCTCAGCCCAAAACAAGGGAGTCCTGCAGCGCCTCCCATACAAAGCTTCAAAAGGAGCCATTTGCAAGCTTTCTTGATAACTGTTGTTATACGCAAATTCCATAAGGCGCAAGCGCTCATCCCACGCTCCTCCGTGGTTCAGAATATAGCATCGGATCATATCTTCCACAATCTGATTTACTCGCTCCGTCTGACCATTGGTCTGCGGATGATAAGCCGTGGAATACCTCAAATCTGTACCCAACCCCTCCTGAAGGCTCTTCCAAAAACGAGACGTGAACCTGGAGTCTCGATCTGATATGATACTCACGGGTACGCCATGCAATCTGATAATCTCATCCAAATATAGCTCGGCTATCTTCCTCATCAGATAATCGATCTTAAATGGTATGAAGTGAGCACACTTCGTCAATCTGTCTACGATCACCCAAACTGAATCATGCCCCTTAGGAGATCTCGGTAAGCCTGTAATGAAATCCATCGAGATACTCTCCCACTTCCACATCGGAATCTCCAAGGGAGTCATCTTGCCACCAGGCCTCCCATGGTCGGCTTTCACACGCCTGCAAGTGTAACACTCAAAAACAAATCTGGCTATGTCCCTTTTCATCCCATACCACCAGGCAATCTGCTTTAAATCATGATACATCTTGGTAGACCATGGATGGTAGGCAACACGAGATCCGTGAGTTTCTCTACACACCATATCCCGGATATCTCCAACTGCGGGGATGCAAAACCTGCCACGATACTTCAAGGTACCCGCATCATCTATAGAGAAATCTGGTAATTCACCTTTTTCAGCTCGAAGATAGAAATGCAGAAGTTCGGGATCATCCTTCTGATGCAGTCTTGTAAGCGCAATCCACGAAGGTTCTGCCACTGCCAATCTACTCTGCAAATCGCAGCTTCCCACAGAAATATCCATCAAAAGGAACTCTTCCAGTAGACGCTCGGCGGAGAGATTGAAAATCTTCCCTGATTTCCGACTCAGGGCATCGGCCACCACATTCACTTTGCCCGGATGGTACTGGATTTCAACATCACAGTCGGCCACGTACTCCAACCATCGCCGCTGGCACAGATTCAATTCTTTCTGGGTGAAGACATACTTTAAACTCTTATGATCCGTGAAAATCTTGCACTGCGCGTCATACAGCAAATGCCTCCACAATTTCAGCGCATAGATCACAACTGCAAACTCCAGGTCATGCGTAGGGTAATTCTTCTCGTGAGTCTTTAGCTGCCTCGACCCGTACGCAATCACCTTCCCGCCTTGCATCAATACGCAGCCCAGTCCGACATGCGACGCATCCACATATATATCATACTCACTACCTTCAGTAGCAAAGACAAAATTGGGGTTGAACATAACCTTCTTTTTGTTCCTCAAAAGCCTCCTCACACTTGCCATCCCATATGAAGGCTACATTCTTCTGCGTCAAATTGGTCAACGGCGCAGACAAGGTAGAGAATCCCTCTACAAATCTTCTATAATATCCAGCCAAGCCCAAGAAGCTTCTGATCTCTTTTGGAGTAACAGGCCTCACCCATTCCATCACAACAGCGATCATTTCTGGGTCCACCGATATTCCCTCCTTATTAACCACGTGGTCGAGAAAAGAAACTTGAGGCAACCAAAATTCGTACTTGCTCAGCTTGGAATATAGCTTATGGTCTCTCAGAGTCGCCAAGACCAGTCGCAAATGTCGATCATGCTCCTCCGCATCTTTAGAGTACACCAAAACATCGTCTATAAAAGCTGAGGGCGCATTAGTCAAACCAAATGACATAACCAGAAACTCAAAATGCCCATGACGAGAGCGGAACGCCGTCCGCGGAACATCTGACTCCCGAATCCTCAACTGGTGATAGCCCGAACGAAGATCAATCTTGGAAAACACAGCACTACCACGCAGTTGGTCAAACAAATCGTCAATCTGAGGCAAAGGGTACTTGTTCTTAATAGTAACCTTGTTCAGCTCTCTATATTTGATGCATAGCCTCATCGACCCATCTTTCTTTTTAACGAACAGCACTGGTGCACCCCAAGGCGAAGAACTCGGCCTTATGAAACCTTTTGCCAACATCTCATCCAGCTGAATTCGCAACTCTTCCAGCTCTCGCGGGCCCATCTGGTACGACGCCTTTGCAATAGGACGCGTGCCTGGCTCCAAATCTATAACAAACTCGACATCTCGATCGGGTGGAAGACCAGGAAGATCATCAGGAAACACATCAGAGAAGTCACACACCATAGGAATCTCTTCCAAACGCGGCACACTAACAACTGTCCCTACCAGAGAGACCACACAGCCAAAACATCCAGAATCAAGCAACTTCCGAGCATGCACCGCAGAAATGACTGGAGACTCCTGGACAGAATACCCATAAATGCTCCCTGGCTGACCGTTGTCTTTGACGAAGTCCAAGCGCTTACCCTTGCAGTGGATAACTGCATCGTACCTTGACAACCAGTCCATGCCCAAAATAACATCGAAGTCCTCCAGGTCAATCACCTTCAGATCTGCCTTGGCTAGAAAATCCCCCAACAAAATTGGACAATCAAGGACACCCAGGTCCGTAACCACAGAGTCACCAGAGGGGAACTTAACGCAGAAGGCACCACCAACACGATCTAGGCCCAAACTGAACCGCTCCATGAAGGCTCTAGCCACAAACGAGTGGATAGCGCCTGAATCAAAGAGAACGCGCACCCAGCGGTTCTTTACCTTAAATCGTCCTACAAATGGCGCACGCATCTAAGGTAACAAACGCTAAAATGAAAACTACAACCAAAAAGGGAACATAACGAAACGATTGGGGAGGAGTCGAACCTGAGATAACCTGGGTCAAAGTCTGCGCTTCGTCTACCGAAAGCACATTCAGCTTCCCCTTTCCTTTATCCATTTGCTGAGACGGTGGCAAAGCCTGGAGGGGAACTGGCTGTAGAACAGGCTGGAACTGTGGGAACTTTGTCTTGAGATGACCCTTCTGCCCACACTGAAAACATAGTTTATATTTTAGCCAGCAACGGGCAACATCATGCCCCTTCCTTCCACACAAGGCACATGCCAAGTCTCCTCTTGGAGCAGCCTGAATCGCGTGCACCTGTTCCCTCTTCTGCTCTCCCAAACTTTTGAAGCACTTCTCAAAGGGGTGGCCTGGCTGGGCACAGAAACTACAAACCTCTTTGTTCTTCTTTCTTGAGACAGCATCAGGTTCCTGAGGGCTCTTCCCTCCACCGGACTTCCGCTTATCCTTCCTCAACTGCTGGCCTCTATGCTTGGCATTCTCAATGGCCTCAACTCTCAAGGCAGCTTAAACCACGCTGGCATAATTGACTGCTCCGTAGGCATTCGCTAACTGCTGAATGTCGGTTCTTAGTCCACCCAGAAATCGCTTAACTCGGTCTGCTTCAACACTCACCAGACCAGGAGCAAACCGACTCAACTTACTAAACTCAATCTCATACTCACTAACCGTGAGTTTCCTCTGCTTCAAATGGAGAAAGTCATTCATCAGCCGGTCCCTCTCGACTGAAGGCAGAAACTTACTCAACAGCATCACCTTAAATGACTCCCAAGTGCATCCTGCCACCAAGCTCTCTTTCTCCCTCAGCCACCAATTCTTTGCTAAGCCCTTGAGCTAGTAGACAGTGAGCATCACTCTCTGATCGTCTGCAATACCTGAGTAAGAGAACATCTCCTCAATGGTAATCAGTCAGTCATCCAAAATCATGAAATCTGCTTGCCCATCATAAGTGGGGGGGGGGGGGGCTAAGCCGCTGAAACTGGGATATGAACGCCATCTCCGGGGGCACCACAACCAAAGGTACGGGAGGAGTAAAAGGGGCAGGAACAGCTACCCACTCAGCGGGGTCCTGAGCTCTCGGAGTCTATCCCGCCACCACTGCTACAAGGGACTGAATCTGAGCCTGCATAGCGACTACCTGCCTCGATAAGGCCTCATTACTTTGCCGCAGGTTTTCTACCAATGCCTCGCTCTACGCTCCTGACGTCTCACCCTCGGATTGGGGGGTCGATCTCATCGCAGGACGTCTCGCCATCCTATAATCGCAAAAGCTTTAGACAAACCCTAGCCCAACAGCTAGAACAAAATTACCCGGTACAGACAAACACACTTAAATATGAACTTCAACTTCAAAACTTGCTCTCGGAGTTGTTTTTACCATGATGATGTTATGCTTAACCTAAGATGGTTCACCACCATCATACTAACTCATGTGCCTAAACCATGAATGCATGTATTTGTATTCTTTTTGACTCAAAACCATGTGTGTACATATGTCATCATGCAAATCTTTAGCTTGGCACGTTGTGCTTATGAAATGTTATGCTATGAATGATGTGCTTTGCATTCTAAAAAGGCATTAATGCATTCCATGGGTGGCATACACATGAAAATGTTATGCATCCCATACTACATAACATTCCCATGCAACGAAAAAAGAAAACGTGTTAGCTGCATTCTTGTGGTGAGGTTATGCATCCCATACTACATAACCCTCACATGTTGCCTCCTATGGTGGATTCATATACAAACATATATTATGCATCTCATACTACATAATATGCCCCGTATACTTCTTTATGCTCATGAGTGTAGTGTTCGTGCTTTAGCCAAGACGTGCTGATGACATATCGGTGTGTGTATGGTATGACGCTAACCACTAATGCAAACAAGGGAAAGGTTTCCTGACCATTTGTCAAGCAACCTCCCTCTGATACCAACCGTCACAACCCGCATTTTCTCAACGATAAAATCATATCAGAGCAAGAGAAAACATGTGTCATGATGCCACGTCGTGCAGGGGATAACTGCACACGTTCAGGCAAAACCGCAGACCTTAGATTTTTAAGGAAAACCATAGATTAATATGAAAGAAAACCAATTATATTTAATGGCCGTATCCCTCGGCACGGTGGATCAGCTAGTCCACAATTAAAAGTATATTTATACGCAGCAGAAAATACTTTGGTTCAATTAAGTTGACATCCTAAATGAGCATAAGTGTCCCCGAGGGATGACTCATGGTATGCACGACTCTAAAGTGAATATAGTATATATGAAAGATAGTCTTTTACGATAAGGAAAAATAGTGTCTTGGTTTTATAAATATGTTATGCATGAGATACATATAGTAATGCTTTTAGGGTTTAAAATATCTAACATGCAACCTAGCATAAATCCTTCCTAGAAGCAAGTAAACAACTACAAATAGGGAAAAAATAGCAGTTTAAGTTCATACCCAGCATCGCAAGAAGCCACCAGTGGGCGTCAACAACCTGACACGAACCCACTGGTGAGTATGTATGTCTATACAGAAAGGCAAAGAACTACCTCACGAAATCGGGGATCAGCTATCTCAGCTACCCAAGAGGCCACCAACAAGCCCCTCCAAAAGAACTAGCCGCTGAACTGGCTACAACCTGGGCCTGAGGCATTCAAGAAAAGAACACCTCAGCAAGAAAATAATCAAAAAGGTAAATAGAGCATTAGATTTATGAGAAAATAAGAAGGGTCTACTAACCCGGCATCAAACTACTATAAGCAAAAGAAAGGGCATGACAGTAAGGAAAGAGCACTGTCTAAAGCACAGCAAAGCACACCCAGTGCGAGCAATAAAAGCAATATGCCCTACAAGAGAGTCTGCGACAGCAACAAGACATATACATATATGCCAAAAGAAAAAGAAAACATAAACAGGAAAGGGACTAACAGTCTTAACATGTGGGTAAATGGCAGTGGTCAAAACATGGATCTGAATACATAACCAAAGCCAGATCCAAAAATGGGTTAAGGGGTCAAACAGTGGCAGCACTAGGGTCCCACACACGCCAACCCAAACCGGGGCAAAAGGTGGTCGCCACAGCTCTCCACATAAAACCACCCCTCCAGAGGCAACCAAAACTCCACCACCTGCCACAACCCAAGAGTCGGCATGCAAAAAGTAGCTGAACACCAAATACCCCCCCCCCCAGGGAAAAGGAAAAAGTCACACTAACAATCCTAAGGAAACACACGAACCCAAGACAGAAACGTCGAGCCCACTCGACGTGGCGTTGAGTAAGCTCCACTCACTTGACGCCAAAATACTTAGCCGCAAATCCTATGTTGGATGACGATGTTGAGTAAACTCGGCTCACTAGACGCTGTCAGCGCTTTCCACTTAGGGTAAACGTAAGGTTTTAGTTAAAACCGCAGCCTAAACTCTCTCAACGCGCGAAAACAGAGAGTTGGGAATTTAATTCCAACCCTCCCTTCCATCCTATCTACTCGGGGCTACCGCAACTAAACCTAAACTACAACTAACCGCAACCTCACCCTAACTCTAGCTACCCACTGTACACCAAAACGAGACAAAAAGAGAGAAAGATTGATTTAAATGTAGAAAGTAATGAAGCAGCCCATGGCTGGAATGAAGGAAAAAGGAATCCTATTACTCTAATTTCTAGGGAGGAAAAATAAAGAAAACAGAAGTATTGCATAGGGAATGAAAACAGAGAAAGGGTTAGAAATAATTTGGCAAGGGCAAGGTAGCCACTTGCCTCAACCTCCAGGAAAAACAACAGCTATCTCCAAAGCTTGGCACCGGCGGCAAGATCGGCCACCTAGAATACCAAAACTGAAGCTTTGAGGAAGAGGAAAAGAAATCAGAAATTCTCAACTCCTAGAATCAACCCTAAATCAAGAAAAACTTACATGGAAGGGAAGATCTAGACGAGAGCAAGCCAAATCAGCTATCGCACGAGAAAAACGAGCTCCCTCCCGCAAACACCGGCCAAAACCCACCACCTCCTCCCAAAACCCTTCCGCTGGAAGCTCTCCAGGCTCGGGAACAACGAAATGAGAAGGAAAAACGGTTCACGACAACAAAAGATGCTCTCAGGAGAAAAAGTACGGAACACGCCCCAGACACGCCCGTGACACGGCCCGACACGCCCGTGTCATGGGGCATGTACTCAGACATCTACCCACCTACCCACTCGACGAACGCGATCTCTGCTCGACGAAACACGGGACACGCCCTGTGACACGCCCGTGTCACCGGCCGTGTACCAACTCAAGCACCGCTCGACGATCGTGGAGCGCCGATCGTCGAACAGAGAGACACGCCCCGTGTCACGCCCGTGTACGATACGACACGCCCGTGACACGGCTGTGTTCTCACTAAAACACCGCCTGACGACCATCGAGCGCAGCTCGACGAACCGAAGGGGAACACGCCCTGTGACACGCCCGTGTCACAGGCCGTGTTCCTACCAAAAAAACCGGTCGACCAAAATTCGTCGACCACACAAAGGAGAGCTCTTCCCGAGCACGACACGCCATGGGTCACCCCCGTGACCCAGGCCGTGTCACCCAAACTTACACACAAAAAAACTACTAACTCTTTAGCAACACAAAAATACAAGGCACCAGCCTAACAAGATCGGCCACACCAGGCCACGCACAGCACATCAACATTACAGCTAACATAACAAACGTCGAAACGACGCGAAAGCAAACGATCTCGGACTTCGACCAAAACTCGCACCGTAGCAAAACACCCAAGCTACGAAAATAATGGTGAGGTCGAAAACAACATCCGACGATCGCACACTCGGGCTAACACCTCCCGAAGCCAAAACAAAAGCATTTCCTTAAGAGGCCCAACCGAGTCACCAAAACAGACTCCGGCTAGCTGGGGAAAACTTGCCAACAGGCTACAACCAGGCTACACAAGGAACCTAAAGAGCTAAGATCACGCTCTACAACGGCGAAAGGCCGGAAATGCATCATCGTAACGCCAATCAAAGATCAAATAAAACACAGAAAAACCGGGGGCGTTACACCCGCCGCGACTTAAATGCCACTCTTACGACGGGCTTTCCTTTGATTAATATGGAGAGTTACAGCTTACAATACACCTTTACAAGAAAGCAATAAAGGGGTACAAAGAGGAAGCTGGCGGCCAAAGAAGTGCCAGAAGAGACAGCGCAGACTGAAGAGTCAGGTCGGTAGGCCGCACGACTAAGGGAAGAAACAGAGGCCGCGCAGTCTGACAACTGAAGCCGGCAGGACGCGCACGGTTACAAAAAGAAGGAAGTCGGACTGGGAAACGGAGTCCGCAGGAGGCGATCACTCAAGCTTGCTATGAGCTGTCTTCGAGCGTGGGCACCTTGGCGACGATAAGTCCTCAGGGTGTCTGAACCTCGAGTCCTCCCCCCCACCCCCTCCTCCATGAGAGGTATGGGGGTCTATTCATAGGCTCGAGGAGCTAACGGCTTGCGGTGACATTACCTATGGTGAGATGGTAACTGGAGCGAGAATAGGAAGGAGTCCGCCGAGTCCACAACAGGCTGGGCAGACTGGGGCTTGCTTCTGGAGCTAGTGTTGCTGATGGTGAACTGGGAGACTGAATAGCAGACTGCAAGGCTAGTCCACGGAGTCCGCCGCTGCTAAGCTGAGGTTGTCTGCCTGCTGCTGGGGAGGCAGACGTTGGAGGTTAAGTGGCGGACTGCGGAGGGAAACCATGGATTCCGCAACTGCTGAACTGGGCTTGCGCTAAGGGTACGAGCTGAGGATTGCCCGCTGAGTCCGCAGAGTTCGTAGGAGGCGGCGCGGTCTGGGACTGCCTTGAGGATATTTTGCTGCCTGTTGGACTACGGGGAGAATCCATGGAGTCCACCTCTACTGATTGAGCTCGCGCCGAGCCTGCGGGCTGAGGGAGGAGTTGACCCTGCTGCTATCGAGAAGCGAGCGCTGGCTAAGGAATGGCGGGCTGCACAACAAGTCCGCTTATGTTGGAATGGAGAGCCTGGCTGTTGAAGTTGTTGGGGTTCACCAATGAAGGCGGACTGGAAGTCTTGATCGCACATCAAGTCCGTCGAGCTCGCAAAGAACTAGGTATTGATGCTGATCTTCGCGGGTAGCCAGAGAGCGAGTCTGTGCTCTTTGCAGGCGGACTGAAGAAGTTGGTTGCCCTTGCTGTTGGGGGTGAGGTCTGAGCGACCTGCCGGACTGACGAGGCAGGCCGCGCAAGTTGGTGAGGTGGAAGTCGAGGTTCCTAGCTGGTGGCCTGGGGGCAGGTCGCCACCTTTGGCTGGCGGTTGGAGCGGCCTGGTCTTCTTGAAGAGCGACCTGCAGGAGCGGGCTAAGGGAGTCCAATACCTGCACGGGATGCAACCTATTACCGGCCTGGGAGGACAGGGATTTGAGTCAGGCAAAAGGACACCTGCGGAGACAAGCTTGTGGTTAAGCTGAACATGAGCGCGACCTGCAGGGGCGGACTGCAGAAGCAATTCGTAGCCCCTGCCGACCAAGGGAAGGCGTGTGGCATAGGCGATCAGACCGCTGAGACCGCCCAAGCCGTGCGGCCTGAGCGAATAGAAAATTATGTTTGCCCACACGAAGCCATCACGACCTCTAGGAGGAAGCTGGGGTAAGCCGCGACGAGCGAGCTGGCTGCCTTGGGAAGGATCTCTGATTTAGGGGTTAACAAAATCCCCGCACTTTTTTAAGTTCAGCAGGGAACTTTGAAAAAGTTGGAGACCCGCGAAAATCGTAATCCACCCCAAAGGAAATAGGAGGGGACAAGGAGAGATAGAACCTGATGCCTCTCCTTAGAAGTTTTCTAATGCCTGTCTTTTTCCTATAAGAGAAAAGTCAATGTAGGCATGTCTGGAAGGTACACCTTGGGCGTACCTAGGTTTGCTTTTGCAAAACGAAGATGATGTGTCTTCTGCTGAGTTTTGCAAAATGGAGGTGAGAGGAAAAACATAGAAGCATTATAACTGGCAAGTACCTGGTGGAGTCTTGCAAGCACCTGCTATCCTCTACAAAAGGAAGAGTGAGGAGTATGCAAGAAAGAAAAACAAGGTGCAAGTACCTGAAGGCAACTTGCAAGTCTTTGTTGGTTTCTGCAAAAGTGAAGATAGAAACAAATTCGAGAGTAAAGAAAATCGCAAATACCTAAAGGCAACATGCTAGTATCTGCTGGACTCTGCAAAAGAAGAGTTAGAAGTAGGCAAAATATATGACAGTAACTTGCAAGTACCTGGGAAGAAACTTGCAAGTATCGGCTGATCTCTGCAAAAAAAAGAGTTAGGAGCTGACAAGAGATGTGAACGTAGCTTGCAAATACCTATGAAGGGACTTGCAAGCATCTGTTGTTTTCTACAAAATGAGAGTTAGAAAAGACATGATATATAAAGACTAGGCTGCAAGTACCTGGATAAGACTTGCAGGTGCCTGCTAACCACTGCAAAGAGAAGACTGAACGACAAACATAAAATAATGAGCTAAGCTGCAAGTACCTGGGATGGGGCTTGCAGATGCTAAATGTTGATGAGATAAGATCGATATGATCATATAGCAGAGGGGATGCCTGATACACTCTGCTGATAGCTGAATGAAGATCAAACCAAAGCAATGATCTTCTAGGTTAGAGACATCCTTGCTATGAAATCCAGATTGATATGAAGGGCTTATCTTAGTTAGACTTTGCTGGCATAGCTTGATGATCAAGGAGAGTTAGATGATTTGATCAGTGTCTGATGCCATTAGCATTTGATAAGAGTAACGAATGACTTTGTGAATCATCATCTGATATAGCTTAGGCAAGCAGTGAATAAGAGATGAGAGTAATGGAGCTTATATAAGTAGAGGGCTTGTAAGTCATCTTCTGATAGAGCTTTGAGCAAGTGATGCGTGTAATTCGGCAAGCGCACCGGTCGCACAAGTAATAAAGTTTTTGGGAATAAATCCCCAAGTGTCGGTCTCTTGAGGAATGCAATTAGCGTAGAACGGCAACAGTACCGAGAATATCGTTATGAGAGTTAAAAATAGAACAAAAAGGAAATAGCGGACTAGGGAGATTGTGAATGTTTGATCTACTGAACTAGTAAAAGCTATGCGGGTCGACGGCACCGCTTCGCAAGGTGAAGTGGGTTTGTCGGCCGCGATGCCGAACTTCAGTTGGGCGAGTGGAAGGGAAGCTAATAGATTGCAGCGTTCTTGTGTGGATTGCAATCGGACAAGGCACAGGAATGAAGTGGATGTGGGGTGAGCGAGGCGCATTCACAGACAGAACTCACAAGCATAAGAAGAGACTAACATTTCATTAACTAGAAAATAAACTTGATGTTCAGGGATGAAAATGTTCGTTACACTGCTCAAAACATTCATAACACAGAGGAAGGGGAAGAGGAGTAAACCAAAAGAGAATGAAGATCCACCGCGGGTCGTGGCCGGAGTAGCGAGTTGTCAATCCACTTCCGGGCTCAGTCCAAGGAGGCTTCTGGTACCAACGATCTGTCACCTCGAAGGCCTTTAATTTCGTTCTCTAGGTTATCTACTTCACCAACTCTGCAGGAAAGCTTGGAGTTGAAGTCATCAATGGCCGAGGGCTTCGCCGGAGTGTTGAAAAGCTTCGGAGTAGTTGGAAATGGCTTCCCGACGAAGGTGGAAGTGATGGAGCAGCTGGAGAAGTGAAAAGGCGATTCCCGCGCACTCTCTGATCGCAGTAAATGACAGGCGTTGACCTAAAACGCGGAGCAGGGCCTTATATACGGAGGCAGCAGAAGCAATGTGCACGATCAGTGGCGCACGACCAGTGGTCGTGCGCACTGTAGGTCGATGATCGTGCGGCTTTTCCAAATAAACCTGCAACCTGGACAAGAAGCATCAGCATATAAGCGTACGAGCAGTGCCGCACGACCAGTGGTCGTGCGCACTATGGCCAGTGCTCGTGCGATTACCGAGACAGGGTTATGAAAACGGGGGTGTAATGCGCACGAACAGTGGCGCATGACCAGTGGTCGTGCGCAGTAAGTCCAGTGGTCGTGCGCAGTATTCCTTCATCGTCGGAGTCTCCCGAGCAGTTCTGAAGCACGCACACGACCACTGTACCAGCAAAAGGGGCAGAAAGGCCACCAGAACGTGCACACCATATCCCCGAGATATGGCTAAAGAATAACAACAAAATGGAAACACAGAAAGCACACAGAAGCGGGCCTACAGTGCACTTAATCGTGAAATAGGTACATAAGCACAAATAAGTAATAAAGGCTCTCAAGTGTAGTGCTAAGACGATAAAACTAGCCCAGATGAGTCCAAAAATCAGTATAAAATGTGGACTCATCACACCCCCAGACTTAACCATTTGCACGTCCCGAGCAAATCATTACTCCATGGACTCGAAGATAGCTAACTGGCTCAGAAACTTCAAAAAGAAGTAAGACGAGAAATCAAATATATCATGAGTATAGAAGATATAATAGAAAAACTTTTTAATTATACAACGTAGTTTAAACTATTCGACAGACGTAAATAAATATTGTAATTGCTCAAAATTAGAATTCTGGAGAATCGTGCGATCATGTGCAGGAAGAAAGTAGGCAGGCCACTAAGGTGAGCATTGCCAAAGTTCGGGACTCAGGATCACCTCCAAAGGAATCCACCAATGTCGGGGACCATACCCTTGCACGTTAACACTCTCTCCACGGCGCGGGTTAGACTCAAGCGTGAATCAGTAGGACTTGTAGGAGGAAATGGGGCTTAGGCGACGGCTTGGTGGTCAAAGATAAACATGAAGGCTCTATGCAACCAAAGCGAGCGAAAACAACCCAAACCAAAACAGCCACTAAGAAAAAATGGGACACACGCCCCCAGACTTAGCTTGAAATCCGGGTGTGAACACGGCTGAACCCGACCAAATTCAATAAAGAGGATGGGATCGAAATCTCAAAGCAATTCTTTCATATATATATATATTTTTTTTTTTCTATTGCGCGAATCAGCTTTTTATTTTCGTAAACTGTTGTTTTCTTTTCTGCGCTAGCAATCCCCAAACGAAGCAATCCAAACGGGAATAAAATTGATGAGGAATTTTATAGTTATGAAAATATATCCAAACTATAATCTCGAAATAGGCAAGTGTACCTATCAAAATATAGTATAGGAAATTTTCGTATTAGACTCGGGGCCTGTTGAGTACTTCTACTCACGCAAATTGATATTATTTTATCGGAATATAAATTGAAGGTAAATTAAAACTAAAGCTAGAAAATAAACTAAAAGATAGCACTTGATCTAGAATCCCGTTGGATTAAGATGAACCTTCATGATCATAAAGTATGCAAGACTCTTAAATTGCTCACTCGACCGTGGAAGTTCCTAAGTACAAAAGCGTCTCTCTCGAGCTCATGCTTTTGACTAACCTTAGGTTGATCGATTAAGACCTCTCGGCCAGTCGAAACCCCTAAGCTTGCTTTAGGCGGTGAACCACTCTATTGGATTTGACTCCAATCCGGAGAATTTATGTCGTCCTCTCTCGAGGAGTGCATGCAACTCCTTTTATCTTTGAGTGATCTACTCGTATCCGCAACCTCTCGGTCATTTAGGATACGGATCTTAGATCGAAAAACATATTCGCAAAATATGAATTCGACAAAATATAAATCAAAGATAAATCGATAGTGAGCAAAATAGAGGGCTTTGCAATTTTGAGATAAATAAAGAAAGTTTATTTCATTCCAAAGTTAATCATGATCAAGTGCATTTGGAAATTTACTTACTCATAATTGAAAAATGCATTCTATCACTATGAAATAAACTATTACCATTGCATGAAAAGAAAAATCTAAACTATATTGCAAATAAAATAAAATTGCATAAAATAAAACTAACTCCAAAGATATCCCGAAAATAAGCCACCCAACCGGATTTTCAACCCCAATGGTGGACTCCTCTCATCATTCCCCCTTGGCCATTATTTATAGGAAAAAAGAAAGGATGAAAGACACATGAAAGGTTGGAAGGCCAAGGGTAAGAGGAGGAAAATAAAGTGGTAATAATAATTAAATATTAATGAAATATATGAAAAAATAACCAAATTAAATGGGGGAGTTTCATAGTTTATAAAGAGGAGATGAATGGTGGACATAAATACTAAAATTAAGATGGAGTTGAAACATCAAATATTTATCAAATATTTAAGAGGAGGTAAATGGAGGGAGGAGATAATGAAGAAGAATATAAAGGTAGGGGTTTCATGGAATAAAGAGGAGCTAGCGGTTTCATGGAGAAATGAAGAGGGGAAGTAAACGGTTATATTAATATTAATAATAATAATAATAATAAAGTGATTGTATTTAACTGTGGAGGTTTTTAGAAAGAGAAATGGGTGGTAATGTAGGTTGTATGATGAGATGGGGGCTTTGACATGAAAAGGTGACGGCGATGGCGTTGTGCATGGGAATGATGAAAATAGTTGAATGTCGAAGACTTGCTTGGCACCGGTCATTTTGAGAGTTGGCGATGATGGCATGGCAGCATAAATGCATAATAATATATTTGTCATGAAATTGCATGAAGAAGAGCTCAATGAGTAGTTGCGACGTGAACGCTTGATCGGCTTGAACGAGTGCAGCGAGACTTTGACTTGGTTTCATGTAGACTACATGAATTGCTCGGCCAATGTGACGACTTCGGTAAATATTTCTTTTGCAGACGTCGGGAGCGCGACCACGTCAATAAACCTAAAAAAATAAATATACATTAAATTAGTAAACTAAAATATAAAATAAATGATTTATAAATGAAAATACCTAAATTATTATTAATTTTATATTAATTATTAAACTAAAATAAATACTAAAAAATAGTTATAAATCCTACAAAAATAAATAAGACTTAAATTATTTAACATATATCAAAAAGATATAATTTATTAAACAGAATAAATAAAATATGATTAATTAAAACTAAATATTAAACTAAATATTATAGTAAAAATACGTGTAAATATTACTTATCAAATACCCTCATACTTAAGCTTTTGCTATTCCAGAGCAAAAATATGAGAAATACTTATAAGATATTAATATAATTTTTAATCAAACTAAAAATTTATTAAATCAAAAGAAAGTTAAAAAAAAATTTTAGGGATTCAAAATTTTAAGTCCTAAAATATGAAAGTAAAATGTGAAGAGCAAAATATTTAGCAAAGTTTTCCCTAACAAATTAATTAGAACTCAAAATTAAGTATTTAGCAAACAATGTTAGATTAAAAATTATTAACACTTTTTCACTAAAAAGAAACTTAAAGAAAAATTTAAAATACTACTTATGCTCTCTTACAAATTTAATTTAAATCTAAAGCAATTATATTGGATTTTGGGTTTGGAGAAAGGCAATTGAAGAGATCTTAGATTGGGGGTGATGAATTTTATCCTCTCACCCCCACACAATTTTTTTTCTTTTTTGATGTTTTTTTTTCTTCTTTTTTTTCTCTTCAAACAAAATTGCTTAGGAGTAATGAATTTTATCCTCTTACTCCTTTTTTTGGGGGTTGCATACGTGTACCAAGGAATACTTGATTCCCATGACATATGATCTAACAAAAAAAAATGCATATGTGTACCAGGGGATAATGAATTTTATGCTCTTATCCCCATGACATATGATCCAACAAGAAAGTTAAAAACAAGGGAAAGGTTTGACAAAAATTTAGATTAAAATAAAATTGTTGGAGAGCAACTATAGTAAATTAAAATTTCCTAAGAATCTTAAATTTTAAAGTGGAGATAATTAAAATCTAAAATTGTTAAACTAAGCACTATGAAATTGAAACTAATTAGAATTTGAGAGAAAAAGACTAAATAAATTTCTCTAAACAAATTTACTTCATAAATTTTTTTCTTAAAATAAAATCACCGAAAAATTAATTTTAACTAACTTTGATAAAATAAAAGATTAGAAAATAAAAAATTATAAAAATTCTTATAAACAAACTCAAAGTAAATTTCTAAAAAGCACAAAAATTAAGTAGGGTTTATTATTTTTGTTTTTTCTGTTTTTTTTCTATATTTTGTTTTTGTATTTTTGATAATAAAAAGAGAACTTTTTTTCAAAATTTTAAAGATTTTTCATTTTTTTCTGGATTTTAAAATAAAAACAATAAATAAGAATCCACCCTCATACTTAAAAATAAACATTGTCCCCAATGTTTATAAGTCAAGTAGGAGGGAGGAAAGAAAAACAGTTTGTGAAAATTTAGAAAAAGAAAAATGCATAGAAATTAAAAGATAAGCAAGGGGTGTCTCCCAAGAGCGCTTTTCTTTTTCCCGTCTTTAAGCTAGACGGTTCAGGTTAGGAGAAAGGAAAATAAAAATTGAAATGAACGGCTAACTCCCTTAATTCTCGCTTTGGCGAAGATGTCAAAGTCGCACGCCCGGCTACTCCTCCGCTTGCTTCTTGATTTTCCGTCTTGCAGTTGAATTGAAAATTTAGATTGAAATCACCTATCCATACCTGAGGTGACTTGAATCTTTCTAGATGAGCGGCAAATGGGTCGGGGACAACATTGTATTGCAACGGCTCATTTACTATATGAAAATCATTAGTGAAAGACAAATCAAGGAGAAGCGCGTCAGAAAAATCTTCACAAGGAGGAGGCTCATGCGAAGTTATATGATTAGGTATAGGTTGTTTATTTTCTAAAATAGAGTTGTTATCGAAAAGAAAATTACCGGGCACTATAGTTTCGTGAATGTCACTGTCTAAAAATTCATAAGCGGAGTTAGAGAATTCATGAGGAGAAGGAAAATCGGGAGAAATAGGAGAAGAAACATGTTTTTCTTCTATTCCACCCGGTGTGCCCATGACCGTAAAATATAATAATTCTTCCTCCTCTTCCGAATAAGTCACCAAGGGGGCACATGAAAATTCATGATCCACATTAGGTGAACAATTGGAAGACGGTGAAGAATCATTAGAACAAGGAATAATGTTTTCTAAATTTTGGGGAGGATCAACTATGAATTGCGTAAAATCCCAAAAATTAGAAGAAGACGGTTGTGGTGTGCTAAAAGAAGAACAAAAATTAGGATCTAAATAATTGTTCCCATAACTCAGAAAATTTTTCGGTGGATCTTGCGAACAAGAAAAACCAAAAACAGAGTTATAGGAAAAATTATTTAAATCAAAATAATTATTCGTCTTTGAAAAATTATTTTCATGAAAAATATGTGAATTGGAAAACTTAGTTTCATGAAAATTTGAAGCAGAAGTAGTATCAAAGTGGGGATAATTGTTAATTTCAAAATTATTTTCATAACAAAATTATTTATAATAATCATAATAACAATTATCACGATGATGAGTTGATTTTGACGATGTCTTGCGGCTTGCAAAATATTGAGTTGATTTTGAAGCCTGGCTATTTGAGCGGCTAATTGAGATAACATTTTTTATAAAAAGAAAATAAAATAACCGTTACGTAATAGAAATGAATTTGAAAAAGAAAAGGAAAAAAAAGAATTGGGGATAGGTAAAGAGAGTGATAAAAGTAATAAAATTTGCGTTTTGAAAATATCAACAAAATGTCCCCGGCAACGGCGCCAAAAACTTGATGAGGAATTTTATAGTTATGAAAATATATCCAAACTATAATCTCGAAATAGGCAAGTGTACCTATCAAAATATAGTATAGGAAATTGTCGTATTAGACTCAGGGCCTGTTGAGTACTTCTACTCACGCAAATTGATATTATTTTATCGAATATAAATTGAAGGTAAATTAAAACTAAAGCTAGAAAATAAACTAAAAGATAGCACTTGATCTAGAATCTCGTTGGATTAAGATGAACCCTCATGATCATAAAGTACGCAAGACTCTTAAATTGCTCACTCGACCGTGGAAGTTCCTAAGTACAAAAGCGTCTCTCTCGAGCTCATGCTTTTGACTAACCTTAGGTTGATCGATTAAGACCTCTCGGCCAGTCGAAACCCCTAAGCTTGCTTTAGGCGGTGAACCACTCTATTGGATTTGACTCCAATCCGGAGGATTTATGTCGTCCACTCTCGAGGAGTGCATGCAACTCCTTTTATCTTTGAGTGATCTACTCGTATCCGCAACCTCTCGGTCATTTAGGATACGGATCTTAGATCGAAAAACATATTCGCGAAATATGAATTCGACAAAATATAAATCAAAGATAAATCGATACCGAGCAAAATAGAGGGCTTTGCAATTTTGAGATAAATAAAGAAAGTTTATTTCATTCCAAAGTTAATCATGATCAAGTGCATTTGGAAATTTAGCTACTCATAATTAAAAAATACATTCTATCACTATGAAATAAAATAGTACAATTGCATGAAAAGAAAAATCTAAACTATATTGCAAATAAAATAAAATTGCATAAAATAAAACTAACTCCAAAGATATCCCGAAAATAAGCCACCCAACCCGATTTTCAACCCCAATGGTGGACTCCTCTCATCATTCCCCCTTGGCCATTATTTATAGGAAAAAAGAAAGGATGAAAGACACATGAAAGGTTGGAAGGCCAAGGGTAAGAGGAGGAAAATAAAGTGGTAATAATAATTAAATATTAATGAAATATATGAAAAAATAACCAAATTAAATGGGGGAGTTTCATAGTTTATAAAGATGAGATGAATGGTGGACATAAATACTAAAATTAAGATGGAGTTGAAACATCAAATATTTATCAAATATTTAAGAGGAGGTAAATGGAGGGAGGAGATAATGAAGAAGAATATAAAGGTGGGGGTTTCATGGAATAAAAAAGAGCTAGCGGTTTCATGGAGAAATGAAGAGGGGAAGTAACGGTTATAATAATAATAATAATAATAATAATAATAATAAAGTGCTTGTATTTAACTGTGGAGGTTTTTAGAAAGAGAAATGGGTGGTGATGTAGGTTGTATGATGAGATGGGGGCTTTGACATGAAAAGGTGACGGCGATGGCGTTGTGCATGGGAATGATGAAAATAGTTGAATGTCGAATATTTGCTTGGCACCGGTCATTTTGAGAGTTGGCGATGATGGCATGACAACATAAATGCATAATAATATATTTGTCATGAAATTGCATGAAGAAGAGCTTAATGGGTAGTTGCGACGTGAACGCTTGATCGGCTTGAACGAGTGCAGCGAGACTTTGACTTGGTTTCATGTAGACTACATGAATTGCTCGGCCAACGTGACGACTTCGGTAAATATTTCTTTTGCAGACGTCGGGAGCGCGACCACGTCAATAAACCAACAAAAATAAATATACATTAAATTAGTAAACTAAAATATAAAATAAATGATTTATAAATGAAAATACCTAAATTATTATTAATTTTATATTAATTATTAAACTAAAATAAATACTAAAAAATAGTTATAAATCCTACAAAAATAAATAAGACTTAAATTATTTAACAGATATCAAAAAGATATAATTTATTAAACAGAATAAATAAAATATGATTAATTAAAACTAAATATTAAACTAAATATTATAGTAAAAATACGCGTAAATATTACTTATCAAAAATCAGCACCCCGAAAAACAATGTCCACTAATCACAACCTCGGCAAAACAGTAAATACAAATCAGCTTAAGCATTTGATTGCGAAGGTGGGTTTAGCTTCAGGCATTGGTGAAAGTGAGTGGAGCTGGATCAAAGGAAGGGTAGGCACAAATTTGGCATGCAATGGTTAACAGGTAGGAATGGCTAAACAAGGCTCAAACTAGCCAAAAAGAAGGCCTACGTCATGCTCACGCTTAACTAACCGTGCACCAATGCTTCGAGAGTAGCTTAGGGCAAGTTCTTAGCCACCGAGAAAGATGATCCTTCCCCCCGACTCGAGCAATACGAGTCTAGTGGCGGCTACACACATTCCTACACTATCGTTCGATTATCCCAGATTCAGGTTTTGAGCAGTACAAACAATATTTACGTGAGCAGAAAAGAATAAATCTACGAGCATAAATAAAAATTAGTTCTATCCTAACTCTACACAAACCATGAGTATTCGATTAGGAGCACTGCATGAGTTTCGAACTACTCAATCCTGAAATCCTAAGCCAGTACCACTATTTTAAAGTTTACACAAAAGCAATAAATTTAACTAGGGTTGTGCGCGTGGGTAAGGGCGCACTCGTGTGGGTGAGTCAGTGTGTGCAACAAAAAGCAAGAAATAAGTAAATAAGAAACTGGAATGCAACAGAAAGTGCGGTGTAGTGACCACAGGCATACTCCCCCCCCCCAGACTTAAAGTTGACAACGAGTAAAAATAAGCATTCCAAATAGGATAAATAGCTAGGGTAGGAAGTACCTATGCTCAAAATTGAGCATACTAGTAGTGCAATGAGATGTCCAAGTGCGGCCAAGTTGCCGCGCCTCAAATATTCCTGCACCTGCGATTAAAGGATGCATGCCAAACAAAATCCGGACACATATATATATGAAGAAATAAACCAAACTCAAAACACAGCATAGCACCGAACGGTCCAACTTGGGTTGTCTCCCGAAAGCCCTTTTGTTTACCGTCCTTAAGGTGGACCAAATACCTGTATTAGCAGTTCAAATAGAGAGTTCTTGGCAGTAGCAAAAGGAAACAAAATTAAAAATAGAGCAACCAGCATTCAACAAGTAGCGAGAAAGAGGATGGAAAGAGGAAAGAGGATGGCACAATCAGTTATACGCAGATTTATGGTAAGTCTCTCCGGTGGGATGCGAGAGAACAGCAGAGTGTCTTTTTGCATTCGGGGTAGGCATTGTCCTATTACTGCGAGTGCACTCTTTCGCGCGCCGGAAGGCAGCGTAGCGCTCTTCGCGTAAATGCTTGGCCTCTTTCAGTTTCTCCACCGTGGGAGACTTCCAATGAAGGTAGGCTGTGGGGTTTCCTTGTGTCGTGGTTGGTGGCGGCCTATCCGGCACCGTGACGGCAACCGGATCTGCCCAAGTTACAGATCGTTTAACAGAAATATACAAATTATTGTCCAGGGATTTCTCCCGAATAAAACTTAGTTCGCCATGCTCAACAACAGAGTTGGCTGGCAGTAGAAAGGCAGTCGTGGCTTTGGTGCAATTGATCCCTTCGTGGACCAGTAGCTCTTGCTTCTCATCGACTTCCTGAGGGAGTCCGTTCTTTGGCGTCTCCTCCAAATGTGCTTCCAATGCGGGGAGACCTGAATCCAGCTTGACATCTGTGACACTCAGAGAAATGTTATTTGGGATGGAAGAAAAATGTATGGATGTTTTATCAAGGGTGGACTCTTCGTTTGGCCAAGTAACACGGCCTTTGGAAAAGTCGAGGGATGCGCCACTGGCTGTTAGGAATGGGACTCCTAATATAGGAATGGAGTTATTGTCCTGTGGTCCCAAAACCTGAAAGTCAGTGGTGATACTTGTGCCATTAATCTCGATTTCAACGTCCCGCACACCGCCCTCCGTGTCAACCAGATTGCCATTATCTAAGATAAGCGATTTCCGATTTTTAATGTCAACTTGTAACTGCATCTTTGCAGCATCTTGCAAAGTGAGTATGTCGCTGGACGCCCCGGAATCGCATAATGCTGGAGTGTCGATGTTATTGATTTTACAATTAATGACAAGTTCGTTGCGGTTTCCCGAAGTGTTCTCCCCAAGGCGCTTTCCCTGTTCATGGGGGTTCTTTTCAGTGTTGCTCGGTAAGGTGCCTTGGGTGCGCTCGGAAACCACTTGAGCCAATTGGCCCAATTGTGCCTCCAGTTTGCGCATCGAGGCGGCCTGATTTGTCATGTTGGTGTGGGAAATCTCAACAAACTTCTCAAACGTCTCTTCCAAAGAATTTTTCTTAACGATGGGGGGCCCTTGGGAATAATTCGGTTGAGGCGGCCGCGGTTGGCTGCCGGAAGCATACGCATCGTTTTGATGCTGCCCCGGTTGCCATCTTTGGCCAGATGTGTTAGGATTCCAAGAAATGTTGGGGTGATTTCTCACCCCCGGGTTGTAAGTATTCCCGTAAGACACTCCCCTGTTTTGATTGGCAACAAAATTTACGGATTCATTCAAAAACAAAGATTCGTCTTATACCTCAACTCCTAAGCATTCGAAGCTGTGATGATCGGTGCTTCCGCACCCTTGACATGAGATTGCCATCACTGGGGCGGCAGGAGCAGGCTTGGGGATATCCAAGGCAAACACTCCACTGGTGCTTCGTGGGATGTTTCTTCCAGCGGTCCAGTAAGCACTGTGGGTTGCGGTGTCTTGTAAGACTTTCGGAGCATCATCTGGAGCAAGATTCATGATGGTTCCTCCGGAGGCAGCATCGATCATGGCTCGGTGGTGGGGATCAATAGCAAAGTAGAAACTTTCGACGAGATTCCACGTTTGGAATCCATGATTAGGGCACTTCCTCAGCAGCTCATTAAAACGCTCCCAAACTTCGGCTAAACTTTCTTGATCGGCTTGCCGGAAGTTGGCTATTGCGCGCCTCATGCTCACGATCCGATCCACCGGATGGAACTTAGCTAGAAATTTGGTAGTCAAAGCCTCCCAGGTGGGGGCTGTTCCAGGTGGAAGGGAGTGAAGCCATGTCTTGGCTTTGTCCCTTAATGAAAAAGGGAAGAGGCGGAACTTGACTATTTCATCTGGGATTCCAGCGTAGCGGAACGTGGCGCAGATTTCGGAGAATTCTGTAAGGTGAAGATGGGCGTATTCAGTGGCCATTCCGGAGAACTGAGCGTTGTTCCGAATAATATTCAGAATAGCTGGTTTAAAATCGAACAGAGGATTGGTGATAGCAGGTCCGAAACCGGGGTATATACTCCCAATAGTGGGTGTAGTATAATCCCTCATGGTGCGGACCTGTGGAGGATTCACTTCATTTTCGTCGTCATTTCTGTCTACATGAGGTATCCCTCCAACTCGGTTGCCTGCATCAATATTCAGCTGGTCTCCCATTGGGGCAAAAATGATGGCTGCGGCGCGTCTTCGTGCTAAGAGAGTACGTTCGATCTCTGGGTCGTAGGTGATAAAATCTCTTGTAGCTCGGACTTGCATTCACTATGGCAAACACTACACACTAGAAGAAACAACAGTCAAAACAAAACAATACTAACTCTTATAACAATATTGGAAGTCATCTGAAGTCGCTCTACAGTTGCATTCCCCGACAACGATGCCAAAAACTTGATGCGTGTAATTCGGCAAGCGCACCGGTCGCACAAGTAATAAAGTTTTTGGGAATAAATCCCCAAGTGTCGGTCTCTTGAGGAATGCAATTAGCATAGAACAGCAACAGTACCGAGAATATCGTTATGAGAGTTAAAAATAGAACAAAAAGGAAATAGCGGACTAGGGAGATTGTGAATGTTTGATCTACTGAACTAGTAAAAGCTATGCGGGTCGACGACACCGCTTCGCAAGGTGAAGTGGGTTTGTCGGCCGCGATGCCGAACTTCAGTTGGGCGAGTGGAAGGGAAGCTAATGGATTGCAGTGTTCTTGTGTGGATTGCAATCGGACAAGGCACATGAATGAAGTGGATGTGGGGTGAGCGAGGCGCATTCACAGACAGAACTCACAAGCATAAGAAGAGACTAACATTTCATTAACTAGAAAATAAACTTGATGTTCAGGGATGAAAATGTTCGTTACACTGCTCAAAACATTCATAACACAGAGGAAGGGGAAGAGGAGTAAACCAAAAGAGAATGAAGATCCACCGCGGGTCGTGGCCGGAGTAGCGAGTTGTCAATCCGCTTCCGGGCTCAGTCCAAGGAGGCTTCCGGTACCAACGATCTGTCACCTCGAAGGCCTTTAAGTCCGTTCTCTAGGTTATCTACTTCACCAACTCTGCAGGAAAACTTGGAGTTGAAGTCATCAATGGCCGAGGGCTTCGCCGGAGTGTTGAAAAGCTTCGGAGTAGTTGGAAATGGCTTCCCGACGAAGGTGGAAGTGATGGAGCAGCTGGAGAAGTGAAAAGGCGATTCCCGCGCACTCTCCGATCGCAGCAAATGACAGGCGTTGACCTAAAACGTGGAGCAGGGCCTTATATACGGAGGCAGCAGAAGCAGTGCGCACGATCAGTGGCGCACGACCAGTGGTCGTGCGCACTGTAGGTCGATGATCGTGCGGCTTTTCCAAATAAACCTGCAACCTGGACAAGAAGCATCAGCATATAAGCGCACGAGCAGTGGCGCACGACTAGTGGTCGTGCGCACTATGGCCAGTGCTCGTGCGATTACCGAGACAGGGTTATGAAAACGGGGGTGTAATGCGCACGAACAGTGGCGCACGACCAGTGGTCGTGCGCAGTAAGTCCAGTGGTCGTGCGCAGTATTCCTGCATCGTCGGAGTCTCCCGAGCAGTTCTGGAGCACGCACACGACCACTGTACCAGCAGAAGGGGCAGAAAGGCCACCAGAACGTGCACACCACATCCCCGAGATAGGGCTAAAGAATAACAACAAAATGGAAACACGGAAAGCACACAGAAGCGGGCCTACAGTGCACTTAATCGTGAAATAGGTACATAAGCATAAATAAGCAATAAAGGCTCTCAAGTGTAGTGCTAAGACGATAAAACAAGCCCAGATGAGTCCAAAAATCAGTGTAAAATGTGGACTCATCAGCAAGCAATGCGTATAAGATGAGCATAAGCAAAACGAATGTTGGAAATCCTTTTGGTAGGTCGGATTAACCTGTTCACCTGTGAAAGAAGGCAGTGGATAAAAAGGAGGTCTATACTCGGAGATGACCGAGAAAGACTGGATGCTGTCATCGGAGATCACCCGTTGGCCTTATGCATCGCTTGCCTGAGAAAGGTCATCACGAATATAGTCCTACTAAGAGCGGGCTAGCTGCGCATCCTCTAGGAGGGCACACAGGGGAAAAGCAAGGGAAATCCTGAGAAGGATAGCTAAATGCATTGCTCTCATGCCACGGGTTATTATATCACTGATCAACGAGACTGGTTGCGCCAAAAGGCATATAGCTTGTCGGTGGATTGATTAGTAGTGTTGCGGGAACCCGCGAAGGCATGGAAAGAGAGCACCAGAGAGTGTTCGGCCATCACAGTTGTGAGATGATCGAAGAGACAATGCTACGCTTGGTCTCCATTGCTTGTCAAGCAAAGATCACTATAACTATAATGTATCCTAACGGAGCACAGAAGAGCTAATACATGGGGCCTCCCTAGCACTCACTCTGTGTCAGATTCCGGCTAGGATCCGAAGTCCAGTATTCCTCCACATGAGAGTTAGAGAGCCCCCACAACACAAATATGCGAAATCTCCCCGCGATATATGGTCACTATGGTCTTACGCCGGAATCCAATCTCAAGGGGCTTATAGCAAGACTCGGTGATATCTTAGTGGCTTAGTGATCTTTTGGCAGAGAGAGAAGAGAGGAGGAAGCATTACAAGAAGGTAACTGTGTCAGTATGAGATTCCTGAGGTAAACTTTATTGAAAAGCAAGAACGAACACTTAGAAGTGTTTTGAAATGAAAATTTTTGAAAGAGTGAGAGTAGAGATAACCCATCATGGTTGTGAAAAAGTTTGAATAACTACGAAGTCCTTTGCTGGCTTAGAATAGCCTTCCAAGCACGCCCTCATCATCGGCATCGAAGCATTCGACAGTTTTATTAACAATGAGCAGAGGGGGCTCTTCGACTAGGCTCACCCCTCTTGAGCTGCAAGGAATGTCTGCAACTTCTTTGCCCTTTGAGGCTGCTGGATCAGGGCGATCTTCTTTGGGAAACAGGTCACGTAACTTACCCTACCGGAGCATCCTTTGCCCAAGCTGGCGGAGTGCTCGGCAGTTCTCAGTCAAGTGTCCTGGCACTTTGTGGAACTCGCAGTATGGATCAGAGTCTCTTGATCTTTGATCTGCTGGCTGATAAGGTTTTTTGTAGCTAGCCCTATCTTTCATGATTTGGCTTACTTCTTGCATGGCATCATCTAGTTCGGACTCATGCAAGTCATCATCTTGCTGATGGTAAACTACAGCTGTTTGAGAAGATGGAGCTAATCGTAGCAATGGATCTTGAGCACGATCATGGCTTGGGAAGGGATATCGATGGAGCTGAAACCTTCTTCCATTCCTTGATTGAGTTGGGAAATCATTGCGAGGAGACCTCGGAGGCTGCTTGTGAGAAGGAACTTTCTCTGAAATAAGCTTGGAGACGAAGCCTGGGTTGTTCTTTTCGCCTCGAATGTAGGAGTTGGCTAAGGCAATCAACTCTTGGTATGTCCTCGGAGCACGGACATTGGCTTCAAACTTGAGAGGCCCTTCACGAAGACCGTGGATAAGAGCCACTCGGTACATTTCTTGGCTAAGAATCTCAATGTCCAAGAATTCTCTCTGGAATCGATCAACGAACTGTGACCAAGTTTCATTGCCACACTGCTTGATCTCAAAGAAGGCTTCAGGACCGCCCTTTCTCTTGGTGGAAGTAGAGAATCTGAGCAAGAACTCCCTTCGCAGATCAGCAAAGGAAGTGATGGAGTGAGGGCGAAGACCATAGAACCAGTCCCTCACTTGTCCATTAAAGGTTATGACAAGGAGCTTGCACTTAGTTGCATCTGAAAGGGTTTTGAGAGCAACGACCGATTCGAAGGCTTGCAGATGCTTCACTGGATTAGTCTCTCCCGTGTAGATCGGTAATCGGTGCTCTCTGAAGTTTGCTGGAGTTGGTTCATGACGAACATTCTCTATAAACGGTAAAGGATCTTCCTGTTCTCCTACAACATAAGGATAAAAGGGAGCATAAGCTGCAGCTGCAAAAGAAGGATGATAAAAGGGAAAAGTTGTTGCAAGAGGAGTAAAGGCAGGAGCTGCAGGGTAAGGATGACTTCCCTGAAAGTTGAGAAATCTAGCAGGACTTCCTCGGGCTGCTTCCTGGAAGAATTTTTGGCGAGCAGCAAACTCTTCATCTTCAGGTCGCAATGGGGATGTAGGCCCTTGCGGGAAGGTTGCTGTGTAAGGAGGATAGACCGGCGAGCAAGCTGGAGGATAAGCTTATTGATGCTCCAATGTTGACGTTGGATTGATTGGAGCAGCTGGAACAGCGTGAGCTGCTGCAGGTTGATACTGCAACTGTTGGGTGATTGCGGCAAGGAATTTGTTGATCGCTTGGAACTACTGAGCATTTTCACGGCACGACTGCTCGAAGGCCTCCTAGAGAGGATCATCTATGGGACTTGGAGCAAAGTTCTCGGCTGGTTGATGGTCTGACATGGCTAACTGTCGGTGTTCACCATTTGTTCGGATCTGAAGGTCGCGTGTTACCTGTTGATGAGCGAAAATGGCACCATCTAGTCAACACAGAGGGGGTGTTCGATCTCACAGGCTAGGAGAGGAAGAGGATGAAGGTTGCAGGGGAAGAGGAAGCTACTGAGTGCTCGAGAGTGGAGCAAGCGCTTGTTCGAGGGTTGCGGGGATAGAGGAGAGGAGTGTTGCTGGGAGCAGCCGGGAAGGCTGATGAGCAAGAGAGGAGGTTGATCAGGAGCTGTCGAGCAGACGGGTACTTGGACGGTTGTGCTAGCAGGCTGAGTGCCAAGGGAGCTGAGCTAAGAAGAAAAGAGAGGGCTGCTAGCAGCGGCAACATTGGACTTCGCCCGCCGCAGCTTAAATGCCACTCTTGCGACGGGCT
This sequence comes from Platanthera guangdongensis, assembly GCA_039583875.1. Classification (NCBI taxonomy): domain Eukaryota; kingdom Viridiplantae; phylum Streptophyta; class Magnoliopsida; order Asparagales; family Orchidaceae; genus Platanthera; species Platanthera guangdongensis. The sequence goes on along the minus strand of CM077162.1, from coordinate 60,519,318 downwards.
TTTCTTTGATTAATATTGAGAGTTATAGCTTACAATACACCTTTACAAGAAAGCAATAAGGGGGTACAAAGAGGAAGCTGGCGGCCAAAGAAGTGCCACAAGAGGTCGCGCGGACTGAAGAGTCAGGTCGGCAGGCCGCGTAACTAAGGGGAGAAACAGAGGCCGCGCGGTCTGACAACTGAAGCCGGCAGGATGCGCGCGGTTACAGAAAGAAGGAAGACGAACTGGGAAATGGAGTCCACAGGAGGCGATCACTCGAGCTTAATATGGGCTGTGTTCGAGCAGGAGCACCTTGTCGATGATGAGTCCTCGGGGTGTCTGAACCTCGAGGACTCCCCCCCCCCTCCAAGAGAGGTATGGGGGTCTATTTATATGCCCGAGGATGTAACAGATTGCGGTGACGTTACCCCTGCTGAGACAGTAACTGGAGCAAGAACAGGAAGGAGTCCGCCGAGTCCGCAACAGGCCGGGCGGACTGGGGCTTACTTCTGGAGCTGGTGTTGCTGATGGCGAACTAGGAGACTGAATGGCGGACTGCGAGGCGAGTCCGCGGAGTCCGCCGCTGCTGAGCTGAGGTTGTCCACCTACTACTGTGGAGGCGGACGCTGGAGGCTAAGTGGCGTACTACGAAGGGAATCCGCGGAGTCCGCCGCTGCAGAACTGGGCTTGCGCTAAGGCTGCGAGCTGAGGAGTGCCTGCTGAGTCCGTAGAGTCCATGGGAGGCTGCGCGGTCTGGGACTGCCTTGAAGATGTTTTGCTGCATGGCGGACTGCGGGGAAAATCCGCGGAGCCCGCGCCGAGCCTGCGTGCTGAGGGAGGAGTTGACCCTACTGCTGCCGAGAAGCGGGCACTAGCTAAGGAATGGCGGGCTGCACAGCGAGCCCGCTTATGTTGGAATGGATAGCCTGGCTGTTGAAGCTGTTGGGGTTCACCAATGAAGGCGGACTGGAAGTCTTGATCACACTTCAAGTCTGCCGAGCTCGCAAAGAACTGGGTGTTGCTACTGATCTTCGCGGGTAGCCGGAGAGCGAGTGTCCGCGCTCTGCAGGCGGACTGAAGAAGTTGGCTACCCTTGCTGTTGGGGGTGAGGGCTGAGCTACCTGCCGGACTAACGAGGCAGGTCGCGCGAGTTGGCGAGGTGGAAGTCGAGGTTGCTAGCTGGCGGCCTGGGGGCAGGTCGCCACCTTTGGCTGGCGGTTGGAGCGGCCTGGTCTTCTTGAAGAGCGACCTGCAAGAGCGGGCTAAGGGACTCCAATACCTGCATGGGACCCGACCTCTTGCCGGCCTAGGCGGACAGGGATTTGAGTCGAGCAAAAGGACACCTGCGGAGACAAGCTTATGGTTAAGCTGAAAAAGAGCGCGACCTGCAGGGGCGGACTGCAGAAGCAATTCGCGGCCCCTGCAGACCAAGGGAAGGCGCGCGGCCTGGATGATCAGACCGCTGAGACCGCCCATGCCGTGCGGCCTGAGCAGACAGAAAATTCTGTCGGCCCACACCAAGGTGTCACGACCTCCAGGAGGAACCCGGGGCAGGCCGCAACGTGCAAGCTTGTTGCCTTGGAACGATCGCCGATTTCGGGTTTAACAACTACGGATACACTTCCGCAAATGGCTCATATGGAACATGTCATGGACACCAGGGAAGGAAGCAGGCAACTCCAGCTTATAAGCTGACACTCCGATGTGCTAAAGAATTTGAAAAGGTCCCACATACCGGGGGTCTAACTTATGGTTCCTTCCAAACCTTTTAACACCTGACATTGGAGAAACTTTCAGAAAAATCATGTCACCAACAGCAAACTCCAGATCAACCCTTCGTTGATTAGCATATTTCTCATAACGTTCTTGTGCTACACGGAGCTTTTCTCGAATATGGGTCACGACACAAGACATCTCATCAAGGGCTTTTAGACGTAGCAACGGTCTCTCACCAACTTCAGCCCAAAATAAATGAGTTCTACAACACCTCCCATATAAGGCCTCAAATGGGGCCATCTATAGATTCTCTTGATAACTATTATTGTACGCAAACTTCATGAGTCTGAGATGCTCATCCCAAGCGCCACCGTGATCCAAAATATAACATCTGATCATATCTTCCACTATCTGATTTACTCTTTCCTTCTGACCGTTCGTCTGCGGATGATAGGCAGTGGAATACCTCAAATCGATACACAACCCCTCCTGTAAGCTCTTCCAAAAACGAGATGTAAATCTAAAGTCTCGGTCTGATACGATACTGACAGGCACTCCATACAATCTGATAATCTCATCAAGGTATTATTCAGTTATCTTCTTCATAGAATATCCTATCTTAAAAGACACAAAGTGAGCATGCTGTGTCAATCTATCGACTATCACCCAAACAGAGCCGTGCCCACGAGGAGATCTCGGTAGACCGGTGATGAAATCCATCGAAATACTCTCCCACTTCCAACTTGGAATATCCAGCGGTGTCAGTTTACCACCAGTCCTTCTACGGTCAGCTTTTACACGCTGACACGTATAACATTCCGCCACAAACTTTGCTATATCATTCTTCATACCCAACCACCAAACAATCCGCTTAAGATCTTTATACATTTTTGTGGAACTAGGATGGTAGACAACACTGGAACCATGAGCTTCAGTACAAATTTTAGCCTGAATATCACCAAAAGCGGGAATGCAAAACCTACCCTGATACTTTAAGGTATCCAACTCATCCAAGGAGAATTCAGGTAGCTCTCCCTTCTCAGTTCTATTCTGAAGATGCAACAAATCCGGATCATCCTTCTGGTGGGCTCTAGTAAGAGAAATCTAAGAGGGCTCTTCTGCTTCCAAACTAGCAGCCACTACACTATTTCCAACTCCAATGCCCATCAACAAGAATTCTTCTACTAAGGACTGCACAGACAAATTGAAAATTTTGGCGGTCTTTCTACTCAAAGCATTGGCAACTACATTAGCTTTTCCTGGGTGATAAAGGATTTCCATATCATAATCGGCCACATATTCTAACCACCGATGCTGACGCTGATTTAGTTCCTTTTGAGTGAAGACGTACTTCAAACTCTTATGGTCTATATATATCTTGCACAGCGTGCCACACAATAAGTGTCTCCAATTTTTCAATGCATAAATCACAGCAGCAAACCCCAAATCAAGCGTAGGATAGTTTCTTTCATGAATCTTCAATTGCCTTGATCCATACGCGATCACCTTACCATCTTGCACCAAAACATAGCCAAGTCCAATGTGTGATGCATCCACATTTACAATATACTCAACTCTTTCAGTAGGTAAGGTTAAAACTGGAGCAGTACATAATCTCTTCTTCAACTCTTGGAAGGCTTCTTCAAACTTATCACTCCAAATGAAAGCAGTATTCTTCTGAGTAAGTCTAGTTAGAGGGGATGAAAATACTGAAAATCCTTCCATGAATCTTCTATAATAGCCGGCCAGGCCCAAGAAGCTCCTAATCTCTTTAGGTGTAGAAGGTCTCTCTCATTCCATCGTAGTAAAAATCTTGGTCGGGTCCACGGAAATACCGTCCTTGCTTACAACATGACCCAGAAAGGACACTTGAGGTAGCCAGAACTCACACTTGCTCAACTTCGCATATAACTTATGCTCCCTCAGGGTCAACAAAACCAAATGCAAATGTTGAGTATGCTCATTAACATTGCGGGAATACACCAAGACATCATCAATGAATACAATAACAAATCGATCCAAAAAGTCCTTAAACACCCTATTCATCAAATCCATGAAAGCAGAGAGTGCATTGGTCAAACCGAAAGACATCACCAAAAACCCATAATGTCCATGCCACAAACGGAAAGAGGTTCGTGGAATATCTGCCTCACGAATTCTCAATTGGTGGTAGCCTGAACGAAGATTGATCTTTGAAAATACTGAACTACCACGCAACTGATCGAATAGATCATCGATCCTTGGCAAGGGATATTTATTTTTAATGGTCATCTTGTTCAATTCTCTGTAATCGATGCAAATCCTCATCGATCCATCCTTCTTCTTTACAAATAATACGAGAGCACCCCACGAGGAAGAACTTGGCCTAATAAAACCACACCTCAGTAACTCATCGAGCTGAGTACGCAAGTCATCCAACTCACATGGAGCCATACGGTACAGTGCTTTGGAAATAGGACGAGTGCCTGGCTCTAGGTCTTTCACAAACTCTGTCTCCCTCACCGGAGGAAGTCCTGGAAGACAGTCAGAAAAAACATCTAGAAACTCTCACACCACTGAGACATCCTCAAGATGTGGTGTAACAAAAGCTGTTTCCAGAGCAGAAATAAAAACCAAAAATGCCTCGCAACCATACACTATAACACGACAAGAACGTACCGCAAAAATGATAGGGGAAACCTTGTCCTGGAATCCATAGACGCTCATAGGTTGGCCATTGTCCATCTTGAAATCCAGTCACTTTGCCTTGCACTAGATGACTGTATCATATATGGACAGCCAGTCCATGCCAAAAATCGCATCAAAGTCTGCCAGATCCAACACCATCAGATCCGCAAAGGCTAGGAAATTTTAACAACCCCATCAGTCACATGGGATATAACAGAAGGTCTTGCCGGGGCCCCAAGCCATATACCACAGACAACTAGTGGAGTTACGTATTAATACCAATTTACCGCCAAAGGATCACGCGTCCTAACTCAGAGCATTCTAGCGGAAGCTTTTTAAAAGTTATAAGAGCCCAAACCAAATCATGAATGTCCACTAAAACCAAAAGTAGGAATGATAGTACAAATACACCAAAACTTTGGCCTTATGGCCTTACAAGAGTTTACTTAAACAATAAATATCTGTCATACAATGTCACGCAGGCTGGTTCCCAGGCCACCGATACGGTACAAATTCTCTTATGCACATATTTCTGGGTGCGCCTTGCAATTAATCCCCAAGACTCCCTGTTGCAATCTACCCCGTAGAAAATCCGAAAACAACCATCGGAAAGGAGTCTTCTCCGGCTATTCATGCATAATGAAACATCACCGATCCAGACCAACTTGTCCAAGTAGGCTTCACACACCATGCCTATGTTCGTACTTCGATTCCGGGCTCTACATATAAAACTAGGGGGACTATTCATATCCACCCGAAGGAACACCTCACACTCACCGCATACTCGCGAGAGTGGGTTTCCTATGCAGAAAGAAAGAGGACTTCACATGTCCAGGAAGAGAATCGTTACCCTAGAGGTTTGCTTCGGCCCCATGGAAAACTAGTCAGATGACAACACTGCAACGGCCTCACCTCCGCAGATCTGGACTCGGTTTGCGATTCGCAGCTCCGAAGCACCACCTGCGGCCAGAATTCTCCTTCTTCTTCTTCCTTGCTCTCCCCTCTCTCTAACACTTTAGAAAGAGAAATCCTTAAGAGAAATGAGGGTTTCACCCCTACTCCCGGCCTTATAATAGCAAGGACAAATCTGGACACTTGGATCCCATTTGAAGGAAATGAATGGCCACGATTCGCACCTAAAATCACTATCCTAGGCCGAACATGGCTTGTGATATGCCCGTATCAAAGGTTGTGTACCTCAAGCAACGTAAGAAACCGTCGCATCCCGACCAGGACACAGTCTAAGATACGCCTGTGTCAACATTTGACACGCCCGTGTCAAATAGAATATGCCCTTGTCATGGGGCGTGTTCCTCAATCGACACAGGAACCGTAATGTGCCGAACAGGACACGGTTTCTCGACTCGCCCATGTCAACTTTTGACATGCCCGTGTCGACCAGTACACGCCTGTGTTTTAGACCGTGTTCCTCACCCGACACAGCCTAGCTAACACAGAGCAAGACACGGCCCTGGACACGCCCGTGTCTCAGGTCTTATGCCCGACCTCTAAGGATCGTTGAATGCATTTTGGCGACCACATGAAAAATCATCGAACTCATAGCAGGACCCGGCCATGGAAATGCTCGTGTCCCAGGCCGTGTGACCCTTATCAGGCCCCAAATAGGACTTAAGACGCTACCAGATCATTTCTGAGTTTTGGGGCATTACAATTCTCCCCCCTTAAATGAATTTCATCCTGAAATTATGGAATAGAAAGTACTCAAACCTAAACGGTACCTGAGTAGAAGAGCTCGGGATACTCCTCAAGCACGACCTGCTCTCGCTCCCTCGAATGCTTTTCACGATCATAGTTGTCCCATCGGACTTTGACCATCCTGATGTCTTTGTTACGAAGTCGCTTGACTTCAGAGTCGTCAATGTGAATGGGCTTGACCTTCGTCGTCAACCCACTATCAACAGGTACCTGATTGACCGCAATCACTTGCGAAGTCTCTTGCACCGCCTTCTACAACACCGATATGTGGAATATATCGTGTAGACCACTCAGTTCCACTGATAACTTTAGTCGATAAGCCTCTTCACCAATTCACTCTAGAATCTCAAACGGTCCCAGGTACCTCGGACTCAGCTTCTTCAAGCGTCGTACCTGTGAGACACCCTTGAACGACTTAATTTTCAAATATATCCAGTGACCAATAGCGAACTCAACGTTCCTATGCTTGGCGTTATAGTATTTAGCCTGCCTGTCCTGAGCGATCAGCAATTGTTCTAATATTATTTGTACAAATGAAGTGGCGCCTTCCACTTCTTATCGTTTGTACATCTTCGACTCACTCGTCTCCAACCAAGACAATGACGTGGACATTTTCTACCGTAAAGGGCCTCGAAGGGCGCCATTTGAATACTCGCTTGGTATCTATTGTCATAAGCAAACTCCACCATGTACATGTGATCTTCCCCACCGCTTTCTGAAATCCAAGACGCACATATGAAGCATGTCCTCCATCGTCCTGTTGACCCTCTTTGTCTGACCATCCGTCTGCGGATGAAAGGTCGTGTTGAAACTCAGCTTGGTTCCCAACATTTGTTGCACCAACCTCTAGTCATTGGACTTGAAGCGCACATCTCGGTCACTCACAATGTTGTGGGGCACACCGTGTAGTCGAACAATGTTATCTACATAGAGTTTTGCTAGCTTATCCACCAAATCATCCTACCTATTCGGAATGAAGTGTGACACTTTCGTCAATCGATCTACAATCACCCAGATGGCGTCATTTCCCTTCTGTGACCTTGGCAACCCATGCACAAAATCCATTGAAATATCGTCGAACTTCCACTCCGGGATAGGTAAGGACTTCAAGAAACCTCCGGGCTTCTGGCACTCTGCCTTCACCAATGTACACGTTTGACACTTCCCCACATAAAGTGTCACGTCCTTCTTAAGTCCTGGCTACCAAAACAACTTTTTTATATCACAATACATTTTAGTTATCCCTGGGTGAATCGAGTACTTGGTATGATGAGCCTCGTACATCAATTCCTCCTGCAGTTTACCCACATTTGGGACGCCAAATGACTGTCCCTAGTCCATCAACAACACCAAATTGGGAATTTGACCCATCCAAAGCCTTATCCATGGTCTGCTTCATGTTGCTATCCAAATCCCGAGCCTAGCGAATCTTATCAGCAAGGTCATACTACACCTCTATCCAGTTCAATTGTGCTTCGGCACTGGTCTGCTTGTCAACACAAGAGATCTCTAATACCTCCAAATCCCGAATCAAATGCTCGTCATGAACCGACAACCAGTTGGCCTGCGCGGGGGCCCTGTAACTCGACGCATCTGCCACCGCACTGCCTTTCCCAAGCACATAATGTATCTTGAATATGTAGTCACCCAGAAAATCCATCCACCTCCGTTGACGCATGTTTAGGTCCTTTTGATCCAACAAGTACATCAGGCTCTTGTGATCGTTATAGATATTGACCTTCACACCGTACAGGTTATGCCTCCACAGCTTAGAGCAAATATCACGACCACTAACTCCAAGTCATGGACCGGATAATTCCTCCCGTGCACCTTTAGCTGACGCGAGCCATAAGCTATTACACTAACATGTTGCAGTAGAACACAACCTAAGCCACTGCCCGAAGCATCACTGTAAATCTCAAATTCTTCGGTCCCACTCGGCGAACATAGAATGAGCGTCATAGTCAACCGACTTTTCAGTTCTTCGAAAGCTTGCACGCACTCGAACGACCACACAAACTTTTGATCTTTCCTCGTCAAAGTCATGAGATGGTAACACTATCTGCGTGAAGTTCTCTCTGAAGCAAATGTAGTAGCCGGCAAGTCCAAGGAAACTCCGGACTTCTGCCACTATAGATAACACAGGCCACTCCCGTATCGCAACTATCTTCGCCCGATCTACCGCAATCCCTTCTCCACTAACTATATGACCAAGGAACGCTACTGAGGATAACCAGAATTCGCATTTGGAGAATTTAGTATAAAGTTGATTCCTCCTCAATGTCTCCAACACCATATGCAGATGTTTGAAATGATCATCCTCGCACTGCGAGTACACCAATATATCGTCGATAAAGACTATCACGAAGTGCTCCAGGTACTCTCTGAACGGTCTGTTCATCAAATTCATAAACACGGATGGCGCATTAGTCATCCCAAATGGCATGTCGGTGAACTCATAATGCCTATACCGTGTGCTGAAAGCTGTCTTGGGGATGTCACTTTCCATTATCCGTAGCTGATAGTATCCGGATTTCAGATCCAACTCTGAGTGCACAGTCGACCCCACAAGCTGGTCAAACAAATCATCTATCCTTGGGATCAGATACTTATTCTTTTTCGTTAACTTATTCAACTCACAGTAATCAATGAATAGTCGTAGCTTCCGTATATATTCTTAATAAAGAGAACCGGCACGCTATAAGGCGACAAACTTGGACACACATAACCCCTGCTCTATCAATACCTGAAGTTATGCGTTCAACTCTTCCATTTCCCTTGGTGCTAAGCAGTACGGAGACCACGACATTGGTTTGGCACTTGACACCACATACTAACGTACTCTTACCTTAGTCTAGTGCTAGGTGTTCAGTCCTAGTGAGACTCCTTTAAGTTGAAAAACAATATAAGCACGGTACTCCAAGAGTTTGTCTATGCCACGGATTACGTCAAACCCCACTAGGCAGAATAGATGCTTCCATGTCAAAGGCTCAACTTCTTATCCGCACTCTCAAGCAACAACCTCTTTTCACGCACATCGAACACCCGTTCGGTAACAACTCATCCAACTTACCTTTCACCACTGAAGTTGGTGCTCCATTATGAGACACGAAGATATCAGATAGGAAGGAGTGTGAAACCCTTGAATTGAACAGTACTTGTGCCGGAACATCCAAAATCATGACAAACCATAAAAACATAGCAATCAAACAACCAAAGCATAAGACTTAAGGTATGGAAAACACTAACGCTAAACTCTAGCGCATACCTGACACCATGTCTCCTTGCTTGATGGCCTCCTGCTGGCCAAGGTTATAAACTATTGGTTGGGCTGGAGCACGATGGGATGCGGTTAAGTCTACCGCCTTTCCCTTATTAGCATAAGTTTCCCCTGACTTCCGCTCTGATTGCCGCTCCAACAGTCTCGAGCCATATGACCTATCTTGCCACATGTATAGCAAGTAAGCGTAAGTCGCCCTACAACGGCTCCCTACTTTGCTTTCTTTGGCTTTGGGACATCACCATGACAATCTCGGGCTAAGTGTCCTAACTTGCCACACAAGTATAGCAAGTTTATGGAGCTTAACTAGTAGGTGTTCTACATCTCTGATTCCTCTTCCTGCGGTATTCATACTTTGTTGAACCTGCAGAGTTTAATACCCTGAACTCTAACGTTTGCTTGACTTTTGCCAAGTCATCTTCCAATAATCTAGCCGACTACACAAACACTCGTAATCCAGGTAGCTTTGGTCCTACCAACAGCAGTTGTAATTCATCACGCAGACCGTTATAAAATCTATTAACTGTGGTCTGTTCATTCTCCATCTCAAACCCTGATATCTCCTTATCAAGATAAACACGTGCAAATACTCATCCACTGAGTGCGTTCCCTGAGTCAAAAGCTTATTCAATTGCTGCTCTGAAGGTCTACTATATGCCCTTTGCTTCAGCGCGCCCATCAGTACTGCAGCCATCCCATGGATAGGGGGCTGCACATGCCCTCCATCATGGGCTTTGAACATAGAGAACACCACTTCAACCACCATCCAAATGGTTTCTGCAGAAGGTGGGGCCTCAGGAACGTCGTTAGGTGCACTACTCTCCGTGAAATGTTATAGTTGTGACGGTCGCGCACCGCTCCTAGTCACCTATGGTCGTACAACTTACCATTAAGCGACCAAACAAAATTGCAAAAAGCAATTATAGGAACATGCAGGTTCCTCAAACATGTGTATTTTCATTCCTAAGTGGACATTCATGGGTTCTTTTCATGTTATAACGATGATGCACATACATGTGCTCACCACCCCTTAAAAGAATTCGCCCACGAATTCAAATAAGCAAGACTGATGCCATAGTCTGATACTAAATTGTAACACCCCCATCTGTAACATGGGATATAACAGAAGGTCTAGCCGGGGTCCCACACCATATACCATAGACAGCTAGTGGAGTTACATATTAATACCAAATTAACGCTAAAGGAACACACGTCCTAACTCAGAACATTCTAGCGGAAGTTTTTTTAATATTATAAGAACCCAAACCAAAGCATGAATGTCCACTAAAACCCAAAGTAGGAATGATAGTACAAATACACCAAAACTTTGGCCTTATGGCCTTACAAGAGTTTACTTAAACAATAAATGTCTTCCATACAACGACACGCAGGCCGGTCACACATGAGCATAAAAGTAAACTATTCAGTTTGGCCTTCAAGGGCCAGCTCAGCAACAGGGCTTCAGCCTGCTACTTGCCACTATGCTCCGCAGTACCTACAATCAACATTCCACCGCAGCGATGGCAAACAAGAGCAACGGTCAGCTAAAGATGACCAAATTATAACGATCTCACCTCTTTACTCGGGGAAGCGATGCTCCTTCCCTGCACTTTATTAACATAGCCAAATAGTATAGTGAAAGTACAATCATAAGACCACTTCACCACAGGTGTAGACACACATGACCACACACCCTGTGCTCTTAGGGCACTTACTCGATGAACCCGGTATGAACCCATTCCGTTCCACGACTCCACCACCGCCCCCAGGATGGCAAACCTCGAGAGCAGTTAGTCCTTTTAGCCGCAGCCTAGACTTGCTCTCCAAATTATCGGTAAGTCCCACATACCTTAGGTCACTTTAACCGAAGAAAATGGAGTGGGTATGGTTCCACCTGCCCGTTGCTCACTTCACCATGACAATTTAGCCATCGGCGTGGACCAAGTTTCCCCTAATACCAAAGTATCGATCATACAATCGTACATAACCCGGTTATGTACACGGCTGGCTCCCAGGCCACCGATACGGCACAAATTCACTTCTGCCCAGATTTCCGGGCACCCCTTGGAGTTAATCCCCAAGACACCCTGTTGCAATCTATCACGTAGAAAACCCAAAAACAACCATCGACACGGAGTCTTCTCTGGCTATTCATGCATAATGAAACATCACCGATCCAGACCAACTTGTCCGGGTAGGCTTCACACACCATGACTATGTCTGTACTTCGATTCTGGACTCTACATGCAAAACTAGGGGGACTATTCATATCCACCCGAAGGAAAACCTCACACTCACCTCATACTCACGAGAGCGGGTTTCCTATGCAGAAAGAAAGAGGACCTCACATGTCCAAGAAGAGAATCATTACCCTAGAGGTTCGCTTCGGTCCCATGGAAAACTAGCCGGATGACAAGCACCGCAATGGCCTCGCCTCCCCGGATCTGGAGTCGATTTGCGATTTGGAGCTCCGAAGCTCCACCGACGGCTGGATTTCTCCTTCTCCTTCTTCCTTGGTCTCCCCACTCTAACACTTTAGAAAGAGAAATCCTTACAAAAAATGAGGGTTTCACCCCAACTCCCGGCCTTATAACAACAAGGACAAATCTGGACCCTTGGATCCCATTTGATGGAAATGAACGACCACAATTCGCACCTAAAATCACTATCATGGGCCGAACACGGCTTATGACACACCCGTGTCAAAGGCCGTGTGGCTCAAGAAACATAACAAACCATCATGTCCCGACCAGGACATGGGCTTAGACACACTCGTGTCAACATTTGACACGCCCGTTTCAATCAGCACACGCCCATGTCATGGGTCGTGTTCCTCAATCGACACAGGAACCGTAACGTCCCGAACAGGACACGGTTTCTCGACATGCCCATGTCAACTTTTGACGCGCCCGTATCGACCAGTACACGCCTGTGTTGCAGGTCGTGTTCCTCACCCGACACAGCCCTGCTAATACAGAGCAGGAAATGACCCAATACACGCCCGTGTCTCAGGTCGTATGCCTTACCTCCAAGGATCATCGAAAGTATTTCGTCGACCACACGGAAAAACGTCGAACTCGTAGCAGGACATGGCTATGGACACACCCATGTCCCAGGTTGTGTGACCCTTATAAGGCCTTAGATTGGCCTTAAGACGATAATAGATCATTTTCGTGTTTTGGTGCATTACAGAAATCGCTTAGATAAATAGGGCATTTCAGAACTCCTTGATTAGATATCACCGAATACCGAAGGGATGCTTGACGTTGAAGGAGTCTTCTAACTGATCCACGTTCAAACAATGTTTATCTACGAACCTCCGGGCCACAAAGGAATGGGTGGCACCCGAATCGAAAAGAACACGCACCCACCTATTCTGCACCTTAAACTCCCCTAAAACTGTAGCATACATAACTAAACGAATGATAACTAGGGCAACAACGAGAGATAATAAAGATAAATTAAGCTGGAGCTAACCTGATATAACTTGCATAGAGATTTGAGCTTCTTCCATGGTCACCACGTTCAGCTTTCTTTTTCCTTTATCCAAGTTTGGTGGCACTGGTAGAGCCTGAAGCGGAGCAGGCTACAGTGGAGTCTAAGTCTGGGGTCATGAAGTCTTCAGGTGCCCCTTCTGCCCGCACTGGAAGCAATCCTTATACTACAACCAGGAACGACTCATGTCATGACCCTTCTTTGCACAGATCGGGCACACCAGATCACTTTTGGGTGAACCTTGGATGGCAAGAACCTGCTGCTGCTTCAGGGTGGCAGTCTTCTTGAAGCACCTTTCGAAAGGGTGGCTGGATCGAACAAAGAAGCTACATACTTTCTTACTTTTCTTCTTCGAAGAAGGGCCAGATGCCCTGGAGCTTCCATCCTCCTCACCTTTGTTCTTCAACTTTCTCGCCACAACACTTTGATTCTTGGAATTCTCGATCGCCTCGGCCTTCAACACTGCTTCCACTGCTTCAGCATAGCTTTCAGCTTGATAAGCGCATGCCAATTGCTGGACATTGCTTTTTAATCATTCGAAGAAACGCTTCACTCTTGCTTCCTCCGACGCTACCAAATCAGTAGCAAATCTGCTCAACTTACTAAACTTGATCTCATATTCGCTCATAGTGAGCTGTCTCTGCTTCAAATACAAGAAATTGTTCATCAATCGGTCCTACTCGACCGAGGGTAAGAACTTCTTCAGCAGCATCTTCTTGAAGGACTCCCAAGAACATCCTTCCGCCAAACTTTCCATTTCTCGAATCCACGAGGTCTTTTCCAGGCCGTTTAGCTGGTAGGCCGCAAATATCACCTTGTGGGCTTGAACAATCCCCAAATACGTCAACATCTCAACCATAGAGATAATCCAATCATCCAAAACCATGAAATCGACACTCCCGTCATAAGGGTGAGGTCTCAATCACTGGAAATGCGATATAAGGTTCATCTCCGGCGGTAACATAACCGAGGGCACTAGAGGATCATGATCAGTAGGTAAGGCCTAACCTGTGGCAGAATCTTATGCTACAGGTTGCTGCGCGGGAGTGGCAGACAACAATGACTGAATCTGCGACTGCATCACAACTAATTGCCTCGACAGAGCTTCATTGCTATAGCGCAAACTCTCGAACAACGCCTCACTCTGCGCACCCGACGACTCACCCTCTGACTGGGGAGTCCACCTCACCGCAAGACCCTTTGGCAACATTCTAAAAGGCAACAAACAACTCATCAAAATCCTAGCTTATAACTAAGCCACTCAACTAGTTCAGACCATACTTAAAGACACTTGCTTGTGCTATAACTTGCTCTGGGATTTTATAATGATGCTATGTCATACTTAGGATGATATCCTCTCATCCTATTTACTCATGTGCCTATGATATGAATGCATGAATTTTTTATTCTTCTTTAAAATCATGTGTGTACATGTGTCATCCTGTAAACCTTAACCTAGTACATGTGCATATGTGATGATATGCTTTGTATGCAGTGTTATGCATTCTATAAAGGCCTTAATGCATGCATGAGCAGCGTACACATGAAATGTTCTGCATCCCATACTACATAACATCACATGCAACGAAAAAGAAAATGTGCTAATGGGCACCCATGTGATGATGGTTATGCATCGCATACTACATAACCATCACATGTTGCCTACTATGGTGAATCCATATACAAACACATTATGCATCCCATACTACATAATATGCCTCATATACTTCTTATCATGTCATGAGTGTAGTACCTATGTTTCAGTTAAGACGTACTGATGACACATCAGTGGTATGCAAATGAATGAAGGAAAACAACCTAAACGAGATTGGCTGGTTCGACCAACTTGTCAAACCAACCTGGCACTGATACCAACTGTCACAACCCGTATTTTCACTGCCAAATAAGTATATCAGAGTAAGGGAAAAATGTGTGTCATGATGCCACGTCAGCAGGGGATAACTGCGGATGCTCAGGAAAAACTTCTACTTAGCCATGAAGAAAGGTTCTTTAAGTTATTTAGAGTTAAAAATCAATTTGAGTATAGTAGTTAGTTGTATCCCTCGCCTTAGTGGCTCATCTAGTCCACGAAGAAAATAGTTATACGCTGCGGAAAATACTTCTTTTATGAGATTAAATTTCCTACATAAGCTTAGAGATTCGCAGAGGATACCTCAAGTTATGCAAGTTCTAAATTTATAATAGCAATAAAAGTAGATTTTTACGGTCTCTAATTATAGTGATTTAACATTTAAAAAAACGTGCAATGCACGAGGTAATAGTAGTAGTTTTTATACTTAAAAATACCTACAAAGCAATCCTAACATAAAACATCCCAGAGATCAAGTAATCCAAATACATAGAAGGAAAACTAAGCAGCTTGCAAGCATCCAAAACTCACAATCCTGTGGGCGTCAACAAGCTGACACGAACCCACATAAAAATAAGTATGTCTGAACTAGCAAAGAAAAACCAAACAACACACTACCTCTTTACGGCGAGGCCCAAACCACAGCCAAGATAGCTGCCCAAGAACTCCAAGACTAGTACGGCTAGCAGCTACAGCTCTGAACCTGAGGCATTCCAAAGACAGAACACCTTAGCAAGAAAGTACAAGTGATGGCAGAAAGTAAGCCAAAGTAATCAAAGTTAAGGGGTAGCAACCCAAGACCAAGGGAAAAATAATAAAATAAGGTACAACAGTAAGGTACAAAGGTAAAAAGGGAACACTTACGTAAACCGTCACGTAAAACAACAACACCCCAAATGCACAAGACAATAAGGGGAAAAAGGTCAAGATTAAATCATCAAGAAGAGGAATAAACCCCTACTAGCCACCTGTGGTCAACACCACCAAAAAACCAAAATGGGTGGGGTGGCCAACCCCAAAGACAATTCATCTATTTAAAAGCAGGAGAGACTGGATACTCCACCATACATCGCAAATGCCCAAAAGCTCGATAGAGCCCCACAATGTGCTAATAGGGAGATCCAACGTTGCGGCGGTGGATTCACCCACTAATAACACCCTCAACAAAGTAAAACCCGGAAGGAAAAACCTGTAACGATCTGAGTTTAGAGCTTAGAGGCACACCACAACCCAATCGGGGACTGGTGGCTTGTCTTGCCCCACGACATCGCCATGAAGAAAACCATGATAGAAAAACTCAAGTCAATAATGGCACATCGGATTCTACCTAGAAAATTCTAGAATTGAATCGGTTGATCAACCTTTAGAAAGAATTTACAATCCTAAATAACTCTAACGCATGCTACATGAAAGTTACGTAACGGTAAGAAGAGTGATATTTAATCTCATCATCAAAACATATAGCACTTTCAATGTTAGGTAACCAACATTAAGAACAAGCAATTAAAATGGAATTGGACAAAGATCTTATCAACACTTAAACCAGCAAGTTATATATTGAAAGTGGGGATAAGATCTACCTTAACACTAGAGGGGGGGTGAATAGAGTATATTAAAATAATTTTCAAGTTAAAAATTATTTTGCAGTGGAAGACTTAGTTTAAATATATGTGTAAGGTGCTTGCAGTAAATAAAAATTATGAAAGCAAGAAATAAAAACACAGCACACAGCAAACAAAATATAGTAACCAGAAGACACAAGGAGCTATAGTGGTTTCCCAATCAATCTGGGTACATCCACTCTTCTACCACCCTAGGTACGAATCCACTGCAGGATGAGTTGATCAGGTGTCCTGGGAACCAATGAGGTTTTGATAAGGTGCTCAAAAACAAAACTAGATTTTTTGATCAGGTGTCTTGCCACCACTGAGTTTTGACAAGGTCTCAGAAACCAGCACAAAACTTTTGAAGGGAGTTTTGAGAAACCCTTTTACAGCAAAAAAAGAAAGAGGTGAGATGTTCTTCTCTGTCAACAATCAGAGAGAAGACTAGTGTATGATGTTGTCAAAGCTCCCCCTGAGATCTGGAAGTGTTCAGGAAAAGAAGCTTTGCACTAGGGTGATAGGCCTTCAGTAGATGAGATCTCCAGCAAAGGATGATTCCAGCAGTTGCTGAAATGTGTAGTGTCTGGAGTCTTGATGCATGAAGCCTCTGAACACTTGAGTCAAAAGAGAGCTAGAAAATCTTCTTTTATGTATGTTGATCTCCTTCAGTGGTGTGTGTTCTGAAAGAATTCTGTCTGTGTGCTTGTCTGTGACTGTTCTCTTTCTGTGTGTGTAACTGTTAGGAGTAGCAGAATAAAATCCTCTTTTATTCCTTAGATCTGAAAAGAATGAATTGATTCTCTGTCTCTAAGATAGTCGTTAGCCACTCATTAATGACTTCCTTAAATGAATTTTGTCTCTGGAGGAAAGTCCTAGAAAACATCCCTTTAAATCTCCTTTGAAACTTGCTCCAGATTAACTGAAACGGCTACAAGATCCTTGAAATAAATACTGGGAATAAATAAGATAGAATTCCATAACTATCTGAATTTGAATCTTGAGAATCGTCGATCTCTCCAGAAAATTATCGAACTGAGCTCAACTACCGTCGACCTGAGCTCAGAGACTGTAACTAGACTGGAAACAGAAATCGTCGATCTGAGCTCAACTATAATCGACCTGAGCTCAGAGACTGGGAAAACAGCTAGAGACAGAAACGTCGATCTGAGCTTGAAGATCGTCGAACGTGTTCGACGACTCGTTAAACTGAGCTCAGAGATAGTCGAACTGAGTTCGACGATTCGTCGACCTTAGCTCGACAAAAATGACTTAGTCTCCTGAATTTGAATATCTGATCTGAGGGTCTTGGGGGCAGCTTTCTAGCCTAAATTTTAACCCTTAGACTCAATCTAATTGACTTAAAAACTATACAATGAGGTCAAAACAATTTTCCTAAGGACAGAGTGATCCCTGCCCAAATCAGTAATATGGTGTTCCAACAAACTCCCCCTATTTGGGTTAGGATTACTATTTACATGACATAGGAAATAAAAGCATACAATGCAGATATAAAATCAAAAACAACATTGCAGAAACACAAATAAAATCACATCAAAAAGTCAAAATAGATAACACTGTCAGCTTACATAATCATTCCTTTTACTTGCTCTTTTTGAGAACTATTTCTCTGTTAGGTTTAAGAGCTTCTTTCTTGGATCTTGTGTTATCATCTGCACCTAGAGAAGTTTGATGTTTTGTCCTGTGGACTACAGCTTCATATAGCTTTCTGAGTTAAAAAATTTGCTGGAAGAATTTCTTTCAAGTTGTTTCTTTCTCTGTTCTGATAGAGTGGTGAAATTTGATGTATCTCTTCCTTGTTCTATTGCCTTTTTAATTTGATCTAGTGCAGCCAACTCTTTCATTCTAGCTGTCCAAAAAGTAGGATTATTCTCTGGGTCTTCAAATGGAACAGGAGGTTCATATCTATTTGATGAATCATCAGGAGTAGCTCTGGAAGAAACTAGATCTTTTAACTTATAAGGGAAAGGACCAGATGTAGTGTCAGTGGGACCTTGTCCTTCCCTATGATAAGGATGCTGCCTAGAATAACATTTGGAATAAACTCTGAATTCTCTTTGATTTCCCTTATACTGTCCTCTTCTGGACTGGTAGCCTCTTGATCGACATCCTCTTGATTGAGATCTTCCTTGAACTGAGAGGTGCTTTGACTTTTAGCAATAGATGACTGATAAGCAGAACTTCCACCAGTACCTGCATCTGGTGAAGGAGGAGGAGGAGGATTGAAGTGAGATGATCCTTTATCATATTTCCTCTTTTTCTTCATTGCCTTTAGTTGATTCCTGAAAAACTGCATCCATGGTTCTGAAATTGGACAATCATGCAAAATATAGTACGGAATATCATTTACATCTTTAATTTTCTCCTGGGGAACTTTCTTTAGGGCCTTGCTTCTAGCTTTCCTCTTCCTTGCAATGGTTGTAGAGGAATGATCAGAATCAGTTCTAAATTTATCACTATCTGAGCTCTGAGTATTGTCATATAGTTCATCAATCCTTTTGATGTGATCTCTTTGTTGTTGGGATTGAACAGAAGAAACAACAGCAGCTGCAGCAGCAGTAACAAAAACAGCACTAACAGATGTAACTGGGACAACAGATTCAGAAATAATAACAATAGAAACA
Source organism: Platanthera guangdongensis (assembly GCA_039583875.1). Classification (NCBI taxonomy): domain Eukaryota; kingdom Viridiplantae; phylum Streptophyta; class Magnoliopsida; order Asparagales; family Orchidaceae; genus Platanthera; species Platanthera guangdongensis. The sequence continues at coordinate 60,500,349 of CM077162.1, read as the reverse complement.
TCAGGCTCAGAGTCATTAGCCTCTGTCATAAGCACATCATCAGAAATGAAAATAGCATCAGCAGCAGCAGCAGGAACAACAAAAACTGAAAGAGCACTGTCCACAGCCTTGAAAGAATTTATATAAGAAGATATTATGTTGGGCTCACAGCTAGAAATAGGCACAATGGCCTTAGTAAGATCTTCACTTTTCTGATCTGGAAGACAGCTAAGGTAAACAGTATCAAACTCTGACAGCAGTGACCTGAGGTCAACTGTTATAACTGAAACTGGAGCTGGAACTGGAATCTCTGAAGCAAGCAATCTCTCTACTTCATATGGCATCTCCCCCTGCCTAGATTCAGTAGATACTGGATCAAGGCACCCAACAGAAGGGATTGCCTGAGGAGGATATAGGGAAGTAAGCCTGTCAGATAACTCCTGAACTGATTTCAGAAGTGGAGCCAGGGAGGTCTCCAGCAGGAGTGATAGCCTTGGAGCTAACATCTCATAGAGCTTATCTGCTATAGCTAAGAGATCTACTTGGTGCTTGAGTAGAGGTGGAGATGAGTGTGGCAGAGATGGATATAGGAGGAGCTGTAGATGTGGTTGGAGAAAGTGTTAATGTGGAAGTTATATTTGATGGTTGAGATATAGGAATGGTGGAGATGGAAGTTAATGGAATGGAGATAGATGGAGTGAAGCATGGTTGAGCAATGATTTCTTGTAGTTGTTGTTGATATGATGTAGAAGAAGATGGTGGCTCAAGGGGTGAGGAGTGAGAGTCATCCATATAGGAATCATCTAAGAGAGTGAAGGATGGAAGGTGAGATGATGAGTCAATGGTTATGTGTGGATAATGATGTAATGGATGGAAAACCTCTTCAGTGGATATTGGTGTTGGTGAAGGAATTGAGTTTGGAGATGGAATGGATATGGGGAATGAAATTGAGATGGTTATGGTGGATGTCATATTTGTTGAGGGAACGGTAGGTGGAGAAGGTGGAGATGAGGAGGCAGGCAGTTCTTCTGATTGGGCAGTTGCCTGAGGGGAAGTGACTGGATCAGTCCTGGTTCCTGAAGATGATATGACTGCAGAGGCTCTACTTGGCTTTGCAATTTGCCTGTCCCATTTACCAAAAAGGGCACAGGTTAACCTCTTAGAGGCATTGATATTCATCCCACTTGAAACAAGCAGCTCAGGGCATCTGCTATGAAGATATAGCCCTAGAATCCTTCAAAATTGACAAAGTTCTTATTCACTTTCTTCTTAATTAGGTCAAAGAAAACTTCTCCCCAATTCAACTGTTTCTTATCCACCAAAGCACCCATTAAACAGAATTGATACCTGGATATGGTATCATGGGCAGAATGTTTTGCTAACATGACCTTTCCAACAACATCTGCTAGAAACCTGTATTCCACTAACAGATTTTTCTTAAGCAGTTTGTTAGGGTTTGCTGCTGAATGACCCATCCTATCAAGCATACTTGCAAACTCTTCTCCAGACAACGCAAGAGAATCTTGACCAGTACTTAATTGAAAAACTTCTGTTAATATAGCAGTAGTAAGAAATACCTTATTTCCTGATATAGTTCCAATCACTGTATTTTGATCTTGATTGTGAGCAGTGTACACCCATTCTTTGATTTCATATGCAGCCAGTTTTATCCTTGTGGTCATAATGTGTACTACATGTTGATCTTTGAATAAATCCAGAATATCCTTGAAAATCTGATCACTGTTCTCAAACGAGTCCATATCGATATCGAATCCAGTGTCAAATTTCATTGCTGCCAAAACTGCAACAGAAACGGCCATTTTTACCTGCAAAAATGAACAAACAAAAGACCAAGTGTAGAAAAGTTTGGAGGGAAAGGGAAATTCTGCAGAGAGTATGAAAGCGCAAAGGGAGAACGAAGGCCGAAAAATGAATTTTATATTAGGGTTCGACGCAGAAAAGAAAAGATCGTTGAACTTCGTTCGATGATCTGGGCTTCTAAAGGAATCTGAAAGGTCTTCAACATCGTCGATCTCCGTTCGACGATATTGGAGAGCGTCGAGCTCCGTTCGACGATCACTGACCGGAAGAAGATAGCTTAGCACTATCTGGAAAGCGCTGAACTCCGGTCGACGATTTCTAAGAACGTCGATCTCCGTTCGACGATCTTGGGGAAAAATGTCAAGCGCAGTTCAGAGACCAAAAACAACCTATAGACACTAGAAAAATCAAATTGTTTGCCTATTCTTGGTCAATTTTAGAGTTTTAAAATCTTGGATCTTATTTTAAACTTCCTACATCTAACATTCCTAACTGATTCAGGAAGAATGTATGTTTCTTTTCATCCAATGGTTTGGTGAAAATATCTCCCCTTTGCAAGTCAGTTGGGATATATTGAAGTTCAATTTTATTTTTCTCAACATTGTCCCTTAAAAAGTGATGCCTAATTTCTATATGTTTTGTCCTACTATGGAGGACTGGATTTTGTGCTATAGAAATAGCACAAGTGTTATCACAGAATATTTTTGACTTCTTTAAGTTGTAGACATAGTCTAGGAGCTGATTTTGAATTCACAAGATCTGTAAGAAACAACTACCTGCTGCCATATATTTAGCTTCAGTAGTTGATGTGGACATAGATGTTTGTTTCTTGCAAAACCAGGAGACAAGTCTGTCACCAAGAAACTGGCAAGTTCCACTGGTGCTTTTCCTGTCTATTCTACATCCAGCATAATCAGCATCTGAAAATCCAGTTAAGTCAAATGCTGAGTCTTTTGGATACTAGAGACCTAGATTTGGACAACTTTTCACATACCTAAGAATCCTTTTTACTAAGGTTAAGTGTGACTCTCTAGGGCTCACTTAGAATCTAGCGCATATGCATGTAGCAAATATTATGTCAGGTCTACTAGCTGTAAGGTATAATAAAGAGCCAATCATTGCTCTATATATTGTCTGATCAACAGGTTTCCCATGTTCATCAGCATCTAATAAAGCATTAGTAGGTATAGGTGTTTTCATACATGATGCTTCAGACCTACCAAATTTCTTAACCAGTTCTTTTGCATACTTAGTTTGAGAGATGAATATGCCTTCAGCATGCTGTTTGACTTGCAATCCTAGAAAGAAGGAAAGCTCACTCATGCTACTCATTTCAAATTTAGAATGCATTAGGTTGGAAAACCTTTTGCACAGATTTGAATCAGTAGAACCAAAGATAATGTCATCTACATAGATTTGTACTAGTAAGGTATTGGACTTATGGGTTCTAATAAAAAGAGTTTGGTCTACTCTACCCCTTATAAAATCATTTTTCAGAAGAAAGCATGCTAGGGTCTCATACCATGCTCTAGGAGCTTGCTTTAGACCATATAATGCTTTATGCAATTTGAAAACATGATCAGGATGAGTTGGAGAAATAAAACCTGGGGGTTGTCTAACGTAGACTTCTTCCTTGATGTCTCCATTGAGAAAAGCACTCTTTATATCCATTTGATATACTTTGAATCCTTTGTGTACTGCATAAGCTAAGAAGATTCTTATGGCCTCTAACCTTGCAACTAGTGCAAAGGTCTGGTCATACTCTATCCCTTCTTCTTGAGAGTATCCTTGAGCAACTAGCCTTGCCTTGTTCCTTACAATGACTCCTTAATCATCCAATTTATTTCTGATCACCCATTTTGTTCCAACAATGGAGTGATCCTTTGGCCTTGGCACTAGTTCCCAAACTTTGTTCCTTTCAAATTTATGTAATTCCTCTTGCATTGCAATGATCCAGTGTGGATCTTGTTCAGCATCTTGAATGGATTGAGGCTCAATTTGAGAAAGAAAGCAGGTGTGCATAAGGTTTTGGTTGACCTGATTTCTGGTTTGCACACCAGCTGAGATGTCTCCAATCACTTGGGAGATTGGATGGTCTCTTGATGTTACTAAATCAATGGGGGTGTTGATTGTTCACCAACATGTGTTGTTGTTTCCTCTTGTGGAACAACAACTGGCTCTTCAAGAAGATTCTCTCCAAGATGTTGAATATCTTCTTCATCTTCACTGCTTTCATCCTTTTTTTATAATATGTAAACTGTCCAAATTTTCAGCAAGAGAGTGTACCTGCAAAGATTCTATGGTAGAAGCATTCTTCTCCTTAAAAGACATGTTAGATTCATCAAAGGATACATGAACAGATTCTTCAATTTTAAGAGTAGATTTGTTATACACCCTATAAGCTTTACTGATCATGGAGTATCCCAGAAACACTCCTTCATTATCTTTAGCTTGAAATTTTGCTATGTATTTCTTGTCATTATTGTGAATGTAACAAATGCAACCAAAATTTTTTAAATAATCTACTTTAGGTTTCTTCCCTTTGAGTAATTCATAGGGAGTCTTGCCCTTCAGCTTATGTATCAAACTTCTATTCAACACATAGTTGGAGGTGTTCACTGCATCTTCCCAAAAGAATAGAGGAAGGTGAGCATCTGACAACAATGTAGTAGCAGATTCAATAAGGGTTCTATTTTTCCTTTCAGCTACCCTATTTTGTTGAGGAGTTCTAGGAGCTGAGAAAGTGTGTCTGATCCCTTCACTCTGACAGAACTCTTGCATAAGAAGAGAATCAAACTCTGTCCCATGATCACTTCTGATCAGGGCAATGTGAGTATTGAACTCACTCTGTATGCATTTGAGAAACTCTGTCAAACACTTAAAGTTATCAGACTTCTTCCTCAGAAAGAACACTCATGTGAATCTAGAGAAGTCATCTACAACTACTAAAGTATAAGATTTCCCTCCTAAGCTTTGTATTGTAATGGGTCCAAAGAGATCCATGTGTAACAGATACAAAATCCTAGGTGAATCACTCTTATTAAGTGACTTGAAGCTATTTTTGGTTTGCTTGCCTAATTGACAAGCCCTGTAAAGTCCTTCCTTCTTGTAGGGGCCTGAAGGTAGTCCTCTAACAAGGTTGTCCTCGGATAGCCTAGCAATGGTTCTATGGTTTATATGTCCTAATCGTTTATGTCATAGTTCATTAGGTCTACAAATGGAATTGAACAAGCATATATCTACCTTAGTTGGAAGAAAATCTACAAGATAAATGTTACCTTTCCTTTTACCTGTCAACACAGTTGTGTTGTCCTCTGATTTGATTTTGCATGAGGATTTGTTGAAAGTCACTTGGTAGCCTTCATCACACAGTTGACTGATGTTGATTAAGTTGTGCTTCAGTCCTTCCACATAAGCTACTTTCTTGAATGTGACTGAGCCAATCTGGACTGCACCATATCCTTTTGTTAGTCCAAAGTTTGAATCACCAAACATTACTTTGGGTCCAAGTTTGGCTTTGAAGGATGTGAAATTCTCCTTGTTTCCTGTCATGTGCTTTGAGCACCCACTATCCAGATATCATTGCTGGTTTGATGTTGGATAAGTCTTCACCTGCACATAAAATAATTTATTTGTTTTTGACTCAGTTTACCTTGGGCCTAGGTTGATAACCTTTAAATTCTAAAATAAAAGACATCCCTGGTTGACTCTTATAGCCTTCAGGATGATATCTCCTAGGAGGTATTATCCATTCAGTATAAGGGTTAAACCTCTGAGATGTAGGACCTCTAGGATTGAAGTTTGATTTACCTTTGAAATATTTTTCAAAACTCTGAGCTCTGTTCGACGATCTCTGAGCTGAGTTCGACGATCTTGGGTCAGATCGTCGAGCTCCGTTCGAAGATCGACTATGCCAGAGTTCAGGGTTCAGAGATCGTCGACCTGAGTTCGACGATTCAGCTTGAGATCGTTGAGCTCCATTCGGCGATCGTCGAGCTCCGTTCGACGTTTTCTGTTGAACTTTTGTTTTCTTAGGTAAATTAGAATTCTTCCTAGCCACCTCTACAACTCCCTTACCTTTATCTGAGATAAACTTGATTGGGGTTGTTAATACTATAGGTTGGCTGGATGAAGCACCCAAGCCCAGTGTACTATTGAATCTTGAGCTTCACTGTGCTTGTGATGTCCATTAGTTTGATACTTCTCCCATTGAGGGATTCTTCAAACTTCTTGGCCTCTGATAGTTCACTTTTCAGTGAGGCTATCTGCTCCCTATAGCATTCCAACTCCTCAGAGAGTTTGAGGTTATCTGATTTTAAGGTGCTTTGTTCAGACAGTTGATTTCTGAGAGAAATAATTTCTTTCTCAGATTTTAATAGATCTAAACAAAGTGCCTTAAATTCACATTTGAAGTCCTCTGAATTAAAATCAAATGAGTCTATTACCTGATTCTCTTCAGATTGAGTTTCTGATTCAGACTCTGACTCTTGTTCTGCATCAGTATTGTGTTGAGAGGCATTGATAGCCATCATGCAGAACTCCTTTTCTTCAGCATCATCTTCATCATAACTTGAGCTGGATGAAGCTTCTGATTCTTCTTCTGTTTCACTCCAGGTTTCAGCAACAAACCCCTTCCTGGTATGTTTGTTCTTGCCGGAGGAGGGTCTTTCATTGCTATTTTTCCTGAAGTCTTTGTCTCTTCTCCTTTCTTTCCTGTCCTTCTTGTTCTTATTCTGATTTTCTGGACAGTCAGACACAATGTCGGCCTGGTTTCCTGCATCTAAAACAAATAATTTCTTTATTATTGGACTTATCATACCTTGGCTTTTCATGCCCTCTGAATGACTTTTTCCTGAAGTCCTTCCTGGCCATTTTATAAAACATTTTGGCCAGTAAGCTTAGCAGTTCTTCATTGCCTGTGACCTTATCTTCAGGCTGATCTTCAATAGCTTTGAATGCTATTGATTTCTCTTTTCTGATTGCTAGTGAAGCAGCCTTCTGCTCTTCTTCTCTGTTCTTGATGAGCAGCTCATAAGACTTGTGCTTGCCTAAAAGAGCCTCAATGGTGATCTCATTTAAGCTTCTGGCATCCTTGATTGGCCAGATCCTTGAGTCCTAAGTGCTGGGGAAGCACATTAGGATTTTGTCATTGAGTTCAGTCAATGAGATCTCCTTGTCCAAGGTTTTCAGTTCATTGACTATAAGACTGGGTCTGTTATACATATCAGCAACTGACTCAGTTTCTCCTTTCTTGAAGTTCTCATATTGAGTTATGAGATGGGATATTCTATCTTTCCTTTCATCTGCAGATCCTGACACTATTTCAGATAGTTTGTCCCATATCTCTTTTGCTGAGTTGCATTCAGCTACTTTTGAAATATTTCATCAGACATGGTTTGTGCCAAAATGTTCATTGCTTTGGCATCTGCAACTTTCCATTTTTTTATTTCTGCATCTGTTCCTGAAGGAGGTGGAACAGCACTTGTACTCGTATTTGTTGGGGGTCTTGGACACACTATCAAAACAAAATTAAAGATATCTTCATCAATAGAATTCATGTACAATCTTATCCTTGCCTTCCAAAGTGCAAACTTAGATAGATTGCACACTGGAGGTATGGTTCTAGCATAATCTTGGTTCTGTGTCATGGTCTTATATGAAGATAAATATAATACAAATAATAAAAATAAAAACCCTCTATAAATAGATTGATCTTATCAGAGATCTTTTGGTTCAGATGTTAGCCTGTAGGAACAACTAATCTGATGAAGTTTTAGTTGAATAACAACCAACCTGGAAAGGTGTGGTGTTTAACCAACCTCTAAAGGTGTGGTATTTTTAACCAACCTCCCTCTGATACCAATTGAAAGTGGGTATAAGATCTACCTTAACTCTAGAGGGGGGGGGGGTGAATAGAGTATATTAAAATAATTTTCAAGTTAAAAATTATTTTGCAGTGGAAGACTTAATTTAAATATATTTGTAAGGTGCTTGCAGTAAATAAAAATTATGAAAGCAAGAAATAAAAACACACCACACAGCAAACAAAATATAGCAACCAGAAGACACAAGGAGCTATAGTGGTTCCCCAATCAATCTGGGTACATCCACTCTTCTACCACCCTAGGTAGGAATCCACTGCAGGATGAGTTGATCAGGTGTCCTGGGCACCAATGAGCTTTTGTTAAGGTGCTCAAAAACCAAACTAGATTTTTTGATCAGGTGTCTTGCCACCACTGAGTTTTAACAAGGTCTCAGAAACCAGCACAAAACGTTTGAAGGGAGTTTTGAGAAACCCTTTTACAGCAGAAAAAGAAAGAGGTGAGTTGTTCTTCTCTGTCAACAATCAGAGAGAAGACTAGTGGATGATGTTGTCAAAGCTCCCCCTGAGATCTGGAAGTGTTCAAGAAAAGAAGCTTTGCACTAGGGTGATAGGCCTTCAGTAGATGAGATCTGCAGCAAAGGATGATTCCAGCAGTTGCTGAAATGTGTAGTGTCTGGAGTCTTGATGGATGAAGCCTCTGAACACTTGAGTCAAAAGAGATCTAGAAAATCTTCTTTTCTTTATGTTGATCTCCTTCAGTGGTGTGTGTTCTGAAAGAATTCTGTCTGTGTGCTTGTCTGTGACTGTTCTCTTTCTGTGTGTGTAACTGTTAGGAGTAGCAGAATAAAATCCTCTTTTATTCCTTAGATCTGAAAAGAATGAATTGATTCTCTGTCTCTAAGATAGTCGTTAGCCACTCATTAATGACTTCCTTAAATGAATTTTGTCTCTGGAGGAAAGTCCTAGAAAACATCCCTTTAAATCTCCTTTGAAACTTGCTCCAGATTAACTGAAACGGCTACAAGATCCTTGAAATAAATACTGGGAATAAATAAGATAGAATTCCATAACTATCTGAATTTGAATCTTGAGAATCGTCGATCTCTCCAGAAAATTATCGAACTGAGCTCAACTACCGTCGACCTGAGCTCAGAGACTGTAACTAGACTGGAAACAGAAATCGTCGATCTGAGCTCAACTATAATCGACCTGAGCTCAGAGACTGGGAAAACAGCTAGAGACAGAAACGTCGATCTGAGCTTGAAGATCGTCGAACGTGTTCGACGACTCGTTAAACTGAGCTCAGAGATAGTCGAACTGAGTTCGACGATTCGTCGACCTTAGCTCGACAAAAATGACTTAGTCTCCTGAATTTGAATATCTGATCTGAGGGTCTTGGGGGCAGCTTTCTAGCCTAAATTTTAACCCTTAGACTCAATCTAATTGACCTTAAAAACTATACAATGAGGTCAAAACAATTTTCCTAAGGACAGAGTGATCCCTGCCCAAATCAGTAATATGGTGTTCCAACAAACTCCCCCTATTTGGGTTAGGATTACTATTTACATGACATAGGAAATAAAAGCATACAATGCAGATATAAAATCAAAAACAACATTGCAGAAACACAAATAAAATCACATCAAAAAGTCAAAATAGATAACACTGTCAGCTTACATAATCATTCCTTTTACTTGCTCTTTTTGAGAACTATTTCTCTGTTAGGTTTAAGAGCTTCTTTCTTGGATCTTGTGTTATCATCTGCACCTAGAGAAGTTTGATGTTTTGTCCTGTGGACTACAGCTTCATATAGCTTTCTGAGTTAAAAAATTTGCTGGAAGAATTTCTTTCAAGTTGTTTCTTTCTCTGTTCTGATAGAGTGGTGAAATTTGATGTATCTCTTCCTTGTTCTATTGCCTTTTTAATTTGATCTAGTGCAGCCAACTCTTTCATTCTAGCTGTCCAAAAAGTAGGATTATTCTCTGGGTCTTCAAATGGAACAGGAGGTTCATATCTATTTGATGAATCATCAGGAGTAGCTCTGGAAGAAACTAGATCTTTTAACTTATAAGGGAAAGGACCAGATGTAGTGTCAGTGGGACCTTGTCCTTCCCTATGATAAGGATGCTGCCTAGAATAACATTTGGAATAAACTCTGAATTCTCTTTGATTTCCCTTATACTGTCCTCTTCTGGACTGGTAGCCTCTTGATCGACATCCTCTTGATTGAGATCTTCCTTGAACTGAGAGGTGCTTTGACTTTTAGCAATAGATGACTGATAAGCAGAACTTCCACCAGTACCTGCATCTGGTGAAGGAGGAGGAGGAGGATTGAAGTGAGATGATCCTTTATCATATTTCCTCTTTTTCTTCATTGCCTTTAGTTGATTCCTGAAAAACTGCATCCATGGTTCTGAAATTGGACAATCATGCAAAATATAGTACGGAATATCATTTACATCTTTAATTTTCTCCTGGGGAACTTTCTTTAGGGCCTTGCTTCTAGCTTTCCTCTTCCTTGCAATGGTTGTAGAGGAATGATCAGAATCAGTTCTAAATTTATCACTATCTGAGCTCTGAGTATTGTCATATAGTTCATCAATCCTTTTGATGTGATCTCTTTGTTGTTGGGATTGAACAGAAGAAACAACAGCAGCTGCAGCAGCAGTAACAAAAACAGCACTAACAGATGTAACTGGGACAACAGATTCAGAAATAATAACAATAGAAACATCAGGCTCAGAGTCATTAGCCTCTGTCATAAGCACATCATCAGAAATGAAAATAGCATCAGCAGCAGCAGCAGGAACAACAAAAACTGAAAGAGCACTGTCCACAGCCTTGAAAGAATTTATATAAGAAGATATTATGTTGGGCTCACAGCTAGAAATAGGCACAATGGCCTTAGTAAGATCTTCACTTTTCTGATCTGGAAGACAGCTAAGGTAAACAGTATCAAACTCTGACAGCAGTGACCTGAGGTCAACTGTTATAACTGAAACTGGAGCTGGAACTGGAATCTCTGAAGCAAGCAATCTCTCTACTTCATATGGCATCTCCCCCTGCCTAGATTCAGTAGATACTGGATCAAGGCACCCAACAGAAGGGATTGCCTGAGGAGGATATAGGGAAGTAAGCCTGTCAGATAACTCCTGAACTGATTTCAGAAGTGGAGCCAGGGAGGTCTCCAGCAGGAGTGATAGCCTTGGAGCTAACATCTCATAGAGCTTATCTGCTATAGCTAAGAGATCTACTTGGTGCTTGAGTAGAGGTGGAGATGAGTGTGGCAGAGATGGATATAGGAGGAGCTGTAGATGTGGTTGGAGAAAGTGTTAATGTGGAAGTTATATTTGATGGTTGAGATATAGGAATGGTGGAGATGGAAGTTAATGGAATGGAGATAGATGGAGTGAAGCATGGTTGAGCAATGATTTCTTGTAGTTGTTGTTGATATGATGTAGACGAAGATGGTGGCTCAAGGGGTGAGGAGTGAGAGTCATCCATATAGGAATCATCTAAGAGAGTGAAGGATGGAAGGTGAGATGATGAGTCAATGGTTATGTGTGGATAATGATGTAATGGATGGAAAACCTCTTCAGTGGATATTGGTGTTGGTGAAGGAATTGAGTTTGGAGATGGAATGGATATGGGGAATGAAATTGAGATGGTTATGGTGGATGTCATATTTGTTGAGGGAACGGTAGGTGGAGAAGGTGGAGATGAGGAGGCAGGCAGTTCTTCTGATTGGGCAGTTGCCTGAGGGGAAGTGACTGGATCAGTCCTGGTTCCTGAAGATGATATGACTGCAGAGGCTCTACTTGGCTTTGCAATTTGCCTGTCCCATTTACCAAAAAGGGCACAGGTTAACCTCTTAGAGGCATTGATATTCATCCCACTTGAAACAAGCAGCTCAGGGCATCTGCTATGAAGATATAGCCCTAGAATCCTTCAAAAATTGACAAAGTTCTTATTCACTTTCTTCTTAATTAGGTCAAAGAAAACTTCTCCCCAATTCAACTGTTTCTTATCCACCAAAGCACCCATTAAACAGAATTGATACCTGGATATGGTATCATGGGCAGAATGTTTTGCTAACATGACCTTTCCAACAACATCTGCTAGAAACCTGTATTCCACTAACAGATTTTTCTTAAGCAGTTTGTTAGGGTTTGCTGCTGAATGACCCATCCTATCAAGCATACTTGCAAACTCTTCTCCAGACAACGCAAGAGAATCTTGACCAGTACTTAATTGAAAAACTTCTGTTAATATAGCAGTAGTAAGAAATACCTTATTTCCTGATATAGTTCCAATCACTGTATTTTGATCTTGATTGTGAGCAGTGTACACCCATTCTTTGATTTCATATGCAGCCAGTTTTATCCTTGTGGTCATAATGTGTACTACATGTTGATCTTTGAATAAATCCAGAATATCCTTGAAAATCTGATCACTGTTCTCAAACGAGTCCATATCGATATCGAATCCAGTGTCAAATTTCATTGCTGCCAAAACTGCAACAGAAACGGCCATTTTTACCTGCAAAAATGAACAAACAAAAGAGCAAGTGTAGAAAAGTTTGGAGGGAAAGGGAAATTCTGCAGAGAGTATGAAAGCGCAAAGGGAGAACGAAGGCCGAAAAATGAATTTTATATTAGGATTCGACGCAGAAAAGGAAAGATCGTTGAACTTCGTTCGATGATCTGGGCTTCTAAAGGAATCTGAAAGGTCTTCAACATCGTCGATCTCCGTTCGACAATATTGGAGAGCGTCGAGCTCCGTTCGACGATCACTGACCGGAAGAAGATAGCTTAGCACTATCTGGAAAGCGCTGAACTCCGGTCGACGATTTCTAAGAACGTCGATCTCCGTTCGACGATCTTGGGGAAAAATGTCAAGCGCAGTTCAGAGACCAAAAACAACCTATAGACACTAGAAAAATCAAATTGTTTGTCTATTCTTGGTCAATTTTAGAGTTTTAAAATCTTGGATCTTATTTTAAACTTCCTACATCTAACATTCCTAACTGATTCAGGAAGAATGTATGTTTCTTTTCATCCAATGGTTTGGTGAAAATATCTCCCCTTTGCAAGTCAGTTGGGATATATTGAAGTTCAATTTTATTTTTCTCAACATTGTCCCTTAAAAAGTGATGCCTAATTTCTATATGTTTTGTCCTACTATGGAGGGCTGGATTTTGTGCTATAGAAATAGCACAAGTGTTATCACAGAATATTTTTGACTTCTTTAAGTTGTAGACATAGTCTAGGAGCTGATTTTGAATTCACAAGATCTGTAAGAAACAACTACCTGCTGCCATATATTTAGCTTCAGTAGTTGATGTGGACATAGATGTTTGTTTCTTGCAAAACCAGGAGACAAGTCTGTCACCAAGAAACTGGCAAGTTCCACTGGTGCTTTTCCTGTCTATTCTACATCCAGCATAATCAGCATCTGAAAATCCAGTTAAGTCAAATGCTGAGTCTTTTGGATACTAGAGACCTAGATTTGGACAACTTTTCACATACCTAAGAATCTTTTTTTACTAAGGTTAAGTGTGACTCTCTAGGGCTCACTTAGAATCTAGCGCATATGCATGTAGCAAATATTATGTCAGGTCTACTAGCTGTAAGGTATAATAAAGAGCCAATCATTGCTCTATATATTGTCTGATCAACAGGTTTCCCATGTTCATCAGCATCTAATAAAGCATTAGTAGGTATAGGTGTTTTCATACATGATGCTTCAGACCTACCAAATTTCTTAACCAGTTCTTTTGCATACTTAGTTTGAGAGATGAATATGCCTTCAGCATGCTGTTTGACTTGCAATCCTAGAAAGAAGGAAAGCTCACTCATGCTACTCATTTCAAATTTAGAATGCATTAGGTTGGAAAACCTTTTGCACAGATTTGAATCAGTAGAACCAAAGATAATGTCATCTACATAGATTTGTACTAGTAAGGTATTGGACTTATGGGTTCTAATAAAAAGAGTTTGGTCTACTCTACCCCTTATAAAATCATTTTTCAGAAGAAAGCATGCTAGGGTCTCATACCATGCTCTAGGAGCTTGCTTTAGACCATATAATGCTTTATGCAATTTGAAAACATGATCAGGATGAGTTGGAGAAATAAAACCTGGGGGTTGTCTAACGTAGACTTCTTCCTTGATGTCTCCATTGAGAAAAGCACTCTTTATATCCATTTGATATACTTTGAATCCTTTGTGTACTGCATAAGCTAAGAAGATTCTTATGGCCTCTAACCTTGCAACTAGTGCAAAGGTCTGGTCATACTCTATCCCTTCTTCTTGAGAGTATCCTTGAGCAACTAGCCTTGCCTTGTTCCTTACAATGACTCCTTAATCATCCAATTTATTTCTGATCACCCATTTTGTTCCAACAATGGAGTGATCCTTTGGCCTTGGCACTAGTTCCCAAACTTTGTTCCTTTCAAATTTATGTAATTCCTCTTGCATTGCAATGATCCAGTGTGGATCTTGTTCAGCATCTTGAATGGATTGAGGCTCAATTTGAGAAAGAAAGCAGGTGTGCATAAGGTTTTGGTTGACCTGATTTCTGGTTTGCACACCAGCTGAGATGTCTCCAATCACTTGGGAGATTGGATGGTCTCTTGATGTTACTAAATCAATGGGGGTGTTGATTGTTCACCAACATGTGTTGTTGTTTCCTCTTGTGGAACAACAACTGGCTCTTCAAGAAGATTCTCTCCAAGATGTTGAATATCTTCTTCATCTTCACTGCTTTCATCCTTTTTTTATAATATGTAAACTGTCCAAATTTTCAGCAAGAGAGTGTACCTGCAAAGATTCTATGGTAGAAGCATTCTTCTCCTTAAAAGACATGTTAGATTCATCAAAGGATACATGAACAGATTCTTCAATTTTAAGAGTAGATTTGTTATACACCCTATAAGCTTTACTGATCATGGAGTATCCCAGAAACACTCCTTCATTATCTTTAGCTTGAAATTTTGCTATGTATTTCTTGTCATTATTGTGAATGTAACAAATGCAACCAAAAATTTTTAAATAATCTACTTTAGGTTTCTTCCCTTTGAGGAATTCATAGGGAGTCTTGCCCTTCAGCTTATGTATCAAACTTCTATTCAACACATAATTGGAGGTGTTCACTGCATCTTCCCAAAAGAATAGAGGAAGGTGAGCATCTGACAACAATGTAGTAGCAGATTCAATAAGGGTTCTATTTTTCCTTTCAGCTACCCTATTTTGTTGAGGAGTTCTAGGAGCTGAGAAAGTGTGTCTGATCCCTTCACTCTGACAGAACTCTTGCATAAAAAGAGAATCAAACTCTGTCCCATGATCACTTCTGATCAGGGCAATGTGAGTATTGAACTCACTCTGTATGCATTTGAGAAACTCTGTCAAACACTTAAAGTTATCAGACTTCTTCCTCGGAAAGAACACTCATGTGAATCTAGAGAAGTCATCTACAACTACTAAAGTATAAGATTTCCCTCCTAAGCTTTGTATTGTAATGGGTCCAAAGAGATCCATGTGTAACAGATACAAAATCCTAGGTGAATCACTCTTATTAAGTGGCTTGAAGCTATTTTTGGTTTGCTTGCCTAATTGACAAGCCCTGTAAAGTCCTTCCTTCTTGTAGGGGCCTGAAGGTAGTCCTCTAACAAGGTTGTCCTCGGATAGCCTAGCAATGGTTCTATGGTTTATATGTCCTAATCTTTTATGTCATAGTTCATTAGGTCTACAAATGGAATTGAACAAGCATATATCTACCTTAGTTGGAAGAAAATCTACAAGATAAATGTTACCTTTCCTTTTACCTGTCAACACAGTTGGGTTGTCCTCTGATTTGATTTTGCATGAGGATTTGTTGAAAGTCACTTGGTAGCCTTCATCACACAGTTGACTGATGTTGATTAAGTTGTGCTTCAGTCCTTCCACATAAGCTACTTTCTTGAATGTGACTGAGCCAATCTGGACTGCACCATATCCTTTTGTTAGTCCAAAGTTTGAATCACCAAACATTACTTTGGGTCCAAGTTTGGCTTTGAAGGATGTGAAATTCTCCTTGTTTCCTGTCATGTGCTTTGAGCACCCACTATCCAGATATCATTGCTGGTTTGATGTTGGATAAGTCTTCACCTGCACATAAAATAATTTATTTGTTTTTGACCCAGTTTACCTTGGGCCTAGGTTGATAACCTTTAAATTCTAAAATAAAAGACATCCCTGGTTGACTCTTATAGCCTTCAGGATGATATCTCCTAGGAGGTATTATCCATTCAGTATAAGGGTTAAACCTCTGAGATGTAGGACCTCTAGGATTGAAGTTTGATTTACCTTTGAAATATTTTTCAAAACTCTGAGCTCTGTTCGACGATCTCTGAGCTGAGTTCGACGATCTTGGGTCAGATCGTCGAGCTCCGTTCGAAGATCGACTATGCCAGAGTTCAGGGTTCAGAGATCGTCGACCTGAGTTCGACGATTCAGCTTGAGATCGTTGATCTCCATTCGGCGATCGTCGAGCTCCGTTCGACGTTTTCTGTTGAACTTTTGTTTTCTTAGGTAAATTAGAATTCTTCCTAGCCACCTCTACAACTCCCTTACCTTTATCTGAGATAAACTTGATTGGGGTTGTTAATACTATAGGTTGGCTGGATGAAGCACCCAAGCCCAGTGTACTATTGAATCTTGAGCTCACTGTGCTTGTGATGTCCATTAGTTTGATACTTCTCCCATTGAGGGATTCTTCAAACTTCTTGGCCTCTGATAGTTCACTTTTCAGTGAGGCTATCTGCTCCCTATAGCATTCCAACTCCTCAGAGAGTTTGAGGTTATCTGATTTTAAGGTGCTTTGTTCAGACAGTTGATTTCTGAGAGAAATAATTTCTTTCTCAGATTTTAATAGATCTAAACAAAGTGCCTTAAATTCACATTTGAAGTCCTCTGAATTAAAATCAAATGAGTCTATTACCTGATTCTCTTCAGATTGAGTTTCTGATTCAGACTCTGACTCTTGTTCTGCATCAGTATTGTGTTGAGAGGCATTGATAGCCATCATGCCGAACTCCTTTTCTTCAGCATCATCTTCATCATAACTTGAGCTGGATGAAGCTTCTAATTCTTCTTCTGTTTCACTCCATGTTTCAGCAACAAACCCCTTCCTGGTATGTTTGTTCTTGCCGGAGGAGGGTCTTTCATTGCTATTTTTCCTGAAGTCTTTGTCTCTTATCCTTTCTTTCCTGTCCTTCTTGTTCTTATTCTGATTTTCTGGACAATCAGACACAATGTCGCCTGGTTTCCTGCATCTAAAACAAATAATTTCTTTATTATTGGACTTATCATACCTTGGCTTTTCATGCCCTCTGAATGACTTTTTCCTGAAGTCCTTCCTGGCCATTTTATAAAACATTTTGGCCAGTAAGCTTAGCAGTTCTTCATTGCCTGTGACCTTATCTTCAGGCTGATCTTCAATAGCTTTGAATGCTATTGATTTCTCTTTTCTGATTGCTAGTGAAGCAGCCTTCTGCTCTTCTTCTCTGTTCTTGATAAGCAGCTCATAAGACTTGTGCTTGCCTAAAAGAGCCTCAATGGTGATCTCATTTAAGCTTCTGGCATCCTTGATTGGCCAGATCCTTGAGTCCTAAGTGCTGGGGAAGCACATTAGGATTTTGTCATTGAGTTCAGTCAATGAGATCTCCTTGTCCAAGGTTTTCAGTTCATTGACTATAAGACTGGGTCTGTTATACATATCAGCAACTGACTCAGTTTCTCCTTTCTTGAAGTTCTCATATTGAGTTATGAGATGGGATATTCTATCTTTCCTTTCATCTGCAGATCCTGACACTATTTCAGATAGTTTGTCCCATATCTCTTTTGCTGAGTTGCATTCAGCTACTTTTTGAAATATTTCATCAGACATGGTTTGTGCCAAAATGTTCATTGCTTTGGCATCTGCAACTTTCCATTTTTTTATTTCTGCATCTGTTCCTGAAGGAGGTGGAACAGCACTTGTACTCGTATTTGTTGGGGGTCTTGGACACACTATCATAACAAAATTAAAGATATCTTCATCAATAGAATTCATGTACAATCTTATCCTTGCCTTCCAAAGTGCAAACTTAGATAGATTGCACACTGGAGGTATGGTTCTAGCATAATCTTTGTTCTGTGTCATGGTCTTATATGAAGATAAATATAATACAAATAATAAAAATAAAAACCCTCTATAAATAGATTGATCTTATCAGAGATCTTTTGGTTCAGATGTTAGCCTGTAGGAACAACTAATCTGATGAAGTTTTAGTTGAATAACAACCAACCTGGAAAGGTGTGTTGTTTAACCAACCTCTAAAGGTGTGGTATTTTTAACCAACCTCCCTCTGATACCAATTGAAAGTGGGTATAAGATCTACCTTAACTCTAGAGGGGGGGGGGGGGTGAATAGAGTATATTAAAATAATTTTCAAGTTAAAAATTATTTTGCAGTGGAAGACTTAATTTAAATATATTTGTAAGGTGCTTGCAGTAAATAAAAATTATGAAAGCAAGAAATAAAAACACACCACACAGCAAACAAAATATAGCAACCAGAAGACACAAGGAGCTATAGTGGTTCCCCAATCAATCTGGGTACATCCACTCTTCTACCACCCTAGGTAGGAATCCACTGCAGGATGAGTTGATCAGGTGTCCTGGGCACCAATGAGCTTTTGTTAAGGTGCTCAAAAACCAAACTAGATTTTTTGATCAGGTGTCTTGCCACCACTGAGTTTTAACAAGGTCTCAGAAACCAGCACAAAACGTTTGAAGGGAGTTTTGAGAAACCCTTTTACAGCAGAAAAAGAAAGAGGTGAGTTGTTCTTCTCTGTCAACAATCAGAGAGAAGACTAGTGGATGATGTTGTCAAAGCTCCCCCTGAGATTTGGAAGTGTTCAAGAAAAGAAGCTTTGCACTAGGGTGATAGGCCTTCAGTAGATGAGATCTGCAGCAAAGGATGATTCCAGCAGTTGCTGAAATGTGTAGTGTCTGGAGTCTTGATGGATGAAGCCTCTGAACACTTGAGTCAAAAGAGATCTAGAAAATCTTCTTTTCTTTATGTTGATCTCCTTCAGTGGTGTGTGTTCTGAAAAAATTCTGTCTGTGTGTCTGTCTGTGATTGTTCTCTTTCTATGTGTGTAACTGTTAGGAGTAGCAGAATAAAATCTTCTTTTATTCCTTAGATCTGAAAAGAATGAATTGATTCTCTGTCTCCAAGATAGCCGTTAGCCACTCATTAATGACTTCCTTAAATGAATTTTGTCTCTGGAGGAAAGTCCTAGAAAACATTCCTTTAAATCTCCCTTGAAACTTGCTCCAGATTAATTGAAACGGCTACAAGATCCTTGAAATAAATGCTGGGAATAAATAATATAGAATTCCATAACTGTTTGAATTTGAATATTCAGAATCGTCGATCTCTCCAAAAAATCGTTGACCTGAGCTCCACTACCGTCGACCTGAGCTCAGAGACTGGAACTAGACTGGAAACAAAAATCGTCGATCTGAGCTCAACTATCATCGACCTGAGCTCAGAGACTGGGAAAATAGCTAGAGACAGAAACGTCGATCTGAGCTTGAAGATCGTCGAACGCATTCGACGACTCGTTGAACTGAGCTCAGAGATAGTCGAACTGAGTTCGACGATTCGTCGACCTAAGCTCGACGAAAATGACTTAGTCTCCTGAATTTGAATATCTGATCTGAGGGTCTTGGGGGCAGCTTTCAAGCCTAAATTCTAACCCTTAGACTCAATCTAATTGACCTTAAAAACTATACAAGGAGGTGAAAACAATTTTCCTAAAGACATAGTGATCCTTGCCCAAATCAGTAATAGGGTGTTCCAACATATATTATTCGTGATAGCGATAAGTTGGAAACTTCTACAAATCTAGATAAAGAAGGGAAGGGGAGGAGAAAAACCATCACTTGCCTTGATTTTGTCGGAAAAATTATCCAAATCACTCCTTGATGTAGATCTAGACGAAAGAAGACGAGCGAAGTCGAAATCTAACAAGAATGGAGAAAAATATGGGTTAGGACCGAAAATTCTTACGAGAAAATCTAAAAGAAAGCTGGAGATTTTACCACGATGGCGTAGCTCTCGCTGAAAGCTTTCAGGATCTATATTTGGTTGAAGATTTCGAGCACCGGAGCACTGTCGGCGGACACCGGAAGAATCACAAAACTCTCGCTCTCTCACGTCGCTCTAGTTCGGAAGATGAACAGGAATTCAGTCCAAAGTGAAGGAGGAGAAATAACATAAGTATATATATACTAAGGGTATTATTAGGTTAATCAGTACTTAAGCAAAACAAATCGGGATTAGGTGAACCAGACCACTCGAGAAGAGGTAAGGGGGATCTCGAGAACAAGAAGACAGCTCTCGAGAACTAGAAGGCAATTCTCGAGTATAGCAGACAGTTCTCGATAACTAGAAGGCAGTTCTCGAGAACAGCAGACAGTTCTCGAGAACTAGAAGACAGTTCTCGAGAACAACAAACAGTTCTCGAGAACTAGAAGGCAGTTCCCGAGAACAGCAAACAGTTCTCGAGAAGTAGAAGGCAGTTCTCGAGAACAGCAATTACATCTCGAGAACAAAGAACCACCCCTCGAGAACAGAAGCTATCTCGAGAACAGAAAGTAGTTCTCGAGAACAGAACGACACTTCTCGAGAAAGAAAGACCGTTCTCGAGTAAAACAAGTCTTCTCGATAACAAGCTCTCGAGTACTTGGAGACACACTTCTCGGAAACAAGCAGGAAGGAAACAAAATCATCTTGACGCATCGTCGAGCTCAGCTCGATGCTTCGTCGAGCTCCGCTCGACGATTGTCGAACACAAGGAAAACCCGATCGACGAATTCAATTAGAAATTCATCGAACACAACCCAGTTCAACGATTTCCGCTCGGATTTCGTCGAACTCAAAACCCAGAGCAACCCGACGCATAGCCGAGCTCCGCTCGATGACCGTTGAGCTCAGCTCGATGATCGTCGAGCTCGTTGAGCTCAGCTCGACGATCGTCGAGCTCTGCTCAACGATCGTCGACCACCAATTGACACTTCGAAAAACACCAGGTAGCGCCACAAAACTGCGCCACCCGCCTCAGGTCGACAAAAACCCACCCAAAGGAGGGATTCCCGAGAATCAAAGCCACATAAAGCTTAAAATAATTAAAATAATTTATCATCTGCAGAATAGTTTGACAAGGAAGATAGGAGTTCTAAACAGAGCCCAAATGCACATTGAATTTTAAATGAATTCAACAGTGAAGACAACCCTAGAATTCGACGTACCATTCTTGTGACTCAATCATCAACTTCTCTCACAAGCAAGGAAATCACCACAAGGGTCCAAACACGCGCCAAGACTCCAAAATGCTCGGATCGTAACAAAACTGGACATGACCAAGGCCTCAAAAACCTCATCCTTTAAATCAAGGAAAACATTCAATCCCAACAGGATTCCTATAATCTGGTCAATCAGACCCAACGGATGCGAAAACACATAAACATTGCAGTGCCGACATTAAAATGAATGAGGGTAACACCCTGACATCATAATTATGACGTTGACAAAACAAGTAATAACATCAGAAAATCGGGGGCGTTACACATGACTTCTTTGCTAGTCGTTTGTCTCCATGACTTGTGGTGTTCGCGCGGTTTGTTGTGCTGCTTATTTTGCTCTTGCCGACTTTGTTAGTCGCCCTTTGATGCGGATTGTTCTGTTCACGCGACTTCATCGTTGTTTGCTCTTTATTCTCTTCTTTCTCCCCGCGAGTTGTCTTCCTACAGCTTGTTTCATCTTTGTTCTGAGTACCACATTCTAGTCATGGCGTGTTCCTTGCCGCTGGTATGTTGACACCGTGACTATACGGTCTCCTCTTCCCCTTTCTTTTCTCTCTCTTGTCACTATGGCCTCTCTCTCCACATTTTGGTCGCGGCATCGTTTCTAGCCGCTGGTGTGTTGACACGTCACCGTGCGGTTTCTCCTTTTTCTGTGACCTTTCCTGTGGTCGGTTTCTTTCTGTGGCTTCTTTGTCGTCTTGTTCTTGTTCGGCTTGCTTGTAACTATGTGGTTAGTCTTTCTGCTTTCAGGTTTCTTCTTGAGGATGGTTCCCCTTCTCTCTTCTATAACTCATGTTCTTGTGGCCTCCTCTGACAATTAGCTTATTGACTCTGGTGCCACTTGTCATATGACCGGCAACTCTCATTTGTTCTCCTCTTTGACTTCCCAGAATGTAACATCCCTTAAACAACTAGACCCCTAGGATTTTGTTTTGTCATGACTAGGTCATGACAAAACCACCAAAAGCTCAAGGACCAAGTGAACAAGGGCCAAGGTAAAAATCACCGTGGTCTACCTATAGCTCATCATCAACATTAGTCCTAAGGTTGGACTTCAGGGCTACACGTTGATCCCATGACCCTCCCACAAAACCCCTAACACCTAGGGTAGTCCATAGGACCACTAGGGACCCACTATGGGCAGTCAAGTGGTTAAGTTGACCTAAGTCAACCCTAACCCTAAATGGGTCAAACTAACCTACTTAGCGTTAATTGATCTTCCCCTAGCCAAGTCGACCCCACCCATGCCCTCCTAACCCTAACGTGAGGTCAATGGATCACCAAGGACCCATTGGGGGCAACCCAAGAGTCTAAGTTGACCAAAGTCAACTCTAGCCTCAAAGTGGTCAAAATGCCCTACTAATGGTCAAGTGACCCCCCAAGATGCCCAACCAACCCTACCCAAGTGTTCCTAGACCCTAGGGATGGCCAATGGGTCACCAAGGACCCATTGGGGTCAATCAAAGAGTTTAGGTTGACCAAAATCAACCCTAGCCTTAATTTGGTCAAAGTACCCTTCCTAAGGGCGGGTGACCCCCAAAGTGCCAAATCAACCCTACACATCCCTACCTAGACCCTAGGGGAGCCCAATAGGTCACCAAGGACCCATTGATGGTGGCACAAAAGGTCAATTTTACCAAAGTCAACCATAAGCCAAGGTCAAGTCAACTTGACCCAAATGGGCTAACCTAAGCTCAAGCCCTCTTTCCACTTGGGCTAACCTTGTTTCAATGAAAATTATCAGTTAGTGGGCTCCCAATAGGCTAGAGTGGTCAGCATGGTCAACCTAGATGACTAAGAGAGAGAAAACCTCAACCTCACTTTAATGGAGTAGAGAGAAAAGGGTGGAAGGGTGTCATTCATGGCCAAGGAGGCCAAGTACCATTCCTCATTGGTTGATCCAACTCCACACTCACTTTAGGAAGACCATGGGCCATTTTGGAGGCTGTTCATGGCCGGAACCATGCCACCACACCATGGCTGAAATATGCCTTCAATGGCCATTAATGGCCATTGAAGCATTGGCCCTTCACTCCACCTCTAAATGGCTGGATTCAACTCCTCTGGGGAAGAGGAGGAATTTCTAGCCGTTTCCTGGCTGGATTGAGCCAAGTTCACCCCCCCTGCCCCCCACACCATGGCCAAGAGCCACCTTAAGAGGCCATTAATGGCCACCACCAGCTAGACCCCTCCCCTCCATCTTTTTATTGTCTTAAAAGCTTCCATAGGTTTCAGGCTTTCAGTTCCACATTTTGCCCGAAGGAGACGATCAACTTAATTATGCTATTGTAGAGCGTCGGCGACACCTCCTCCAACAATGGCTTCCCGGCGATCGATGCGCCTCTAGACCGCAAGCAAGGTCCTCCCCTCCTCTCTCTCTCTATGGGAAGATCATAGCAGTCATTAGGATTAAGAATCGGGCTCAATTGAGCCCGATCGGGAAGGGATTTTTCCTGGTTTTTCCGCAAAAATTAACCTATGGGTTCGCCGGAATAGGTCCCTCCGGAGGATGTGCCGCCGCCTGGCGACAGCCACCACATCAATGGAGTTTGTGGTGGCGGTGGCTGGCAAGGGAGATGGCTGCGTGGCCGGCGGCAGCGACTTGAAATTGGCCCAGGAAGAGTCGATCCTGGTCATTGGCGCACGGGGATGATGACGGGTTGCCATCCAAATGTGCGTCAAGATGCATGCGGCTACTATTCAAACTATATGAGTATATTCATTGCATTTTAATGAATTTGTCACACAATTTCAGTTACCTTATAAATTAAAAATAATTATATGCTGAATCATGGGAAATGTCAACATATAATTTGTATCCCTATGGGTCTACTTTAATTCAAAATTAGTTTGAACCAATTTGGGTGCATGGTTTGACTAGGGCACTCATTTTGGTGGGGTCTATACCTAGGGTTAGACAGAAATTAAAATGAGTGCCCACACTTCATCTCTTGTCCAAATAACTTGAAATTTGGACAAGAAGTCACCCTAGTCCATACATAGGTCTTGCACAAAAATGGGAACATTTGGGGATAATGTTTCTATAGTTTTTGAAATTATTAAATATTCTTTGGATAAATTAATTAGGTACCCTAATGGCCTCCAAACCCTCCCAAATATTGGTGAGTGGTCCTTGGGGTCTTCATAGGTCTGTGTATAAATTTCTATCTCAGTTGGAGTTGATTTGTTAGGGAAATGAACAAACCCTAGTCTAGCTCTAATGAGGGGTATATAAGTCAAAAGTGCATTTTGAGTTTTAGGTGGCCAAATCACCTCAAAAGAGGTTGACATTTAGGTCCCTGACTTGACATGACTTCTAACACCCTCCCAAGGAAGATGTGATGGATTGGAGTAAATTTGGCCTAGGACCGAAGACCAAACCCTAAGGATGGGCTTTTGTGTCTTGTGAAGGGCATGGGGTCAAAAGACCTTGTATGGACTTGAAATTTGGTAGGGAGTGTACCAGGGTAGCTAAAGCACTCTGGTAAAGCTCATAGGGGATTTGGAAATGGGTGGGCCCCACAAAACCCTAACCCTAGTTTAGGACACAAAATTTATAGTGATGGAATAGGTTACTAAACTCATTGAACAGTGATGAAACTTGGGTAGTGTAGGATGAACCTCTGGAAATTAAATTGGAAATTTTGGATCAATAATCTTGGTACTTCCTTTGTAATACATGAGTAAGCACTACTTAATAATTTGGGTATTGTGAACTCACTGTCCATTGGAATGTCATAAAAATAAGGCAGAAGGTGTCTTAGAACATTATGCTCAAGTATGAATTTTATTAGAATTTTGAAATACATATTTACAGTATCTACTTCACTTGCTCATTAATTTGGAAACTTGTTCAATATTTTATTTAGAGCTCATCATTTGTTGTGAAATTGTGAAACTTGGTCAGCAGTGATTCTAGGACAATATGCACTGGTGGAGATTTTTGTTACAATTTTAAAATGAATAATTTCTATACTTAGTGCATAAAATTACAAATATGAATATTTGGTCAAAATTTGTTTTAGAGCTCTTCATTAATTTATAAATTATAAAACTTGGCCTAGAGTATTTATATGTCCTCATAATCATCCTTGAATTTTCTCAGAATTTTTGGAAGTATTTTTGCTGAACTTGTCTCTTAAAATAATTTATTGTAGGTTATATTCAAAATTAGGGTTGGGGGTCTACACTTGCAAAGAAAATTGGAAGGCCTTGGATTTTAGGTTAAATAGTCATCTTGTAATTATCATAAATTTTATGGAGCATTTGCATGTCTGAAATTGTCACTTCATGTTCAAACTTGAGTTTTTGGATTACTAGAGAAATTAATTAAATTATCAGACAAATTAGGAAAATCATGAATTTCTGGATTTAGGCCAAACATGTCATGAAAGGCCCCCAATAATTATTACAGGGATATTGGATGATTATTTTGAGTACCTCCCATTGTACACATCATGTAGCTTAGGATGGTCTGCGTTTAGTAAAAACTGCAGAAATCAAGATATGGTGCCAAACGAACTTAGGGAGTTGAGATTTGGTCTGGGAAGGGAAATGATACTATCAACGGAAGTCGTGAGGAGGAGTGTGAAGTTTGGCTAGTGTCAAGAGGTGCTCGGGGTCGACGAAACATCGTCTTCGCCGTAGGAGAGAAAGTGTAAATACTCTAGGGTTAGATCCAGTACAACAAGTAAGGATTTGGGAAATTTGATAGCAACCAACAATAGTAAGTGTCTTGCATAAGGGAGATTTGGGCGTAATTCCATCATAGTTCCTAGTGCCCTCGAGAGCCCTTCACGGGAAATACCTTGGGCAGTCCTGGGCTAACCTAAACAGTAGGAGTAAAATATTACAAAAGCAACTAGTATAACAAGGGTTGCACATTCACACACCCCGGTAGCTCGGGAGGCTGATTAGGTTGTTTTGATTGCAATCCGGGCAGTTCACTCAGAAGGTAGATACACGGACGGATAGTCCGGGGAGCCAGTGGCTCAAAAGGTTTTGGATACAAATAAGGTGGTGGGTCTTCGGTATCGGACGGTCGTTCACACCAACGTCGATATTTTGACTCGGCGGTATGGGACACTTAGCCAAATATATTCTGGTGGATATGGCCAGCATTAGTACCCGGATACTCTAGATTGTGTTCTTCTAGGGGCGTACGGAAAGGCTAGGCCTGGTAGTGTGGATACCGACCTAGGAGTGGGGGGCCTTGCCTACTGTCTCCAAATGCCACTACGGATGTTCATGGTAGTGAAGCTAGCTGCCCAAATAGGTGGAACTAAAGGTTTGTGCGCATAGAGTCGTGTGCTTGGGTTGTACTTACATGAATCATAGCATAGCATACTTGCATACCACCGACACCCCAACGTATAAATTAGTACGAGACTTTTTATATGATGGGAGCCTTCTTGAAGACCCCTTAACATATATGTTTGTGTGGGCATTCATATAAGTTAAGGTTACTTATTTGTTACCTACTTTTCTACATATGTTGCTTACTCTACTTGCTTACCTTCCTGTATACTATTATGGAACTATTATCTTGTACATTTCTTACTTAGCCGTTTATACAATATAAATAACTGCTAGACTAGTTCCACTGTCACCTGCCACTTTGTACTCTCCACCTTTGCAGCTTTCCATTCCTCCTCCCTGCTCGGTGCCTAGGAGCCATGGAGGGTGGGGTAGGGGATGGTAGGGCTTAGTCTTTATGACTAATGGTTTTAGTACCACAACATTATAGGGGCTCTGGATGGGAGACAAGGACCAGCAGCTCAGGGACCAGCACCAGCGAAGTACAGTGCGCATGGAGGTGGAACAGTCTAGTACCGGAGCACCGGTGACCAGCTTTGTGAGTGATTAACACTTTTTATAGCTTCTTCAAGAGATTGTAGTGAGGATCTCATGTACCGGGCTTAAGCCCGTTTATATTTCCAGTTTTGTTACTTTCTAGTACTCTCTTTTCTACTTATGGACTTGATGTGATTTCTCATATTACTTGTGATGTTTGTGGACCAAATTATACCTCTGTTTATGATTATTGCTCTCTCTGTGATGATCGAAATGGCCGGCAGAATCAGCATTTTATAGTGGCGTCTTTCCCGAGTGTCAGGGACATCACAAAATGGCGGTTCTGGGCATAAGACCGCGTGGTTCTAAAAAGAAAAAAAGGACTTACAAGTGGTATCAGAGCGAACCTCGATCAAAGGAGAAGTAGTCCACAACAACCTTAGGCCACCCTCGCGCGAGCTTAGTTTGCGGACAAACTAGCAGCGGAAGTAGTGGTGGGCCCATAAGGGAAATCAAATGTAGAAGTCCATTTTTCTCCTACTTTTATTCCATTGGTACACTATCTAACTGTTGGAATTTTCCTTGTAGCCTGCGACGAACCTACTCCACAGCAGGGGACACCTCAGGCTCCGGATATAGTTCCACCTCTGCCGCCTCCAATTGCCTTTCAGCAGACGGAGATGGGGCAAACATTGACGGCCATCCCGGAGGCCTTTAGAGCTCAGCAGGCCCCGACTCCACATCCAAATCCCTGGGCCAACTGGATGAGTGCCTTCCGGGCACTTTCCCCTCCATCCTACCAGGGGATGGAGTCGGCAGTTCGCACGGAGGAATGGTTGGATACTGTCTATGAGATGCTTGCGGGGATACGATTCCCCACTGAGGAGGCAGTTGCTTTGGCAGTCTACTGCTTGGAGTCACACGGGAAGAGGTAGTGGAAGTTACAGCTGGACACCACCTTTTATGAATATGGATTCCGCAGATATCTCTTAGGGAGAGTTTAGAGCGGCACTTCTGGGAAATTTTGTGCCTCAGTCGGCGAGGGACAAGCTGGAGGACAGGTTCTTGTGGTTGAAGCAGGGCAACAGGACAGTGCTGGAGTATTACCAGGAGTTTATACACCTAGCCCATTACGCGGACTCTTACCAGTTTGATGACGCTGGCTACGCCAGGAGGTTCTACAAGGGGCTGCACGATGACATGAGATAGGCCCTTCTCTTCGTCTCCGAGGGAAGCTTGGCCATGATTCTGGAAATGGCTAAGAAAAGGGAGGCAGATCAGCTTACGTTCAATAGACGGAAGAGGCCAGCTGACAATGCAGTGATTGGAGGACGTAGAGACCATCCTCGAGGCCAGGTCATCGGGGAAAGAAGGAACGGGGATCAACCCCGTCAGGAGATTGGACCGAAGAAGAGGAATCAGGGGGTATTGGCCCCCCAGCCCTTAAAGATGCTGGAGATACTGAGGATAGCAGAGTAGGCATTGGTGTGCTTCCATTGCAATCAACTGGGCCATTTCAAGAGAAATTGTCCCATGAGGCGAGCACCCCCACCAGAACTTTAGGGTGCCCCACCTCCTCGGCAGTTTAGGGGCCGAGGACACGGCCAAGGATGGGGATATCAGGTCAGAGGACATAGGCCAGAGAGGGAGCAGGTGTACGCACTAGATCTGGCACAACCCCGGAACCCGGAGCAGGTTATAGCAGGTATGCCATTACATTCAATTTCCTTCTTTCCTAATAACTAGTTCTCATAGACACAAACTAGTTAGAAATTAAGAAAAGAAAAACTACAACTAGAACATTAAGACACTTAATCACCTCAGGTGTAGTTTTAATCAGCTTCAAGCCCGCTCACACACTCTTCTACACTGGGGCTTCACACTCGTTTGTGTCAGAGGACTTCGTGAAAGCACTGGCAGACGTGGAGCAATTCACAGGAAGGATGATGAGGGTCCGTCTACCCGATGGATCAGAGCTCATGATCTCTTCTCATTACAAAATGGAGGCGGAGATCGGCAGGAAGGCGTTTGAGGCACCACCGACAATCCTTAGGATGCCGTACTATGATCTCATACTGGGCTTGACATGGTTACACTGGAACCATGCCTAGATTGACTGCTTGGCGAAGAGGATCACCATATGGCACTGGGACTCCTCTATTGTTATCGAAGGTATTGCACCAGCCCACCTAGTATTATTATCGTCTGTAAAGACCTTCAAGGCCCACCTACAGGGAGACGAAGTTTATCAGGTTCTCTTCGAGATAGTCGTGGCCAAGGATTCTATATCAGATATTCTAGTGGTGCGGGACTTTGCTGATGTATTTCCGGAGAAACTACCAGGGCTACCACCACACCGGGAGAAAGTCTTTCATATTTAGCTCGAGCCGAGGGCTAAGCCAGTATCCAGGGCTCCCTATCGAATGGCCCCGTAGGAGTTGGTGGAATTTCGAAGCCAGCTTCAAGAGTTAGTGGAATCCGGGTTCGTCCGGCCTAGCTCTTCACCGTAGGGAGCTCCGGTGTTATTCGTCAAAAAGAAGGACGGGACACTTTAGATGTGTATCGATTACCGGGCCCTGAACAGGCTAACGGTCTGGAATACGTACCCCTTGCCAAGGATAGGCGAGTTATTTGACCAGCTGGAGGGAGCTCATTGGTTCTCAAAGCTGGACCTGAGATCGGGGTATTACCAGCTACGCATTTAGGAGGAGGACATCCCGAAGACGGCCTTCAGTAGTAGATATGGACTGTACGAGTTTACAGTGATGCCCTTCAGGCTCATGAATGCACCCTCCGCATTCATGGCCTTGATGAATCGGGTGTTCAAAGAGTATCTGGATGTCTTCGTCATTATATTCATTGACGACATCCGTATTTATTCGAGTACTGAAGAGGAGCACTCGAGGCATCTGGCTATGACGTTGGAGAAGCTCCGAGAGCATAAGATGTACGCAAAGTTAAGCAAGTGCCAATTCTGTCTAAAGGAGGTGGCCTTTTTGGGCCATGTCATCAGCGGAGCAGGTTTGGCAGTAGATCTGGCAAAGGTCCATGCAGTGCGAGATTGGCCACCAATGAAGACGGCCACGGATGTGCAGAGTTTCTTAGGACTTCCTGGTTATTACCAAAAGTTCATGGAGGTGTTCTCTCAGGTTGCCATCCCTCTTACGCCGCTGACGAAGAAGTAGTCTCCTTTTATTTGGACACCACAGTGCGAGTCTGCCTTTCTGGAGCATAAGGATCGGCTTACCTCAGCCCCCATTCTTGCCATTCCATCAAGGAAGGAAGAATTCCAGGTGTATACAGATGCATCTTATTAGGGGATGGGTGCTGTTCTGATCCAGAACGGGCACGTGATAGCCTACGCCTCCCGTTAGCTGAAGAAACATGAGCAGAATTACCCGGTGCACGACTTGGAGATGGGGACAGTTATATTTGCACTAAAGATCTGGCGACACTACCTGTACAAGGTCCACTGTGATATATTCTCAGACCACAAGAACTTGAAGTATGTAGACACACAAAAGGAGCTGAAAATCAGGCAGAGACGCTGGGTGGAGTTTCTGTCAGACTACTAGTACACCATGCATTACCATCCCGGGAAAGCAAAAGTGGAGGCAGACACTCTGAGTCGGAGAGCGAGTACGTCAGGAGTAGGCCCGCAGCTGATGGCTTTGGAGTTGGTCGAGTCGTTTAAGAAGATGCAGATATCACTAGTGTCCGAGGATGATCTGGAGCTATATACGGAATTCCTAGCATTGATGATTGCCACCGATGACATTCGGTATCGCATCAGAGATGGGCAGAGGCTGGATGCAAGGGCTGAGCTGATATTCAGAGCCTTGGATGAAGGCACAGCAGGGGATTACTCCTTGAGGGATGGGCTCTTATGTTTTAGAGGCAGGGTCTACATACCGGCAGGATGCCATATTCGGGAGGACATCATGACGGAGGCACACTATAGTAGATACTCAGCGCACCCAAGGATCATTAAGATGGCAGCGGGCCTGAAGAAGATGATGTATTGGCCAGGTAAGAAGAAGGACATTATGTATTTTGTGACGCATTGCAAGGCTTACCAACTCGTAAAGGCAGAGTGTAAGAATCTAGCCAGTTTACTACAGCCACATCCGGTGCTGGAGTGGAAGTTTGAGGATATAGCCATGAATTTCATACATGGGCTACCTTGGTCTCGTGCGGGGAATGACTCGATCTGGGTGATAGTGGACAGACTAACGAAGGTGGCCATATTTATTCCAGTGGCGAAGGACTCACCGGTCAGTGTGTTAGTACGGAGATTCATCGAGCAGTTTGGGCGTTATCATGGAGTACCCAGGACTATCATTTCATATTGGGATGGGCGGTTTACGTCCAGGGAGTGGAGGACAGTTCAGGCCCGTATGGGTTCTCGGTTGACATTCAGCATAACTTTTTATCCTCAGACCGATGGACAGACGGAGCGCACCAACCGTGCTTTGGAAGATCTTCTGCTCCTATGTATCTTGGACCGCAGCGAGCATTGGGTGAGATTGCTGCCGCTAATCGAGTTTTCGTATAACAACAGCCATTAGACCAGTATTGGAATGGCCCCTTAGGAGGCATTGTATGGACGGAGGTGCAGGACCCCACTATCATGGATTCAGGATGAACATCCTCAGGCACTCGACTCAAAGTTTGTGGAGGATATTGATGCTCAGGTTAGGTTTATCCGGGACAGGATACTGGAAGCCCAAAGCAGGAGGGCCAAATATTACGATGCGAGGCATCGTCAGGTGGAGTTACAATTGGGAGACCGGGTCTTCTTGAAGATATGGCCGATGCATGGGGTCTCGCGGGTTTGCGTGCGGAAGAATATTAGTCTGAGTTATATGGGGCCCTACAGGATCCTGGAGCGGATCGGCCCTTTGGATTATAGACTGGAGCTACTGCCGGAGTTAGTGATATCGCATGATGTCTTCCACGTCTCCTCACTACGGAGGGCTCTACTATGCCCTGAGCAGCTGATTTCCACAACCGACGGTCCGGTGGCCTCAGATCAATCAGTCAGCTTGGAGCTGATCAGGATCGATGACACGGCAGTGCGGGTCTTGCGATGCAAGAAGGTCCCGCTAGTCAAGGTTCTATGGAGAAACCATGGGCAGGAGGAGCATACATGGGAGCCACAGGACTTGATGCAGCAAAAGTATCCGGAGCTCTTCGAGTCAGGTATACCTTAAACCTTAGGGATGTTACAAGTTTTATTTATTTCAGTAGAACCCCTGTAGGCTTAACTTTAATTTCGGAGATGAAATTATATATATATATATATATTGGGATTTGTAACATCCCTTAAACAACTAGACCCCTAGGATTTTGTTTTGTCATGACTAGGTCATGACAAAACAACAAAAAGCTTAAGGACCAAGTGAACAAGGGCCAAGGTAAAAATCACCTTCGTCTGCCTATAGCTCATCCTCAACATTAGACCTAAGGTTGGACTTTAGGGCTACACCTTGATACCATAACCCTACCACAAAACCCATAACACATGGAGTAGTCCATAAGACCACTAGGGACCCACTGTGGGCAGTCAAGTGGTTAAGTTGACCTAAGTCAACCCTGACAATAAATGGGTCAAACTAACCTACTTAAGGTCAATTGATCTTCCCCTAGCCAAGTGGACCCCACCCATGCCCTCCTAATCCTAAAGTGCAGTCAATGGGTCACCAAGGACCCATTGTGGGCAACCTAAGAGTCTAAGTTGACCAAAGTCAACTCTAGCCTCAAAGTGGTCAAATGCCCTACTAAGGGTCAAGTGACCCCCCAAGATGCCCAACCAACCCTACCCAAGTCTTCATAGACCGTAGGGATGGCCAATGGGTCACCAAGGATCCATTGGGCTCAATCAAAGAGTTTACGTTGACCAAAGTCAACCCTAGCCTTAATTTGGTCAAAGTATCCTTCCTAAGGGCAGGTGACCTCCAAAGTGCCAAGTCAACCCTACCCATCCCTACCCGGAGCCTAGGGGATCCCAATAGGTCACCAAGGACCCATTGATGGTGGCACAAAAGGTCAATTTGACCAAAGTCAACTCTAAGCCGAGGTCAAGTCAACTTGACCTAAATGGGCTAAACTAAGCTCAAGCCCTCTTTCCACTTGGGCTAACCTTGTTTCCATGAAAATTATGAGTTATTGTGCTGCCAATAGGCTGGAGTGGTCGGCATGGTCAACCTAGATGACTAAGAGAGAGAAAATCTCAACCTCACTTTAATGGAGGAGAGAGAAAAGGGTGAAAGGGTGTCATTCATGGCCAAGGAGGCCAAGGGCCATTCCTCATTGGCTGATCCAACTCCCCACTCACTTCAGGAAGACCAGGGGGCCATTTTGGAGGCTGTTCATGGCCGGAACAGTGCCACCACACCATGGCCGAAATATTGCTTCAATGGCCATTAATGGCCATTGAAGTATTGGCCCTTCACTCCACCACTAAATGGCTAGATTCAACTCCTCTGGGGAAGAGGAGGAATTTCCAGCCATTTCCCGACT
Source organism: Platanthera guangdongensis (assembly GCA_039583875.1). Taxonomy (NCBI): domain Eukaryota; kingdom Viridiplantae; phylum Streptophyta; class Magnoliopsida; order Asparagales; family Orchidaceae; genus Platanthera; species Platanthera guangdongensis. The sequence goes on along the minus strand of CM077162.1, from coordinate 60,467,016 downwards.
GGATTTAGCCAAGTTCACCCTCCCCACACACACACACCATGGCCGAGAGCCACCTTAAGAGGCCATTAATGGCCACCACCTGCTAGACCCCTCCCCTCCATCTTTTTATTGTCTTAAAAGCTTCCCTAGTCTTCAGGCTTTCGGTTCCACATCTTGCCCGAAGGAGATGATCAACTTCATTGTGCTATTGCAGAGCGTCGGTGACACCTCCTCCACCAATGGCTTCCCGACGATCAACACGTCTCCAAACCGCAAGCAAAGTCCTCCCCTCCTCCTCTCTCTATGGGTAGATCGTAGCAGTCATTAGGATTAAGAATCGGGCTCAATTGAGCCCGATCGGGATGGGATTTTCCCTGGTTTTTCCGCAAAAATTAACCTATCGGGTTCACCGGAATAGGCCCCTCCGGTGGCTGTGCCTCCACTTGGCGACAGCCACCACCTCAACGGAGGTGGTGGTGGCAGTGGCTGGCTAGGGAGGTGGCTGGGTGGCCGGTGGCAGCGACTTGAAATTGGCCCACGAAGAGTCGATCTGGGCCATTGGTGCACGAGGACGATGACGGGATGTCATCCAAATGTGCGTCAAGATGCATGCGGCTACTGTTCAAACTATAGGAGTATACTCCTACGGCAACAACAGCAACTCTTGCTCCATTACCAACATGCCGGTCCACCTCTCCTTTACTCAGCAATCTTCTCCTTTCCAGTTCCTGCACATTTATACAAATGTGAGAACCACATCCGGTATCCAATACCTAATATGAAGGAGCAGAAAGTTTTACCTTTATAACATAAATATTAGAAGCGGAAGTCATACCTCACTTCATTTTGTACAGACCCTCAATACAAGAAGGACAGTTCCTCCTCAAATGACCATCCTTGCCATAGTGGTGGCATTTCCCTTCTTTCGCAAAGCCTTTCTTTTTTAGTGCAGAAGTCTTGGGCTAAAGAGATGACTTAGGTACAACCTTTGTCTTCTTGAAACCCTTGGCCTTGCCCCTGCCTTTATGCACTATAAGTATGGGGCTAGCCGGCTTGACCTTATTCATATTGATTTCGACAGTTCTTAACATGCCTAGGAGCTCGGGAGGTGTCTTCTCTATTTCATTCATATTATAGTTCAAGACAAACTGCTCATAACTGTTTGACAACGATTGCAGGATAAGGTTTGTAGCCAACTCTTGGTCCAAAGGAAAGCCTAGCCTCTCAAGGTTCTTTATGTACCAATCATCTTGAGTATGTGAGTCCCTACTAGGTCTCGAGCTCCCATCTTACTCTGAAACAACGTCTTGGTGATGCAAAAATGTCTTGACGAGCCTGTCCTTGAAGCATTTTCTTGAGATGCTCGTCAATTTCTTTGCAACCCATGTTCTCATGTTGCTTCTGAAACTTAGAGTTCATGGTTGACAACATGAGGCACTCGACATCCAAGGAGTCATCTTGATGCTTCTTATAAGCATCTTTGTTAGAATGGGACACATTCCTGGCTGGCTCTTAAGGGGATTTCTCTTCCAAAACATAGAGCTTATGCTCTTTCCTGAGAACAATTCTCAGGTTTCTATACCAATCCAAATAGTTCGTCCCACTCAGTTTCTCCTTCTTAATGATGGCTTTGAGGGATGTGGTGGAATGAGATCCACTTTCCAAGGGGATTCTACACAAATTTAGCAAAGAAAAATTCAGTACTATGTTTCAAAATACATTTTTATTTCAATTAGGACTTTAATTAAAATTACACCCACTATTTTTTATCAAACTGATAACTCTTGAAATCAATTTGGAGATTTAAGCCGAGCAACTCTCTTAGTGGATAAAATCTGTATTTCACTAACACTATTAGTCCGATTTGGCATTTCTCTCACAATACAATTATTTAGGTATGCAACTCTTGCCGATTGCATCATCAAGCAACTCCTGTATAGTTGGTGAATAACTACTTATTCACATCCATCATATGGAGCATGACAATCCTATGCCTTTGTGCACTCAACCTTTGAGGTCACCCCGTTAAGATTGACCTGATGTCGACGGTAGGATATCACAATTATCCGCTTGCACCCTTACCAAGATAGATTAATGCACCTAGCATTGCCAAGCGCAGACTTCATCGATTGAGGTAGGAAGAGTGTCATCCATCGGAGGGCATCCGAATACTTAGTATTTCATAAGGGATTTTAGAGATAATTTATTAACACTTAATCAGGGTTAATAATTAACCAATGTGCACATCCACAAAATAAAGCTTACAACAGTCATAATCCAAATGCATCCCAAGCATGCATAATAAAATTCATCAACACTTGACGAACTGGGCTAAATCTGAACATCTAGAACGCTTCTAAATCTTCAGATTTACATGCACTAGACATGAGCAACACCAACTCCACTTACACAGTAGACAAGCTCGTCTCTTTATGTGAGATACAAAATCTAACATACTTGGTTTCACAAACCAACAAGATGGATGATTACCGTTAAGGAGTAACAAAGGTATCACAATGAAATCACATGCGCTCCTGGCGGGGTTCCAAGGGGTTGCGCCCCTGGCAGCGATCTCAAAGACTGATCGACGAGCGGGGTCAAGGGGCAGAGCCCTTGTGGGGTGCGGGGCAGTGTCGCGACCATTTTTTGAAAAAACTACCACCGATTCCCCAGAAAATCCATCAACATTTGATGTTCCAAGAATAGATTTGGGCATTTAGAATGCTTCTAAAATTTCCAGATCGACACACAATAAATTTAGCAACTTCTGAAACAATGATCATCGCATCAACCTCCCTCTAATAACAATGTTGGGTTTTGATAAATGTCACAACATTTGTGCGCAGCGGAAATGGAACAAGAAAACCCAAAAGAAAATTCGATCTGGCGATGAACATTGATCAAGAAGTGACATTACTATTAATAAAATTATACCTTTGAGGGATTTAGTCAATACTCAAATATGGTGCTCCGATGAAGTCCAACGAACGGCAATGACCGAAGTTCCGAGTGTAGAATAGTGTCCACGCCTTTACGGATATGCATACGAGCACGGAGAACCCTAGACTCTTATCATACAAGATCTAGGTCGAAAGAAGGTTTACCCTCAACGTCTCTACGGACTACTAGATCCGTTCAAGGAGAGGGAGCAATGACGAATACAATGCTTAAGAAAAAAATTTCGGCGACGTACAGGAACGACGGACGGTCGGCGACGAGATCGGCATTCACAGCCTTGCCGGAATTGTTCCGTCGGGAGGAAGAAGAAGCCGACACGCGATTAGGTCAAATGTATTGTGCAAGTCTTTCGGTTTACAGTACATATCATATATATACATAGTACCGAACCAGATGATACCCGCAGACCACGCCGAACCAGACTTAAAGGAAATAAACCAGAGGATACATAATTCGTCGAGTATTCACGTCGATATTCGACGAATCAAAAGTTATTCATCAAAATAACACGAGTATACTCGACGAATCGAGACAGTGCAACTCATCCAAGTATAAGGTGATATTCAATGAATTATGGTCTAACTCGTTGAATCTGTCATGACGATACTGTACGAACCAAGTCCAATTCGTCGAGATAACATTACAATACTCGACGACTTCAAACAAACTCATTGAGATGTCACAACTATACTCGACGAATTCAAGACTATTCATCAAAACCTTACGACTATACTGGACGAATTTCCCTTAAATTCTTCTGACCACTTACCTGATGAACCATATTCACAGTATCGGTCCCGAAATGAATACCCTTCACATCCAAAATATCATAGGCTTGTTCCTTCACTCATATCACATATGAGCAAGGCCAACACAACTTTTCCAACTTCTCCAATGCACTTATGTGCGACCCGATAGGCTCATATCACGTTGACAGTAAGACTACATGTTTGATCACTTCTAGATTACCCTGGTAATATCGACATTAAATGCATATTCCTTGGTTATTGTTCGACTCAGAAGGGATATCGCTGTATTGATACTATTCTCTGCAAACAATACGTCCCTGCTGATGTCACCTTCTTGAGGATACACTGTATTTTTCTCCTGCTTCTTCTATCCTGTCTCTGATACTTACTCATCAATGCTTATTATTTTGGCACCTCTGTCGGCACCAGTTCTTCTACATATGTTCCTGTTTCATCGTCTCTTTCTCTCGAGACTGATTCTTTGCCCTTGGAGCCTTCTGAGCCTATTATCGGGCCTCTTACCTCTTCTGACAATGGATCTACTCGTACGGAAAAGAGTGATCTTGATCTTCCCATTGCCCTATGGAAGGGCGTTCCACAATGCACTAAGCATACTATTGATGTTGTTATCTCATATGCTCAGCTTTCCCCAGTTGGCAAGCGTTTTGCTCTTGCTATATCTTATACAGTCATCCCAGCTATGCATCAAGAGACTCTTGCCATTCCGTAGAAGAAAGCCGCTATGGATGAAGAAATGAAAACCTTAATAGAGAGAGGTACTTAGACCTTTTTTCCCACACCTCTGGGCACAGATGTGGTTGGTTGTCGATGAGTCTTTGTTGTCAAGTATCTTCCAGATAGTTCTATTGACTGCTATAAGGCGAGGCTTATTGCCAAAGGATTTACTCAAACGTATGGTGTAGACTTTTTTTGATATTTTTTCCCTCGTTGCACGCATCAACACTATACGTGTTCTTTTATCTGTCGTGGTTAATAAAGACTGGGAGATGTCTTAGTTAGATGTGAAGAATGTCTTCCTCTATGATGATTTACAGGAAGTGGTTTACATGGATCAACCTCCTGGGTTTGTTGCTCAGGGGGAGTCTCAGGTATGCAAGTTTCAGAAGGAGATTTATGGTTTAAAGTAGAGTCCATGATCTTGGTTTGTTAGTTTAGTGGCGTTTTTTCTCTTATTGGGTTCAATCGAAGTACTGCTGATCATTCACTATTTATATGCAAGACTACTAAAGGCCATGTGGTTCTTGCTCTCTATGTGGATGATATCCTTCTTACTAGTGATGATAAGGAATGCATTGATCTGGCAAAACGACATCTTCGACAATATTTTATTACGAAGGATATGGTAACTCTGAAGTACTTTCTGGGAATTGAGATTTCACGAAAGAGCAGCTTTGTGGTTCTTTTGCAGTGAAAGTATGCACTAGATCTCTTAAAGAAAACTGGTCTTCCTGGCACAAGACCTACTCGTTGCCCGATGGTTGTTGGGGATGATAAGGGTTGGACTAAATATTCTCCTCTTCTCCCAGATTGTACTATATACATGCGACTTGCAGGCAAACTCATATGTCTGAATGTTACTAGAATAAATATCTTTTATGCAGTTGGGAGCTTAAGTCAATTTATACAAACTCCGACAGAGTGTCATCTGCGTTCTGCCATGAGAATTCTTGAGTATGTGAAAGGGTCTCCAGGAAAGGGCTTGTTGTTTTAAAAACATAATTATTTGAAGATTAGAGCATATTCTAATGCCAGCTATGCTGATAACAAAGAAGATAATAAGTCTACATCAGGTTTTTGCACCTTTATACGAGGAAATCTTGTTAGCTGAAAAAGAAAGAAGCAGTCAGTGGTTTCAATGTCAAGTGCTTAAGCTTAGTATATGAGCATGACTTCAACAACTTACGAGTTGAAAAGGTTACGAGCGCTTATGCTTTACTGGAGAAAAGTTTATGATCATCCTCTTCCTATGTTCTGTGATAACAAAGCCGCTATTAATATATCGAAGAATCTTGTCTTCCATGAGAGGACAAAGCACATTGAAGTTGGTTGTCACTTCATTAAAGAAGAGGTGTTTAAGAATCAAATTTGCACTCCATTTGTCACTTCTAATAAAGAACTGACAGACATCTTCATGAAAACAATTTCCTCTTCTCTTTTAGATGCTGGTAACAAGCTGGACATGGTTGACATATATGCTCCAACTTAAGGGGGAGGGTTAGAGTTTGGTGGTTTGACAAACTGGTCTCGGCTGCTTGTTGTTCGGGCGGTCTGGCTATTTGTCCCCATAGTCTGGTTGTGTGGCGGCTTGCCTTGGCAGTTTGGCGGTCTAGCTATTTAGCAAGGCTTGGCGGTTTAGTAGTCGGCTTCCCACAATGCTTTCCAGTCTCAGAGGACTTCTTGTAGATGCGGTCTGATAGCTACCGTAATTTCGGTCTGATAGATATCCACAACAGCGGTCTGGTGGCAACCCGCAGTTGCGGTCTGGCGGCCTGTAGTGTCGGTCTGGTGGCCTGCAATAGCAGTCTGGTGCCAACCCGCAATTGCGGTCTGGTGTCAACCCGCAGTTGCAGTATGCCAGCCTGTAGTGGCAATCTGGCAGCTTGTAGTGGCAGTCTGGCGGCCTGCAGTGGCGGTCTGGTGGCTTACCTCTATTGTCACTTGGTGATCTCAGTTCTGTATAGTATTGCCGCATAGGCCACGCGGGTTGTATTTAATCTCACATTGCTTGCTGTTTCTCCTCTTTTCCCCAATTTTCTATAAATAAGGGGGCATACCTTTGTATTATTTACCTTTTTGTAGCAATAAAATTTGTCTTTTATTTTGCACTATTTTTACAGCGAGGAAGAAGCATTCGCGGCGAACTTACACATCTTGCATGATACTTTGTTCTGGATTCAAGTGAAGATCTCCTGGTTGGAAGCAAAGTTCTCCAAGATAAGAGCGTGGACTGATTGGCCCGCCGAGAGATTATGACCGCGCCCCACAATATTTCTTTGTTTTTTCCTTTCCTGCCAACAACTTTTAACATAATAACAATAATAACAAAGTTTATCTACTCCCTAGCGTCCCTTTACTTTTTTATGATTGATGCTCTTAGATTACTATCAGACACTACAAGGTTATGTGATTTGAAAATTTCTGAAAGAGTGTCCACATGTAATGCCCCAAATCTCCTAAAAACAATAGGAAGTTGGTCACTGGAGGTTACCACATAGTGATAGGTCTAGCATTGGCGGTAGCTAGCTGATTTTAATGGACCAACGTCTCTGGTCGGTATCTCGTGGCGGTAGCATGATACTGCTTGCTGGTAGCTGATGAATTAAGTCGACTTTTGGCTCTGGACAGTACTGCCTGGCAGTAGCGGTAACGCCGGCGGTAGACTGCCACATGTCGGATAAGGTCGAAGCGGTCTTGAGCGGCAGAGCGGTGTCGATTGTGCCAAGCAGCCGCTAACTACGAAACCACGCAACGGTAGCAAAGATATAGTGTGGCGGTAGCTCTCTGATAAAGGCTTGGAATGGGATCATTTTAACATGTTTCTCTCATTCTCTCTTTATCTTGTATTTCGAGGAAGAATAAGGGAATGTTCAGGAGAACAAGGGTAAGGTTGATCCAGCCCTGTTGTGAAGGCGCTCATATGGCCGGATTTACGAGTCGAAGCCAGATCCGTGGAGTGGAAATTGTGGTGTTCAGTTCCATCTAAATCAAATGCAATCTCATGGCCCCTAAGTGATCAACAAGGGTAACGACATTTCTCCTTGGACAAGTGTAGTCCTCAATTTGCATAAATGTGTGGAAGCCCTAAACAAAAGGTGAAGAAAAGGGTGGTTTCCAGTTGGTAGATCGTTGTGATCCCTTGTATAAATTGCATATTGAATCCGGAATCGAAGTACAGAATAGGAATGCTATATGAAGCCCATCTGGACAGGTTGGTCTTAATTGGTGATGATTGATTTGCGTGTCGGAGAAGACTCCATGGATAAACATGTAGTTTTCGGGGTCAGGGGGTGTGCATGATGCTGCAACGATAGTACTAGAGATTCTCTCTAGGTAAACATCCAAAGTGCGGGAAGAAACAAAATTTTGTCCCCTACCACACTGTTGTAGCATTACAGCCGGCGGTAGCCCCTAGTGAGCAATGTTTGAGAGGCCTATCTCTTGGATACTTGGGGGCCAAATGATTGAGCTATGAGTCTGAAGTGCCCAGCTAAGGTGGCCGTGAGAGCCAGCCTGATTGTGGTTGCGAAGCCTGTGTTCATGAGATAAGGTGGGTAGCATGTGAAGTGTTAAGCCTTAAGAGCCCAGCTGTTTTGGCTGTGAGAGCCAGTATTGTGATAATTGCGAGCCCAGGTCTTCGGGACAAGGTGGGTGGCAATTGAAGCTGAGAGCCTAAAGTCCCCAGTTGTGAGGCCAGGGGAGCCAAACAGGAAAGGGGAGGCTGACCCGCATCCTGTCTCTCGCCTTGATTGCTTCGGCTTCTGACGTTGGGTTAGCAATTTGAGCAACGGGAAAGAGTTGATCTGTACCCGTGATTATGTCATTCTTGACTAAATTACCTAAAGTACTTGGCTTTCATCGTTGGCATAATGAGAGTCTTAGGCCATGAGCCAGGCAGACTATAATGCTCAAGTTTGGACCATCAAGGATGGTGGTGGGACTGTGAGTTATCTGGTACACCGATAATATCCCCTAACTGCATGGGGAATGTGGCTGATCGTGCCTACGCCTGTGGCGAATGGTGCTTGTATGCACTTTTTTTGCCAAAAGAAATATACTGTTGTTTGCAGGGAAGGAGAACCGTCGCCCCGAGTGCGGGGTGGGGTCATTATAATTTGGTCAGCTAATGCTGATCGTTGCTTTGTTTTGCCACATTTTGGTGGGCCATGCTTATGCAGGTGCTGGAGAGCCAAGTGGAAAGTAGCGGGCTGAAGTCCCTTATGCTGCGATTGGCTGGCCCTCGAAGGCCCAAAGACGAACGTTTATTGTTTTCATGTGTGGCTGACTTGTGTGCTGATGTATGGAGGATACATTTCTAAAGAAAATAGTTATAAGGCCTTAAGGCCAAAATATTTTGTGTATTTTATATATCATTCCTATGGTGGTTAGTGGACATTCCTAGTATTTGGGTTCTAAATAAAAATAAATACTTCCGCTAGAATTCACTCTGAGTTAGCATGCGTATTGGTTTGGTTTCAATGAGTAACTCTTCCAACTATCTGTAGAATATGACGTGGGGCCCCGACCAGACCTTCTGTTATATTCTATGTGACAGATGAATGTATTACACCGTGAGTGTAACATATGCTGACATCGCTTTGGGGCTATAAATAGATGACAACACCAAGCTTTTCTTTATTCTAAAAAACTTACAAAAGTTAAGTCATCCAAAATGTCGAGAACTCTTGCCCCAAAATCTTTGTGCGAAGTTGCTTTTTTGAATGATAAACTGCCTCACCCAACAATAAACCACATGACTCTAGCAGTCTTTCTATTAAAATTTCCCCTAGTCCAAGGGCTATTCGTCCGAGCTCCGGAGAGGTATGAGAGGATGAAATCAGTATTCGCGATTGAACTCGTGATTCCACTCGATCATTTCGAGGCATGATGGATCCTTCCCGCCTTCCATGAGGTGGAGAAGATAATGGACTACATTAGAATTGTTCCTACCCATCTATCATCGAAGTTGCGGTCATAATGTACTTCGTGACATACCTGAGGTTACAACAAATATCTTTCTCCCTAGAGTTATTCTTTCAGTATTCCGCATGTGAGCACTCAAGTGTCAGTTGCACTTTAGCTTTGACAAAATACGGATACTGCACGTAATGGGTATGCCCACGGGTTGGCACTCATGCTTCACCTTCTTCAAAGATGAAAAGGGTGAATTTAGCCCATCTCCGCCCTTCGCACGGAGGAGCTATTTTATTCCCCCTCCCTTTCTAACGCAATAATGCGGATCTCTTGCTACTTGGAAAATGTGTACTTGGACACACGGTACTATATCCGTGGGGTTAGGGAGGTAGAATACGCACCTACGAAAGAGTGTAAGTCTCTTTAAGAAACTGTTAATATCCGTGTGTACCTTTCCTGAAATTTGGGTAACTTTGCAGTTGTTTTAATAATGTAGGGCTCCAAAACACAAACTTTGCAGAGTGACATTAGGCAGGCCGCCAAGGAACAACCCACCCACAGGGACATTTTTCTAGTACGTCTGATCTCCAAACTTTGGGGCTGAGCCCACAGTTCGAATCAATTGTCCCGCAGTTCATCCTGGGTTATGAGTTCATCAAAATCACCACTCGTCTTCCTTCTTGGATGGAAACCACACAGGATCAATGTCATGCCTTGGTGGTCGCAGGAGCAACTTGAAGTTTGGCCGAGCACCATGAAATATAGACCATCCTTGTGGTAGTCTAATCTTCGCAAATCGCTACGACGAACCTCCGAGCTCTTTCTCACAATAGTGCAACCTAGAGTCGTTACGATGATGCATTGATGACTAATGCCCGTCTGCGAGAGAAGCTGAAGGTAAATGCTAACTATGAGTATTACTTTCCCTTACCTATGCATAAAGACTCATCCCCTTATGGACTTGTGTTTTTGCAGGAGAAAAGATCAGTGGAGGGTACACAACCATGTTGATGGCACCGACCCACCAATGAATGAAGATACCCGACGCTACAATCTCCGCTCGCGACCGCGTCGTCGCATCATTTAGGATGACAAAGATATTCACTGCTATGACCTCTGCGCACGGCTACATGCGGCCGCATAGCCCTTGGATGGCCAAGCAAATTATTTATTTTTAACTAATAATTTACAATTTTAATTTTCTGTTTAATTTAAGCATCCTTAGTTAATGTGGTAGTTTAATTTAGGGAATTGTTAAAAGCACCGCATTTTTGGCTAATAGCACCACATTGTTAAAAGCACAACACTTTTTCACATATTATTAAAAGCACCGTACATTGTTATCTGCACCGCAATTGAGATAAACGCACCGCACTTAACCTATGAATTAAAATAGGTTCTCATTCAATTACAACATTAATATAAACTCAATAGAGAAAATTTTTGATACAAAAACAATCAAATGTGTTATCCAATTGTTGTCGTCTTTTCTCCAAATATTTGTGATCTTCATCAATGACATCTATAATATGCACCAATAATACTTGGGGCACAATTCATGATGAGGACCAATAATACTTGGGGCACAATTGATGAGGATCAATTCATGATGATGACCACCAAATGTAGGTTTATTTGTTGTAAATTCGGTCATCGAAGTTTCACCGAATGAAACAAATTTAAGCTTATATGGGGAGTTACATATGGTTCACTTTTTCTACTATTAGATATTCACTCTATCAGCAATACCATTTTGTAGTATGTCATTTGTAGTTGCAAAATCCATGACTGTTTTGAAAGCAGGGGTGAGCTTCTATTCAGTGATTATGACATGGATCTGTTTTTGTAGTTTCGATTTGAAGATTATAGAAATTTAACTTACGTAGTCAAAGAAAGTAGTCATTAGAGCTCTTTAAAGAAAACAAGAGCCATGACAACAATATTTGATCTTGAACCAATCGATTGGATACATAGAATACACTAATACAGGCATATGTTCTGAAAGTCTCTTAAATTAAGGACCTTCATCTTTTTTACACACTGCAACTTAAATTCTGTAACAGTACTTGGCTTCTCAAACCTTAAATTGTGCTTGCAGGGCAGGAGAGAAGATTCTATAGAAGTTGTCCGATCCTCCGAGACGGGAGGAGTAGCCAGCGACATCTGGAGGCGGCATCGGAGGCGTGAGGAGATGCGATGTCTACACTGATATCTGCCGGCATCGGCGACGGAAATGGCTGGAGGTGGCTGGAGGAGGCGGGAGGAGTCAGCGGCGTCAGGTGGCATGAGGAGAAGATCGGGATTGTAGGGCTGCTGTGCGATTAGCCAAAAGTGTGGTGCTTTTATATTTTTAGAGTGACAAATTTTAAGTGTTACAAGACCTAAATGCGGTACGATTAGCCAAAAGTGCGGTGCTATTAACAATTCCTTTAATTTACTTTGTTGTAAAACTTTATAAGAGTTGTTGAGGAGAATGAAAGGCAGCTGGATTGAGAACAAAAAGAAAAAAAGCCCTTGATCTTCTTCCCTAGTGTTCAACCCGACTCTTGCGTGCGTACCATGCAACGCTGCCACCGCTCCTATCCGCTGGCGTGTGAGTCACCACCTCCTTCCATTGGTGCTACTCTGATGACCTGCCCCGTCCTATCTGAGCTGCTATCTACCCGAGCTGTTTCCTACCTGAGCCCATACTCGAGCTGCTGATGTCACGCCTCGACTCGTCACATGGAATATAACAGTGGGTCCGGCCGGGGCCCCACGCCATATTTCACAAACAAACAACGGAATTACGTCTGGATATAAAAATCTCATACTACTCGTCTCCTAACTCAGAGCATTCTAGTGCAGTATTTAAGTTATATGAACTCATCACAGCGAATGTCCACTAAATATATAAACTCCACATTTATATATATATCAGGAATGTATACAACACACACACGCTCACGGCCTTAAGGCCTTACAAGTTGCTCTTTACAAATATACAGCTTCATACATCGGCATGCAGGCCAGCCACACATGAAATCCCAGAATTATTCGCACAACCTTCAAGGGCCTTTAATTAGCAAGTCTTCATTCCGGTCAATTCAATTCAATTCATCAGCACCTGTAAGTACATATCCACCCCAAGAGCGGCAAACAAAGTAACAGTCAGCATTAGCTGACCAATTATAACGACCCTACCCCTAACCCGGGGAAGTGGTTCCTTCCATGTATGCATTGTAATCATACTATCTACCAATCACAACGAGTGCTCTCAGGCACAACAATATCACAAACGTCGATCTTCTCCAGACACTCCGTGCACTCAGGGCACCTTACGGTGTACCGGACTTCGTGGCAACACCACTGATTGGAGGATATTAACTTTTTGGTTGGCCAGTCGTAGTCCACCAACGCGCATGCTAGCGACATTCCGCCCAAACCACTCAGAGGTGAGAACCTCACTGCAAACTTGAGCATTCCCACAGCAGATCGACCTACCCTAGTGGTGTAGCAAGCCGGGTTTATCTGCGCTCCCCAGGAATTGCCACCAATCGACCTCCCAACCTAATTTAGATCGACCCACCATTGTGGTGTAGCAAGTCGGGTTACCTCGCGCTCCCCAGGCATTGCCACCAATCGACATCTCAAAATAACCAGGGGCAGGTCAACCTTTCTCGTGCTCAAACTGTCAGTAGCGCAGTACATGACGCGGGTCGGCTTTCCCTCCTGATTAGCCGCAGCTTTCCGCTCTCTCAGAGCAAATAGCGCTCACCGCGCTCACACCACAAGGAGCTTACTCAAAGCATCCCCGCTCAACATTCATACAAAAGAGCTTACACTCACAATTCATACATATTCATACAAAAATACACGGAGTCTTCTCCGTTTTACTCATAACCATCACTAATCCAGACAAATCATCCATATGGGCTTCACACAGCATGCCTATGCCATACTACACACTTCCGGCTCTAGATGCAGACCCAACTTGGAATCACTTCCGCTTTCCACCTTTTGGTGGAGGATTCCATGCATATGCATAAAGAAAGGACTTCGATTGTCCAAGAAGGAGATCGTTACCCTCGACGATCGCTTTGGAGCCATGAACTAGCCGGATGGAAATCACTGCCACTGTTTGGTCTCCACAAATCTGATCTAGGATCTTGTTTCTGCACTTCACAGCTCCTTCAGCAGCCGGCTTCCTCCTCCCTTCTTCCTCCCTTCCTCTCTTCTCTCTCTAGCCCTTAGAAAGAGAATGACTAAGAATAAATGAAGAAGAATCCATCCATGCTCAACCTTTAAATGAGTAGGGAATGGCCTGGACCCTTGGATCTAGGATAAGGGAAATGAACAATCTTGATTTGCCCAGAAAAAGGCTGAACACGGCCTGACACACCCTGTGACACGCCCGTGTCACAGGCCGTGTCCCTTAAGCGGCACATAAACGACTCAAACCCAAACAATACATGTTCGTGTGACATGCTCGTGTCACATCCTACACGCCCGTGTCATGACCGACACGCCCGTGTCTAGAAGCCGTGTACCTAACACAACATAACATCAACTCAACCCGAGCGGGACACGATCTTGGGACACGCCTGTGTCCTAGGCCGTATACCCCAAGACATACCCGTGTCCATCAGCACACATATCCCTGGCTGATCCCGAGAACGACACGTCCCATGACATGCCCTTGTCACCGGCCGTGTGCCCTTACACGCCTGCAGAAACGCCCTGCCGTGTATTCTTGAGTGGAGTTCGACGACCCCGAAGAGGACATGCCCTCTGACACGCCCGTATCTTAGGGCGTGTTCCCTCTCAAGAACTTCTCGAGTACATTTCGTCGAGCACTCGGGATGCCACTCAACCCGAGCACGACATGCCCTGGGACACGCCCGTGTCCCAGGCCGTGTCACCCAACCTGAACCAAAATTGGGATTTGGGGTGTTACAGCTGCCCTCCCATTCCTACCCGAGCCGCTGCATGCATCACCCTACCAGCACCCCTCCGTCCCGATCCGCTATCTGTTGGGACTCTTTGGCATGGTGCCGTGGAGATTAGCGAGTCTTGGCCTCCATTCGGCAAAACTTCAATGGAACTGTAGTTGAGCGATTCGCCTCGTGAAAACCTCCTCGAGTGTGGGTAACCAGTTTCTTTCCTCATCTCATGTTTGATTCATCCCTTAACATATTTCTTGTGAAGAAAAACGGTGGCATTAATTTTGAAATCGAGATTGCATCGTGGTTTTCCCAGGATTATTCGTTGTTGAACTCTTGATTTTTTGACATTCTAAGGATCAGGTTTTCCATGGCTTTTCTTTTGTTAGGAGAGATCAACCACTTTGAGCATTGATTTTGTTTTGGTGGATCTCTTTCGGTACAACACAACCATTCGGATCGTGTAAGTTCATTTCGCTTGAGCAAATATTGGCAAATAGCCCTTATTTAATCTCTAGAGTATTGGTGACCCTTTGTGTTGGCGTGCGAATGATAACAACGCAATCCAGTGGGGTTGTCTTAGTTGCGTGAGAGAGCGAGTTGTGAGTTTTCCGATCACCTAAGTCACGTCGGTGGTACTAGCCTGCATCAATTTTTGTATCAGAGCCAGGTTTACCAATTTCTTAACTTGGCCCCGGTCCGCACTATTTCGTGCTAGGTCTCACTTGTGCACCAAAATTTTATTTTCCTACAATTTTTTTTATTTTCTCACCCATCGTATGCCCACTAGATCCGGTCATGAGTATCACACCAACTCTGGTCATGAATATCACACATCCTCTTTGAGTATGGCTGATGAACGGCACCTAAATCAAAACCCCTCTCTGGTTGATGAACTGCACTTTGAGATGAATCAACAACTGGCGGAACTCCGGGGAATGATGGCCCAAATTTTGGCCAATCAAGCCCTCTCACCACCTAGAGGTCATAGGCCAACCAACTGTCACCACCACAAGGACTACGACCATGACGATTTGTCTCCACATGCTCGTCCACAACATTGTTGCCCCTAACGGGATGCGACCTTACTCGTACAATAAAATAAACACCCCCACCTATGACGGCCTAGGGGAGCCCCAAATTTTCCTAAATTAGGTTATGGATATGGAGTGCTATTTTGAATGGCATTGCCTAGTGGACCCACAAAAAGTTCAAGTATCTAGAATGAAGTTAACGGGCCGAGCCGAAGTATTTTGGTTAAATCAAAAGTGATGTTTTAGAGCTGAGAATGGTGTTCCCCCTATCAGTTGGCACGCAATGAAAAATCTTCTCAATGATTAATACGTTCCTGCCTATCATCGCACTCAAATGTTCAATGAGTTATCCACCCTTCGACATGGCGATAGGTCCGTAGCCAATTATATGGGAGATCTTAAGGATAAGATGGTCCGATGTGAGGTCTAAGAGATGCTGGAAGTTACACTATCTAGGTTCCGTAAGGGCCATAGTTACGACATCCAAAAGAAGCTTTTACGCTATGGTCACACCAATTTGAACACCACCTTCAACGCCGCCCTAGATATTGAAAAGCAGTTAGCTGCTAAGTCCAAACCTAAACAAAACTCCTATAAAGGTAATGCTACGTTTAACTCTTCTGCCTCAACTAATAAGGACAAAGGAAAATTTAAGTCTAAGGATTCCTCTAACATCGTTATTACAGCTATGGATGCTAAGAATCCCCTAGGGGATCACATTCCCGTACGCAAGATTAGTAAGACTAATTCTAGTTTTTATGCTTGTACGGTAATCAGCCACTACGCCATTGAATGCCCAACTAAGACAAAGATCTTGGCCATCGTCGAGCCTACTACTGAAACACCCGAGTTTATCTACGAGGCTATGGATGAGTTAGAGATGGACGGATTTCCTAGTAACATGGAAGAAGACAATAACCTAATGGTGATGCATTGTATCTTCTCAACCCCACGTGCGACTTAAGATTGGCACCGCACCAACATCTTCTCGTTGGTTTTTAAGTGCGGTGAGAAGCTGTGCATGTTGATTATAAATAGCGATAGTTGTATGAATGTCATTTCGGAGAAGGCGGTTACACATATGTCATTATCCACCGACCCACACCCACATCCCTATCACGTCGCATGGGTTAACAAAACCTCCCTTCCGATCACTAAACATTGCCTAGTTCCTCTTACCATCAAAGCTTATTCAAAACAAGTTTGGTGTGATGTTATCCCTATGGATGCTTGCCACGTGTTATTGGGTCGTCCATGGATTTTTGACCATGATGTTACGCATTTTGGACATGTCAACATCTATGAATTTAAATTTAATGGAAAAAAGATCACTCTTAAGCCCACCCCACCTAAGGACCCCACTATTCCTTCCAAAGACACGCTCATCCTATTTGAGAAGAAGACTTTGAGTTTGACTGGCAAGAAAGAGTTTGCTAGAGATTCCTTTGTGAGTGGAATGCTATATGTGTTGGTTTGTTTGCAAACTAAGGATGAAGTCTCTACTTTTGACGAGTTACTCGTAGCGTTGAGAAAACTTTTAGAAGAATTCAAAGACGTCTATCTGGATGAGTTACCTTCCATGTTACCTCTCACGCGTGATATACAACATGCGATATATTTCATCTCGGGTTCCTCATTGCCCAATCTTCCTCACTATAGGTTGAACCCATCCGCACATCATGAATTACAAACACAAATTTCATATTTATTATCTAAGGGACACATTCAGCATAACAAGATCCCATATGCCTTTCCAGCCCTATTAGCCCCAAATAAGGACGAAACATGTAGGATGTGCGTAGATAGTAGAGCTATAAACAAGATCACCATTATATATAGGTTTCCTATCCATCGTTTGGATGATTTGCTTGACATGTTAGCGGGAGTCACAATTTTCTCCAAGCTGGATCTTAGGAGTGACTATCAATAGATCAGAATTAGAGAGGGGATGAATGGAAGACAGCTTTCAAATCCAAAATGGATTGTATGAATGACTAGTAATGCCATTTGGACTTTCCAATGCACCAAGCACCTTCTCAAGGACGATGACTCATGTGCTACGACCCTTCATGGGCAAATTTATTGTGGTATATTTTGATGACATCTTAGTTTTTAGCACTTCTCCGCAAGAACATGAATCTCACTTAATAGTACTCCTTACGACGTTAAGGTCGGAAAAATTATTCGTTAACATAAAAAATGCACGTTTTTTGTAAGTTACATAGAGTTTCTTGGTTATATTGTGAGTTTGGAGGGTATTCTTGTTGATCCAAAGAAGGTCCAAGCCATTAAAGATTGGCCCGAGCCTACCACCCTACGTGAAGTGAGAAGTTTTCACGATCTTGCCACTTTTTACCGTCGCTTCATTCGTGACTTTAGTAGTATTATGGTACCAATCACAGAGTGTTTAAAGAAAGGATATTTTAAATGGAATGCGTTGGCCACTAAGGCATTTCAAACTATCAAGACCCGAATGTCAGAAGCACTTGTTTTACGATTGCCTGATTTGGGAAGGTTTTTGAGTTATCTTGTGATGCATCTGGGGTAGGCATTGGTTGTGTTTTGATTCAGGAGGGCCACCCAATAGGGTATTTTAGTGAGAAACTTGTTGGTCCTAAGTTACATTATTCTAATTATGATAGGGAATTCAACACAGTAATTCGATGCCTCCAATATTAGCGGCATTATCTCCTCCCCAAGAAGTTTGTTCTCCTATCGGACCATGACACGTTGAGATTTGATAACTCATAAAGTAAAATTAATTCACATCATGCTAAATGGATTTCCTATATGCAAGAGTATACTTTTATCATTAAACATCTTAAAGGGACTCTAAACCGCGTAGCTGATGCCCTCGGTCGTGTATCCTTATTAATATCTACATTACAAGTGAAGGTTATCAGGTTTGAGAGGATCAAGGATGAGTATGTTCAATGTCCTGATTTTAAAGATATTTATTTATCTGTTCAAAGCAATTCACCAACCACTATTTTGACATATTATATTAGGGACGGTTATCTATTTAAGCATGCAAAGTTGTGCATCCCACGATCTTCTTTGCGCCACCTTATTGTGTGGGAGTTTCATAGCGGTTGCCTTGGTGGTCACATTGGTCATGACAAAACTATCATATTGGTAGAGTACAAGTTTTGTTGGCCTAGTCTCAAGCCATTGGTTAACAAAATTGTTAGTAGCTGTTGTGTTTGCCAATTGGCTGAGGGGAATAAGACTAATGCGGGTCTATATACACCTCTCCTGATTCTGTCCATCCCATGGGAGGACGTTAGTATGGATTTTATCCTAGGTCTACCAATCACTTTTCGACGTCATGATTCCATCCTAGAGGTGGTAGATCATTTTTCAAAAATTTCCTATTTTATTCCATGCGATAAAACCAATGATGCATCTCATATCACTAAGTTGTATTTTAAAGAGGTTGTCGGGCATCGTGGCATTCCTAAAACTATAGTTACTGATAGGGATGTTAAATTTGCTAGTTATTTTTGGAAAACTTTATGGAAGCTAATGGGCACCAAGCTTTTTGTTTTCTTCATCCTATCATCTGCAAACGGATGGTAAAACGGAAGTGGTAAACTGAAGTTTGGAAAATTTATCGAGGTGTCTTGTGGGTGACAACAAGGGCAGTTGGGATTTACTTCTCCCCCACTCCCAACTAGATTATAAAAACTCCAAAAATAGATCTACCGGCTTGTCCCCCAACAAGATCGTTCATGGCTATAGGTCTCCCGTACCACTTGAATTGATTCCCTTACCACCATCATATAAGTCAAGTTAGTTTGCACACGAGTTTTCTCAACATGTTCGCAGCTTGAAGAAACACATTCAAGAGACATTGGACACACAATATGCATCTTATCAAGCACACACAAACGTGCATCGGAGAGTAACTCACTCCAACATTGATGACTTGGTTTTGTTTCATCTCATTCCTGAACGGTTTCCTTAAGGCTCCATAAAAAATTAGCTA
This sequence comes from Platanthera guangdongensis, assembly GCA_039583875.1. Lineage (NCBI taxonomy): Eukaryota > Viridiplantae > Streptophyta > Magnoliopsida > Asparagales > Orchidaceae > Platanthera > Platanthera guangdongensis. The sequence continues at coordinate 60,447,734 of CM077162.1, read as the reverse complement.
ATCGGATAACCGGTCCTTTTCGAATTACAAAGAAATTGGGAGACAATGCTTATCTTTTGGATTTACCCACTGATTGGGGTATATCCCCTATTTTCAATGTTTCGGATTTAACGTTGTATGTTTCTCTACCACTTGAAATATCTTCCCCTTCATTCACGTCTTCTTCCACTTCTACTACTGGGTTGGGGGATGTGAGCTTATTCCCGGATCACTCTCTACTACGGATTCTACCGAAGGTATGCTGGATGTTGATTTTGCTAATGTTTTTCCAAGGTTTCCCAAAACATCCTTTGTGCATGACAGGATTCTAGACGATGAAGTTGTTACCTCCACTGACGCTGGTCTCCACCACTATCTTATTTGTTGGCGTGGCCGCCCCGATTCGGATGATTCTTGGCTTCCTGAGGCTGATTTGGAATGCTTGGACGCTGCACTCCTCCAATACTATCATCTTGACCAATCACCGGTGGTGAGTGCTTTTGACCGGAGGAGGATTGATGCCGCCGACCTGACAATGAATGAAGATACCCACCACTACAATCTTCGCTCGCAGCCGCGTCGCCGCAACATTCAAGATAACAAAGATATTCATTGTTATGGCCTCTGCACACGGCCACATGCAGCCGCAAAGCTCTTGGATGGCCAAGACAAATTATTTATTTTGAGCGACTAATTTTCAATTTTAATGTTCTGTTTAATTTCAGCATCCTTAGTTAATGTGGTAGTTTAATTTACTTTGTTGTAAAACTTTATAAGTGTTGTTGAGGAGAATGAAAGGCAGCTGGATTGAGAACAAAAAAGAAAAAAAGCACGTGAGATTCTTCCCTAGGGTTCTGCCCAACTCCTGTGTATGTGCCATGCAACGCTACCTTCGCCCCTCCCCTCCGGCGTGTGACTCGCCACCTCCTTCCGTCGATGTGACTCTGACGACCCGCCCCATCCTATCTGAGCTGCTATCTACCCGAACTGCTGCCTACCTGAGCCACTACTCGAGCTGTTGCCCGCCCCTTCCTACCCGAGCTACTGCCTACATCACCCTACTCGTGCCCCTTTATCCCGATCCACTGTCCGTTGGGACTCTTCGGCGTGGTGCCGTGGAGATTGGCGAGTCTTGGCCTCCATTTGGCAAAACTCTGGTGGAACCGTAGTAGAGCGATTCGCCTCGTGACAACCTCCTTGAGTGTGGGTAACGAGTTTATTTCATCATCTCGTGTGTGATTCATCCCTTAACATATTTCTTGTGAATAAAAACGGTGGCGTTATTTTTGAAATCGAGATTTCATCGTGGTTTTCACCAGATTATTCATTGTTGAACTCTTGATTTTTTGGCATTCTAAGGATTAGGTTTTCCATGGCTTTTCTTTTGTTGGAAGAGATCAACCACTTTAAGCATCGATTTTGTTTTGGTGGATCTCTTTTGGTACAACACAACAGTTCGGATTGTGTAGGTCCATTTCACTTGAAAAAATATTGGAAAATAGCCCTTATTTAATCCCTAGAGGATGGCGACCCTTTGTGTTGGCGTGCTAATGATAACAATGCAATTCAGTGGGGTTATGTCTTAGTTATGTGAGAGTGCGTGTTGTGAGTTTTCCGATCACCTATGTCACGTCGGTGGGACTGGCCTGCATCACTTGTATTCCTTGAGTGGGTCCCTCAAAGCAAGATTGAGGTTGGGGAAGTAGTTTTTGAGAGTCAGGCAAATCGAATAGGCGTGTGGGCCAAGATCTCTCCCCGACTCGCGTAGCTCATGCAGCTAAGGGGGTAGGAGGAGAGTGGAGTGCATGGGCCCACACTCACCCCAGGATAAGACCATGGGAGATGCGAGTGTGATTACAATTCGCATACTCGCCCTTACAATCTAGTCGGTAGCAAGTGCCAACCCCATCAAGGGCACTTGTTGGCCTAGACAAGTGGTAGCAGTGCATGGCACCTTCCTGATAGTGTTTTTACTAGAATGCCCTCGCTGGCCAACTAATAATATCTCCAAACAGCGGAACTTGGCTGTTGGCAGACTCATCTGGGCTGCGCTTAGTATTTTCAAAAGGCGGGATTGTGCTATCGACAGTCCAAGTCTGAAAAACTATAAATAGACCCTTAAGGGCACCTTTGGGTTGATCAGTCTTTGGCTTTCTTCCTCCTCTGGTGTGCTTTGGTCAGTTTCAAGAGCCCTCCAAGGTGCCCAGCTCAGCTTTGGCTTGGGAGAGGAAGTTCTCTCAGATCTTTCGGGTGTGTGGCAGGACCTCCTTGCTGCAGCTTAGGATCTATTCCTTAGTTCAAAATCTTTGGCCAGGAGAAGGACCGAGCATATTATTTGGAACTCGAAAGTCGCTCGAAAATCACTATAATATTGAGTCGAATTGAAATCTGTTAAAATTGATTCAATTCAATTTTAGTAGATTCAATTTGACTCGAATCTGATTTCAAGTTTATTTCAAGCTTACCCTAAATTGCTCGAAATATGATTCAAATCAGCTCAAATTAATTAAAAATATTGTGTATTTATTAATATATTCTTAAATTAAAATTAAAAACAATAAAATTCAAACCTAAATAAAGAGAATGAAAACATTAATTATTTTATTTACTAAATTTATAAATTGCCCAATTTAATTTTGAGTCAAGTAGGAATAAAGAAAAAAAGTGTTCAATTTCGAGTCGAGCCGATTCGGCTCGAAATCTATTTCATTTTCGAGTCAATTTTGAGCCGAGTTCGAGTCGAAAATTACAATTTCGAGTTGAGCCAAAATCGCTTGAACTCGACTAGATATCAGCCCTAGCCAGGAGTTCAGTTCGGGATAAGTAAGTGCAGGCTACCCCCTTTGAGCCCTAACTCTCTTTGGAACCGGGTACCGGTTTCAATATTTTGGTGTGGTGATCGTGGACCGTAGTCTGCTCAAGAAAATCCTAGGCAAAGTCTCACGCCTGGAAGCTAGGAAGAAGGAGCGGGCTCGGCATCCTGCCACCACCAGTGAGTGTCGTCATGGTTGGAATGTTGGAAGATTTCAAGAGGGAGGTTCTGCAGACCATGCACCTCACATTTGTTGCGAGGCGCGAGTGGGCAATGCCTTCCGTCCCAGTTGTCGCGACACCATCTCTGTGCGAAAATGCTCCTGGTCAGCAACTAGGGAAGGAGGTGCTAGCCGAAAGCAGTGAAATGGACCTTGCTGGGCGTGAGTTGTTCCCCAGTCTAGAGAGTGCTGACAAGATCAGTGAACCATTCGAACAAGATGGGTCTACTCGCCATATGGGAGGGGGAGCCAGAATCTCCTTCAACGAGTTGATTGTCTCATCCCCAGTCCCATAGGGGTTCCAGTGCAGCATGTATAATGGTTTAAAGATGTTGTTTCCATCAGGCATGTTGGAGTCTGGAAGCCGGGCGGTTTGGCGATTTCACTCTGGCGGCTTTGAGACCGGGTGGTCTGACAGTTTATCTCTGGCGGCTTGATGGTTGTGCGGTTTGGCGGTCTCTCTGTTGGAGTCTGGAGACCGAGCAGTCTGACAGTTTCACTCTGGAGGCTTTGAGACCGGGTGGTCTGGTGGTTTCTCTCTGGCAGCTTGATGGCTGTAAGGTCTGGCGGTCTTCTCTGGCGGCTTGTCATCTCTTGTGTATGTGGTCAGGCGGTTAGACTAACCATGCGACCTATGCGGTCAGATTTTTTCTAGCCGCTTGTTACCATGAATGTATTTAGTCTCACATTGGTTATTTGTATTCTCTCCCTTCTCCTCTATTCTATAAAAGAGAGGCTATACCTTTGCAATACTTACATTTTTTGGAAATAAATACTCTATTATTGTCCAAATTTCGGTTTATCTTTTTCTGTTCACACATGGTATCAAAGGACTCGATCTTTTCCTCTTGATTCCGTGAGCGCTTCTGTCCGCGCGGTTTGTTATTCTATCCATACGGTTTGTCCCCTCTTCCTTGCACCCTGTCCGCGCAGTTTCCTTCTCCTCCTTGTCATTGACCTCTCTATTCGCGACTTGTCTTTGTGACCTCTCTTTTTTTAAGCGCGACCTCATCCTTTTTTGCGTGGCTTCTTTCTTTCTGCTCGCGACCTGTATTCGTGGACTCCCTTTCTTTCCGCAGTCTATTTTTGCAATCTATTCTCGCAAGCTATTTCCTTCGTGCGGCCTCTTTCCTGTCTGCGCGAACTGTTGCCCACGAGTTGTTACTCTTATCTATCTGCGCGCGGCTTCCTTTCTATTTGTGCTGCTTGTCCTTGTTCGTGCAGCTTCCTTTTTGTCTGATTTATTCTTATCTATGGCTCTCTTCGACACCTCTACTACTACTACTACCGTGGCCCACCCTCCTCCTACTCCGTCGGGCAATCTTGTAAATGTTTTCAAACTTATCGGTACCAACTACCCGGACTGTAGTGTTTCCTTCACCCTTCTACTTCTCTCACAACGCAAATGCCATCATCTCATCGATGACCCACCTCCTCCAGAGTCCGATCTCTTTGATGACTGTAATTCTAGCGACGCTGTTGTTCGCACTTGTCTGGATAACAGCCTTTCTGATGAGTGCTTCCCCGTCATCCGCCGTGATGAAATGGTAAAGGCTGCTTAGCTTCATCTTGTCGCTCTTACTCCAAGGGGGCTCAAACGTCTCACATTTATACTCTCTATGCGGACCTCTTTTCCTGTCCCTCCATGTCTCCTGCTACCGCCTACCAATAAGTTTAGGCTCTTGGAGCCAAAATTCTTCAGAACTGTCCATTCTCTGCGGATCTGGCCGTGCAACACAAGCACTTCTAGGAGCTTCTTGTTGTCTGCTATCTTCTACGTCTTCCGGAGTCCTATGACATAATCCGTCAACAGATCCTTAGTAAGGCGGATTCTCCCACCTTGGATGCCACTGCTGCCCGCATCACTGTTGTTACCTCTCTGCTTCAGCGCCCGCTTCTATCCTCTCCATCGCTCCCTGACACCCATGCTCATCATACTCAGCGGGGTGGCTCTGGTGGCCGTGACCATCAATCTGGCGGACGTTGAACTTCCCGCTTTCTTTGCTCTCACTGTTGCCGCACCGGCCACATGGTTGATCGTTGCTAGATGAAGCATCCACATCTTAACCCATCTGGTGACGCTTCCACCTCTTCTTCGAAGCAATCCTCCTCGGTGGTCACGTCTTCAAGTAGTGCCCAGGTGGTGACTCAAGGTAAATGGATGATTAACTCAGGTGCTACTAATCATATGACCGGCAATCCTCAGTGTTTTTCTCTCCTAGAAAAACATGATCGGTTGCCACTGTTATTCATTGTGGATGACTTTCTCTCACCGGTCAAAGGGTTGGGAGTGGTTCAAGTCACTCTGTCTCTTCGCCTGACGGACACCCTCTACGTGCCAAAATTTCCATATAATTTGTTATCTGTTACTTCTCTTTGCAAGCAACTACATTGCTCTGTCACATTCACTCCTACTTCTTGCTGTTTTCAGGATCCAAGCTCCCAAAGGACGATAGCTACTAGGACTGAGATTGGCGACCTCTACTTCCTAAACAATGTATCTGCTCTGTCTGTTTTTTCTTCTTGTTCTATGGATCTTCTACAATGACATCTTCACCTTGGTCATCATCCTCCACGGCTTCTACGTTAGCTTCTGCCCCACCCACCTCCACACAATCCTCCTCTCAACTGTGACATATGTGTTGGGTATATTGTAAATTGTGTACCAGATTTGGGGAAGTCTCACATAACTCAATGATATATGTCAGTTTGTATTTGATGGCATTTTGAGTTTACTTGTGCAGGCTAAAGATTGCAGAAATTATTCTAAGTACAAAAGTGTCGAGACATTTATTTAGTGTCGACACCTTTGAAGGAGTTGTGTCGAGACAAGAAACTATTATGTGTCGACACACAGGACTTATGTCGACACTCAGAGTTTAAGTCGACATAAATAGTGTCGACACTCATAACTTTTGTCGACACACTTAGACCTTGCTGTACTGACAATTATAAAGAAGCAACTATGTCAACATCCAGGACTTGGGTCAACAATTGGAGAAGCTGTGTCGACACACGGGACTTGTGTCGACACATACTAAAATAATTGTGTTGAGAACTTGATGAAGAGCTATGTCGACAGTTTTTGAAGTATGTCAACACATTCTACAAAGGCAGTGTTGAGACTGAATAAAGAGCTATGTCGATAGTTTCTGAAGTTTGTCGGCAACACCAAAGGAAGTGTGTCGACACCCGGGTAATTGTGTCGATACATACTTCATCTGTGTCGACACATACTATCCTTATGTCTCGACACATTCAGCTGAGTTAAATAACTCTAAGTGCCAAATCTCAAGACTGAAGACTTGATACCTGCCAAAATTTTTAAGGCTTGTTAGACATGTCAGAACTGTCAGATGTCAGTCAACTACCGGACCAGCCGGTTACCTCTGATGTGATCTATAAATAGAGCTGAGCTATCAAAGAAAAAGACTATAGCAAAAATAGCGTGACAGAGAGATAATATAGAGAGAAACCAAGAAGAAGGAGAAATACTCCAAGAAGAATTCACAGAATTCTATACAACAAGAAGATTCTGATTCTAAATCAGAGAAGGGGATAACATCTCATTATATCTGTCAGTGTTTGCAGATTTAATTCTGCAAGGAGGAAGAAGCTGGATCTACACCAACTTCTCAAGAATATTCAACCTAGGTTCTCTCTTTCAAGAAGCTTTGAATAACTAAGTCAGGTTGAATCAGATTCATTACAGCAAAGATCAGGAGAAAGCAGATCCATCAAGATCTGAATAAGATTCCCTCACCTCTCTCTCTATCTGGGTGAAGGGAGAAATATACTCTTAATCAATTTTCTGTAAGATTTATTTTAGATCTGAGTGTAAGAGATTTCAATCTCTACGCTGTAAGCCTATAATTATAAAGGCTGAGGTAGGGCTCTTTGCCTGAGGTAGGATATTAAGTTCTCTGAGCTGTAGGCCTGGTGATAAGGGCTGAGGTAGGGCTTGATTGCCTGAGTGGTAGGATTGTGGATTCACTCTGAGGTAGGGTGAAAGTCCACCTAGTGTCAGCTATGTGCACCTATGGGGGGGGAATAGGTGACGAGTAGTGCTTTTGCGGAATTTACGAGAGTACCTGCACAATAAAAATAAAGAGCACAGCACACAGAAAACACAGCAAATTTATAGTGGTTCCCCGACTTGGGTACATCCACTTTCCCCCTTCGACCTATCTCCCCAACAAGGGACGACTCGGTCACTTCTCCAACGGGATTGAAATCCAATCCCTGCACTAACGGAAGGAGTCCTTCCACACGTGAGAGTCAACACTCCCACAAACCGGGTTGCACCCAACCCTTACAACACGGAACAAAAGTTCCTTTACAACAAAATTAAATATAGAATGTACACGTGATACAAACTTCTTTTGGAGACTAGGGTGTTCCTCTTTGTCCGACGACGTGTTCTTGAAGTCGATGAAGAGTCTACGACCTTGGTCTCACTTGGAGAGGATTTCCCGGAACCGGCGGCGGCAATCCGAGCGGCGGCTTGGTTCGGAGTCGGCGGCAACGAAGGTGCGCTGCTGCAGTGCTTTGAGATCCAAACTTCTTTGCGAAGCAAACTAGGTCTACCAACGGTCACTCTAGGATCGGTCGTCTCGATCGATTCGGACGGGGGGTTTTTCCCGGTCAACAAATCGAGAGACAAGAGATCTCTGGATAGACACGTGAGACGCAAGCTTTGCTAAGCTTCTGTCGCCGGAGATTACGAAGGAATCTCAAATGTTGACGGCGACCAACAGTCCCGAGCGTGACGGCGGCAGTGGAGAGGAGTCGCGGAATTAGGGTTACGAGGCGGCTCAGTTTCTTTCTCGTTCTCCGTCCTTTTACTGTTCAAAAATACTGGAATATATATACTGTTGAATTCTCAATTATGACCGTTTGCGGGACCCACAAAAGAAATCCCTAAGTCCGGTTCAAACTAGTCCAAAGGCAGAATCCGGTCCAACAGCATCCTGAGAAAACGCCAAGTGAAAATCGGCGAGACTCGCAGGCGATTCTCGACGAATCGGCGAGAATCACTAAGTGATTCTCGACGATTCGTCGAGAATCGATAGTGATTCTCGCCGAATCACTTGTTGATTCTCAACGAATTTTACTTTGTATGCATGAGCTGCTTGGCCACTGGTTCGGCGAGAATCACTAGTGATTCTCGCCGAATCTTACTTGGCACCATTTAGAGGTGGCCAGAAGGAGTCGGCGAGAATCACTAATGATTCTCGTCGATTCGGCGAGAATCACTAGTGATTCTCGTCGAATTTGCCTTGGATGAATTTTCGTCTTCCACCCAGGAGCTGCTCCTTGATCCTCCATGCTCCTTGTCTTCTCTTGCATATGAACGACCCTGTACTTGAAAGTAAGTGCACTCCAATAGAGAGAGTGCACATAGGCCAACACACTGATCTGCTCAACGAGGGATTACGTCGTGCAGACCCGTGTATATTGACCTACTGCACCCTGACATTGGTGTGCACTTAGCGTGGAGGAACTGCAAGCACAACTTGAGATGTTTCATCAAATACATTGTGAATTCATCTTAGCTTGACAGGTGGCTTCCTCAAATCTAGGTAATCGTTGATACAATACCCAACAATCTCCTCCTATTTGACGAAGCCAAAACCCTACTAGCTAAGATGAATAACACTTATCAAATAATAAACATAGCATTCAGAAATTAAACATGCAGCACAAGAGAATATATGCAATCAGATCAGGACTTGAGTCATTCGCAAATTCAAATATATATACCAAGATAAATATATTCACATATAATCCAGAATTGTTTATATGACAATAATAATCATTAAATGTTCTTAAGACACAGTGACAAGCTATAAAGTGTTGACTATTTGTCCTTAGCTACGTCACCCTTAAGATTTTGAGCCAAGTACTTCTTGCTTTGCCTCTCCATGTATTCTTTGGGCTTCGGGTAGTACCTAGGAGGAGCAACTTTATCTGGATCCTTGTTGTTTCTGAAAAAGATGTTGCGTTTCGCTTCAAACGTTTTGTGCGTTTCCCACTCATACTGGCTATATACTTCGTTTCGATTGATCTCTCCTCTTTCTTGCAGCCAGAAGGTGTCTAAGATTATGTTCCTTGAAACTGGACTCCACCTTTCATTTCGTACCTCCTCCTCATTCATTCGAGTTCTCTTTGCAGCCTGTGTCTCCTTGGATGTCCCTTCTTGAACTTTTCTCTTTCCCCTGGCTTTTGCTAAGGCCTCCTGGTCAAACATACTCCTCAGTTTAGATTTGGAGAGGGCCCTAGCATCAGCGTCATGTGTGGGAGTATCTGCAGCAGCACTTGCACTTACATCCTCAGCAACACTTACTTCCTCAGCAGCCTTAGATGTCTCAGGGACATGAATACCGACAGGATGGTCAGGTAGGACGACGCCTAACGTACCCAGCGCCTGTTGGAGCATCCACCAGCAGCTCTCATAGACATATTTGCTTGATTGTGCGAAGTTTGTATCCATGCTTTCTTGGAGCTCGGCCAACTTAGCGATATACTCTTTCTCCCCCTTTTTGGCTTCGTCAGCTATGCAGTTGGCATATGAGTGCAGGGAGTCATCAATATGCTTAGTTGTCTTGGTGAATTCAGTGATCAGGGCCTGCTGATTTGCATTTAAAGTGACCATATTACCATCAAACTTCTGAATATTGTTGGCTACAACGTGTGCGTTCTGATTTACAACAGCCAGAGTATCAGTATTCTTTTTCAAACTGGCCATTAAAAGTGTGACAGCTTCGCCGGTCGCGGTATACTTTTCTTCGAATTTCTTCTCCATCACATCCAGTTTATGGTTGATCTCTACCATATTTTTAAGCATGAGATCTTCAGAAGTCTTAATCTTTTTCAGCAGTGTTTTCTGAGCTGTATCAAAAGAGGCTTTAAGCTCGTTCACTATTCCTTGAATGACATTGATAGTGTGAGTGGCTAGCTCATCTCGTAACGGAATAGCCGGAGGCACTTGTGGGCCATGCATTTCAGCAGACGCATCTGTAGAGCTGGATACCATCACAGTCTCTACAGGAGGAATGTTGGTAGTCTTTGTAGATTTATCTAACTCCCCCTCCACGGGTGCAGACTTGTCAGATGGAGGATCAACAGGATCCGGAGTCTCAAAAGCTTCATGTCCCTCATTCTCATCTTCCTCGCCGTCCTCATCCAAGAATTCATCTATATCAGCAGCCTCTTCCAAATCTCGGTCAGCAGTCTCCAGTGCTTCAGCTTCGGTTCCTTGAGTGTTTCTGTTCAGGACCTCCTCATCCTCCAGCTCAGGTTCACTTACTTCATGAATTTCGACCACCGCATCTCTGGCCACCTGGGCAATTTCAGAAACTATATTTGTATGAGGGGGTAGAGTCTCCCCCTCGATTCCTGCAGTCAGGGTATCAGGAATTTCACGGGGGGTGACTGCTGGAGATACTTCCTGTCGCTCTTCCACGGCAGGCTGCCCGATCCGCCTCTCCCATCGATCAAACACACTTGCATCCATCTTCTTCAAGTAGTGGAGAGGGACCCCTTTGCTCATGTCAAACTTGTCTCCGTTCAGCTGGTTTAGATATAAGCTTATGATGCGGCCAAAACTTGGAGTGCCCAAGGTGTCCTTGATCTTTTGGAACAGCAACTCCCCCCAGTTGAAGCTCTTGCGGCAGACAATAGCTATGAGGATCTTGAACATATCTCCTGAGATATGGTCATGCGATCCCGGCTTGCAGATGAGCACTTTTCCGATAACGTCAGATAGGAGCTTCCCTTCTTCATTCATCTCCTTTCTCTTTATTGATCGAGTTCCTCGTGGAAGACCGCAGAACAAGAGAGTTCTGGTTTTGTCCTCATCCTCCAAGTAGTCCTCCTGCTCCGAACTAGAAAGCTGCAGGTAGCGAGTTAGCTTACTGGCAGACATCTTTACTTTTGTCCCCGCCACCTTGCTCTTGATTATGGAGTCTCTATCTCGGAGTCTTGCGGTAGAGAAGAACTCCAGCACTTCTTTGTCCAGGACTTTGCAAGGGTGATCCAAGACGAAGGTTAGCCCAGCCTCTTCCAGCATTAGAATGATATTCCGGAATTCGTCCGAGGCATGAGAAAATCCAGTCCGAACCAGCTCGCAGCCAGAGACCAACCCTGCAGTCGTCCTTGGAGCCATTGTAGATCTAGAGAGAAGCCCTACTCAAAACGTTAATGAACTTTCAAAAAGAAAACTTCATTAGTGGATGCTTCGGGTGAGGGGATACCTAGAGGTGAAGTCGGTGAGGTGGTTTGAGCGGAGCAAAATCGAGACTTGGGGAGATCGACGGTGCGGGCTTCGGCGGGAGTCGTCGGGAGCCTTTCGACGAGAACTTTGCGAGACCCTTGCGGGAGCTTAGGAGGAGACTTCACGAGCGGCGGTTTCGGCGAGTCGGAGGGAGAGCTCCTGCGGGTTGCGGCGAATCGGCGGAGGAACTTGGGAGAGCGCTTGCGGGTCGTCGGGAGAACTTTTGCGGGACTCGTGAAGAAGACGAGGGGTCGGCGGGATTCGTGATAAATACGAATAGGCAGAAGGGCTCTTTCGGCGGGATTTTCTAATTCGTCGGGATTCGGGGTGAATGTCAAGGGTCGGCGGGATTAGTCAGTCAGGAGATTTGCCGGCTCCTGATACCTTTTGTCTGACTCGAAATTGAGAGGTCCCTTGACTAGAAATTTTCACGTTGAGAAGCTTGTAACCTTTTATGAGATTTTCTGATGTCACGTCTATATACACATGATAAATACATGTATATTTTACAGTCAAACGAGTTGGATTTAACGAGGCTTTTTCAAAGACTTCTTGATGTCAATTGTGAGTTGTCGAGATTCACGATGACATAACTTCGTTACCCCTTTATTGATGTGTAATGGTTTGCATGCATCGAGTTAATCTCTCCGTAATGTGCACACACACATGATAAGCATAAGTATACGTATACACAAGGATAGAAATATATATATATATATATGTTTATTTTGAATGAGGATGCATCATGACACAAGTCCTTGAACTGATCAAAATTACCTGGGATTTTGAGAGTCATCGTTTTAGTCCCACAGGTAGAACACATTAGAGGCTCAAAGTGAATATGCTCAAACAGATAGCACATCTGGTATTTCAGATGCTTGTTCCAATTTAGTCTTGAGCCACCTACTGTCTAGTTCCCATCATATTCCCGGGAACCTAGACTACCCTGCAAGAGAGAATTACTTTACCTTAGGAACCCAAATCATATTGGGTCCTAGGTTCCTGTTAGCATGAGCACGCCACTGCCTTCCTTCAGAAAACCTGTCTGGAAGACTACCTCTGTCCCTAGAATGTGGATAAGCCCTTGCCGTGGGCACAGAGGGGTTGTGCCAACAATCGATGGCAAAGTGTCCCACTTTGCCACAGCACCAACATGGGTGAATGTTGTATCGCCGTTTCCGACCTGATCTCGTGACAGATGTAGTCACGGTCCTAGGTCTAAACGGGATAGGACATGATCTTGTCACAAAAATTCCTCTTTCATCGTGACACGTGGAAGGGTGGAAAGAATGCATGTTGTGAGCGTTGTGAGGCCGGGAAGGTGGTGACATTCTTTCAGGCATCTCCCTTACAGGGGCCCCATGGAACCTGACATCATGACTTCTATCCTCTCTATCCCGTGTCCTCGAGTGGTGAGAAGTCTTCTGTGAGCTGGGACATGCAGACCCACACTGTGTTGAGGCAGTGGCAGTGAATATGAAGGGCTCAGAATGAGCCTTAGATATTTCCTCATGGGTGGCCATGACGCCCCTTGCACTATGGACGTTTCCACATGGGGACAAATCACCCTTGCAGTGACCACGACTATTCCTGTGGTCATACCTGAAGGCATGATGAGTTACCTTCCTGCTTGGAGTGGGGGGTCGGAATACCGTTTCCCCATTTCTCCATGCCTTGATAATCCGGGAGATCCACCCGGTTTCTTGCTTTCTCTTTATAGCATCAACTTGGGAAAAGTTTGATACTATACGTTTCTCATTCTCCAGACTACTCTCTAGAGCTGAGATCTTAGAGTCCTTGGCCTTGTTGGACGCCAATTGGAGGACCAACAAGACCTTCAGTCGAGCAATCTCTTGTGCTTGCTCCTCAGCAAGTAGATTGCTTGACTGAAGGGCTCTCTTCAGGGAATCAGCATTTTCTGAAGGAGGGCAGTTCCTGTCTTCAGAAATTTCAAGAGATACGGGGCAGGATGAGGAAGTTACCTGCACTTCTGTGTTATTGTCGTTAGATCCAGTGACTATTGGTTCATCCACATCAGAGCTGCTTTCCTCACTGTCCTCTTCAGTCTCTGACACGGACACTGGAGCTCTGATGCAGTCCGAAGGATCCTTGCCTTCATCTTCAGAAGTGAGGACTCCTACATACGCTTCATCCTCTGATTGACAGCATAATCCAGCTTTCTCTGACCCCCCCATTAGCTCTGAGATCATCATCCACAGAGATTTAGTCGTTCTACATTTTTCCAATCTAGAGCGAGAGGCTCCAGACCAGACATCCATGATGATTTGTCGAATCCTCTCGTCCAAGTGACATAGTGATAGTTCCGTCTCTGACATCTCAGCAATGCCCATGGGCACTTGGATCCCAGAGTCGGAGGTCTTCATGGGGATAAACGGACCCTCTTCCAGGATGAAGGAAGCTCGAGGATCGATAGCATCAAGGTGAAAGGATACTCTCATTCTCCAGATGGGATAATAATCCTTTGTGCATGCGGGGAGTTTGAGTGGTGGAATCTCATAATCCAGATCCATGCTTCTAACACTGGTGGCAGGATTCTACTCAAGGTGTTAACCTTTTTGAAGAGTAACCTCGCTTTGATACCACTTGAAAGTCCACCTAGTGTCAGCTATGTGCACCTATGGGGGGGGGGGGGGGGGGAATAGGTGACGAGTAGTGCTTTTGCGGAATTTACGAGAGTACCTGCCCAATAAAAATAAAGAGCACAGCACACAGAAAACACAGCAAATTTATAGTGGTTCCCCGACTTGGGTACATCCACTTTCCCCCTTTGACCTATCTCCCCAACAAGGGACGACTCGGTCACTTCTCCAACAGGATTGAAATCCAATCCCTGCACTAACGGAAGGAGCCCTTCCACACGTGAGAGTCAACACTCCCACAAACCGGGTTGCACCCAACCCTTACAACACGGAACAAAAGTTCCTTTACAACAAAATTAAATATAGAATATACAAGTGATACAAACTTCTTTTGGAGACTAGGGTGTTCCTCTTTGTCCGACGACGTGTTCTTGAAGTCGATGAAGAGTCTACGACCTTGGTCTCACTTGGAGAGGATTTCCCGGAACCGGCGGCGGCAATCCGAGCGGCGGCTTGGTTCGGAGTCGGCGGCAACGAAGGTGCGCTGCTGTAGTGCTTTGAGATCCAAACTTCTTTGCGAAGCAAACTAGGTCTACCAACGGTCACTCTAGGATCGGTCGTCTCGATCGATTCGGACGGGGGGTTTTTCCCGGTCAACAAATCGAGAGACAAGAGATCTCTGGATAGACACGTGAGACGCAAGCTTTGCTAAGCTTCGGTCGCCGGAGATTACGAAGGAATCTCAAATGTTGACGGCGACCAACAGTCCCGAGCGCGACAGCGGCGGCGGAGAGGAGTCGCGGAATTAGGGTTATGAGGCGGCTCAGTTTCTTTCTCGTTCTCCGTCCTTTTACTGTTCAAAAATACTGGAATATATATACTGTTGAATTCTCAATTATGACCGTTTGCGGGACCCACAAAAGAAATCCCTAAGTCCGGTTCAAACTAGTCCAAAGGCAGAATCCGGTCCAGCAGCATCCTGAGAAAACGCCAAGTGAAAATCGGCGAGACTCACAGGCGATTCTCGACGAATCGGCGAGAATCACTTTTCGTCGAGAATCACTAAGTGATTCTCGACGATTCATCGAGAATCGATAGTGATTCTCGCCGAATCACTTGTTGATTCTCAACGAATTTTACTTTGTATGCATGAGCTGCTTGGCCACTGGTCGACGAGAATCACTAGTGATTCTCGCCGAATCTTACTTGGCACCATTTAGTGGTGGCCAGAAGGAGTCGGCGAGAATCACTAATGATTCTCGTCGATTCGGCGAGAATCACTAGTGATTCTCGCCGAATGGCGAGAATCACTTGGTGATTCTCGTCGAATTTGCCTTGGACGAATTTTCGTCTTCCACCCAGGAGCTGCTCCTTGATCCTCCATGCTCCTTGTCTTCTCTTGCATATGAACGGCCCTGTACTTGAAAGTAAGTGCACTCCAATAGAGAGAGTGCACATAGGCCAACACACTGATCTGCTCAACGAGGGATTACGTCGTGCAGACCCGTGTATATTGACCTACTGCACTCTGACATTGGTGTGCACTTAGCGTGGAGGAACTGCAAGCACAACTTGAGATGTTTCATCAAATACATTGTGAATTCATCTTAGCTTGACAGGTGGCTTCCTCAAATCTAGGTAATCGTGGATACAATACCCAACATAGGGTTCTTGGGATGAGCCTGAGTTGTAGCACTTGTGGAAGTGTGAGCTATAGGAACCAGTTTGGGTTCTGAGGTGTAAGATCTGAGGATCTAATAAGGTGGAAGGAAGTTAGGCTGAATCTAGTGTGTTGCTAGATAGAAGAAGGGGAAAAGTGGATGTACCCATCATTTGCGGAACCACTATAAGTCTGTGTGTCTGCTGTGATTGGATTATATTGTACTGTGGTAACTGTAGAATTTATAACTATGATATGATTAATTTATTAACTGCCTAAGTGAATTGAAATTGAACCTATTCACCCCCTCTAGGTGTTTAGACATTCTTGAAATCAACTCTTTCAAGTGGTATCAGAGCCAGGTTGCTCAAAATTAGACTTAACAGTCTGAGTGTATCTCTAAGGCAGTAATAAGATAGTCAAGATGGGTTCAGGTGAAAATCATAAAGAACTTGGATCCATGAAACTTCCCATTTGTAGAAAAGAAACCTTTGGCATAAGAAAAGACAGGGTCAGATTATTCATGGAGGAATCTGATCCAAGAATTTACATCACAGTTCAAGAAGGGCCTTTCATCCCTATGAAGACATATGTTCTAGATGCAAATCTGAAAACTCCAAAGAGTTATTCTGAGAAGACCAAAGATGAGATCATCTTAGCCACTTTAGACAAGAGGGCACAGAACATAATTGTTAGTGCCATAGATGATTCTACATCTCAGAATTTAGTCCACTGCAAAACTTTAAAGGAAATGTGATACACTTTGATTGCCTACATGGAGGGGACAGAAGAAGTAAGAGAGGATAGGAAATCTATGCTCAATCAAGAATATGAGAGTTTCAGACAACCCAAGACAGATAACATAGCTATATGTTATGAAAAGTTCTTCAGAATTGTTTATGAGTTGATGACTTATGGAAGAGTCTTCAGCACTTATGAACTAAATGACAAGTTTCTCAGATCATTAACCAAGGATTGGGATACCAAGGTCTGTGCTATCAGAGAAGTGGCCAGACTTACAGAAACTCCTACATCAACCTTGTTTGGAAAATTGATGTCCTATGAAATGCAGCTAATTACCAAAAGGAAGAGGAGAAGCGCAACAAGTCTTTTGTCAAAGATAAGTCTGTGGCTTTCAAGGTTGAACCTACAAGGAAGGGCAGGAGAAAGACTCCTTCTACTCCCAGAAAAGTTGTTAATACTGATTCAAAAAGTTCAGACACAAGCACAACAGATGGCCATAATTCAGATGAGGAGATTGCTATCTTTTCTAGGAAATTCCAGAGGTTCCTGAAGAAAAAGAACTGGAGGAGAAGGCCTTCCTCTTCTTCTTACTCCATGGATGACAGCTACAAGGGAAAGAAAAAAAACCTCTAAAGAGGAAAGGTATGGTTCTAAACCTGGTAAACAAACTTCTACTAAAATTATTTGTTATTGTTGCAGCAAGGCAAGATATGTTATAGCAGACTGTCCTATCAAAAGAAAGGAGTATGGTGAGAAAACGAAACACCAGCATAAAGGTAAGAAATAGAAATCCTTTGTGGCTAAGAAGTAGAAAAGATGGACTGACTCTTCTTCATCAGAGTCAGAAAATGAAGAGGATGTTGAGGCCAACATTGGGTTGTTCTCAACTGAGGAATATTCTGTCACTACAACAAATTGCACTTATAGTAAGGACCTAAATCGTTACAATAAGTACTAAAAATCATTACAAAAACTCTTTGGTAACGAACAAAACTTTATGTAACGATCGTCCTCTAAAGCTCGACGCTAAAACTTCTTTTAATGAATGTATGTGTGTAACTACAAATAAATTAATTGTAACAAATGATACTTCGTCACATAAAAAAGCTTATTTCTCACAATAAATTAGTTACAATAGTACAAAATTTGAATCGGGCCGGCCCGCCGGCCCACCCGCCCGCATCAAAATTCGAATTAAAATGTTGCTCCTGGGATTCGAACATGCATTAATGAGTTTAAATCAAAAGCCTTACTCTACTAAGCCAACTTGCCTTTGATGAAAATTACGGAACCATATTATATATATAATATATCTAGTTATATTTATTAGTAAATAATATTAAACATTTTAAATAAAAAGCTAATATTTATCTTTATTAATATAATACTATATTACTCTTAGTCATTTTTATTAGTTTATATACATTGTTATTATATTTAATTTAATTTAAATTAAATTAAATTTTTATTTAATTTTAATTTTAATTAATTTATTTATTTTAATTTATTAGCATATATACTCTATTTCACAGCACTGTTCACCCGCAAAATGTTTTATTTTTTTATTATTTTTTCAATTTATTTTTTTAATATTTTCAGTTTAAACTTGTAATTAATTAATTTTTCAATTTAATTTTTAATGTAAATAACCTTTAATTATTTTTCAATTCAATACATTTTAATTTTAATTTTTCAATGTAATTTTGATTTTAATTTTAATTTTTCAATAAATTTTGTGATTTAATGTAAATAAACTTTAATTATTTTTCAATTCAATTATTAATTAATTTTTCAATTTAAATAAACTTTAATTTAATTCGTCATACAAAATTAATTGAAAACTTTGGTAATAAAATAATACAAAATTTCAACATTTTGAAAACCGGACCGGTTATCGAACCGGCGAAGCGAAAGGTTCAAGGTTTAACCGGTTCAACCGGGGTCGAACCGTTATATATATATATATATATATATATATATATATATATATATATATATATATATATATATATATATATATATATATATATATATATATATATATATATATATATATATATATATATATATATATATATATATATATATATATATATAAACAGAATGTAAATTTTTATATGATATATATATATATATTAATTATTGCATATATTTTTAAATATATTTCAAGAGTATATATTAGACATTTACTCAAATGTTTTAAATTTACAAATATATTTTAAATGCATCATAACATTATTTTTGAAATTTATCATAAAATTATAAGTATATACATCACAAATATATTTAAATTTATCATAAAATTATTTTAAATGTTAATTTAATATATTATTGTTCAAAAAATTATTTTTATATTAGTATGTATTTTTATATATAATATATTCTGAAAATATTAACAAATATCAATTAATCTAGTGGTTATCAACCTTGTTTAAGTTGAAGGTGGTTTGGGTTCAAAGTCCCTTCAAATCATTTTTACATACATTAAAAACTGGGATATGGCCAACCGGGTTCCGCAAACCTTACCCGGTTTTCGGTTAGCCGGTCCGCCCGCCCGGTTTACCGGTTCTTGGGCGGTCCGCTGGCATAGCGGTTTTTCATCCTTGACTGGACCGGCCGGGGGTCCGGTCGGCGGTCCGACCGGTTGAACCGGCCGGTCCGGTCTGGGTTTTAAAAGCTTGAAAAATTTGATAATAAAATATGATATATTTATTATAACAAAACTTTAGTAATAAAATATTACTAATAGTAAGAAAAATCTCTTTGTCACAAAACACTTCTATGATGTGCTTACAATTGATTCATATTGTGAGGAAAATTTATTATTTGTAACGTAACATTAGTGTTATTGCAAATACTTATATTTATAGTATCAAATTAATTATTATTGTAACAAAATATAAAATATTCGTTACAAAAAAGTATTTTTTGATAACAACAGAAAAAATTAGTTACTAATCGCAACTATTAGTAACAAACTGGGTTTTACTTATATTTCAGTCCTTACGACATGTGCAGTTTGTTGTAGTGTGTAAAAACAGAATTTTTGCAGTTGCTGGATGATATCAATAAAGCAGAAGACAGCCAATGCATAGGGCTGATGGCTATAGCTGAGGATGGACACAGTCAGGAGCAACCTGGTCCTAGTAAGGTACTGTCTTCATCTTCAGTGTCAGATTATGTTACTAGCCCAGAGTCAGAAGCAGTTTCATCAAGAGATGAAGGTGGCTCTGAATCTGAAGGAGACATCAATCAACTGATTGATGATTATGGAGATCTCCTGCAAGCCTTTAAGGAAAGCAGGCTCCTAGCCAAACAGCTTGAAAAGGGGAATGCCACTCTAAAGTTGGTTGCTTCAGACTCAGCAAAAGTGATGGATCTGAAGTTAAAAGAGATTAATAAATTGAAGAACATAACTATTATTCAGATGGATACCATTACTTTCAAGAATAATCATATTAGGAATCTTGAAAGTAGACTACAAAAGGAGAGGGAGCTAGTGGCCAAGTTCTCAAAACCTAGTTCTGTGTTACCTTTGATAGATTCCTTCTCTTCCCAAAAGGGTAAGAAGGGTTTAGGTTTCAAAGGAAGAACAAGAGCTGCCAATTCCAATAGGAAAGGCAAAGCTCCAGTTCAGCCACTTGCATCCAAGCCTCCAATTTCTTTTAAAAAAGTGATTCAACCTTCTAACAGGTATTCCCATGATAGTATTTATGCTCATTGTGAGCAAGGCAGCAGAAATGGAAAGGGTGCTAGTGCCTATTGGGCAGCCCATGAGAAAACCCAAATGGCTCATAATGGACCATTTATATTTGGTGTGCCAGCCCCAACACTCAAGAACAAGGTAGCAGCTGACTCACAAGGTCTGCCAGCCTATTGGCAAGCTAAGGGAAAGTCTGTTAGCAAAACCGACTTAGGAATATCTGAAGCTATCAGGAGTATGCTTTCTGAAAAGAAGGCAGCTGCAGATAGGATTCAAGATATCTCAAGTACTTCTGTTGCCAGACATGTCCCTAAGCAAGCCTTGGCTGAAAGACTTAAGAAAAGAGCTGATGCACCAGCTGATTTGAGAGCTGCAAACAACATTACTGTGAATCCAGTTCTTAAAATAAGGTACAATGTGTACGAGTGCTGGTGTTGTGGCAAAGTTGGCCACTAAGCAATTAATTGCTGGCACAATGAGAGTGTTTAGAGAAGTAATGGTGGCTTACCTGTCAGAAGAACTGCAGTTAGGCATGTTCAGTTTAAGTCTAACTTGCACCTAGGTCCCAATCAAATTTGGGGTCCTGGTTAGATAATATATTTGTTGCAGGTAATTCCAAGTGGCCATACCACTGCATGGTACTTTGACAGTGGATGTTCCAGGCAAATGACTGGAACAAGGAGCATGCTAAAGGAATACACTCCTATTAAGAATGGTTCAAAAGTTATCTTGGGGGGCTCAGAAAAAGGGGTAACTAAAGGTTTGGGTAAGATAACTAATGATATAGTAACTATCACACAAGTAGCTTATGTGAAGTTTTGAAACATAGTCTTATAAGCATAAGTAAACTATGTTATATGGGCTATGACATTTCTTTCCTCAAGGATGAGTGTCAAATTAGAAGGTCAAGTGACCAAGGTGTTATCTTGACAGGCACTAGGAGAGGAAATATTTAATGTCTATACTTTGAGTGTGAGAGTGAGGACACTCCTATTTGCCTAGTTATAGATGATAAAGTTTCTTATTATGTCAAATGGCACAAGAGGCTAGCTCACCTAAACTACAAGACCATAGGTAGACTCTTTAGTGAAGAGTTGGTGAGGAATGGTCCTGAAGTTAAGTGCATTAAGGAGGGAATTTGCTCAGCTTGTCAAAAGGGCAAGCAGACCAGGTCTTCCTTCCAAAGTCTTGATACCAAAGACACAGTGAGGTGTTTATACCTCTTGCATATGGATCTATTTGGTCCTATGCCAGTTCATAGTCTAGTTGGAAAGTCTATACCATTGTCATGGTTGATGACTTTTCCAGGTTTGCTTGGGTATTCTTCTTAAGGAGAAAATTTGAAACCCCGGATATCTTCCAGACTTTTGTCAAGCAAATTCAGAATGAATTTAATAGTTCTGTGGTCAAGATCAGAAGTGATCATGGGACTAAGTTTCAGTCTGAATGCATGACAAAGTTTTGTGAAGGGCTTGAGATTCATCAAAAATTCTCCTCACCTAGAACTCAGCAAAATGGAATTGTTGAAAGGAAAAATAGAACTCTAATTGAGGCAGGTAGAACTTTGTTAAATGACACTTCTCTTCCAAAATATTTATGGGCTGAGGTAGTAAATACTGCTTGTCATATTCTCAATAGAGCATCCATCACTAAAAGCCACAAAAAGACTCTATATGAGATACTGAAAGGCAGAAAACCAATTTTATCCTATTTTAGGATTTTTGGTAGAAAGTGTTATGTACTAAACAATGGTAATTCTCATTTGACTAATTTTGCTGCCAAGTCTCAAGAAGGGATATTTGTTGGGTACATCAACAATAGTAGAGCATATAAGATCTATAACTTGACTACACAAGTTGTAGAAGAATCTGTCCATGTTGTCTTTGATGAGTCGAAGTTAATTAAATGTGAGTTGCCAAGCACTTCTTCTAGTCCTACAGGTTTAAAGGATAAGATGGAAAATCTGACCATCAGGGAAGATAAACCAGCAAGCCAAGAGATTGAAGATGATGGATGCTGTCAAGGGGGAGCTCAAGACATACAAGCTGAGAATGAAGAACAACCAACTGAAGATATTGAGGATCAGCAAGCAAAAGAAAATGAAGAATAACTAGCTGAAGAAAGATTGCCTCTAGCTATGAGACATTTAAGAGACCATCTAGCTCACCAAATCATTGGTGATGTAAGTCAAGGTATAATGACCAGAAGCAAGAGCTTGAACTCAGCACTATGTTCAAGCTTCTTGTCTCAAATGGAACCAAAGAAGTATGAAGATGCTATCCAAGATTCAAGAGATGCAAAGTTTGGAAACTGGTTCCCAAACCTAAGCGACATAATGTGATAGGGACTAAGTGGATCTACATGAATAAGTTAGATGAAAATGTCATTATTGTCAAGAACAAGGCCAGATTGGTGGCAAAAGCCTATAGGCAGGAAGAAGGAATAGACTTTGACCAGACCTTTGCCCTAGTAGCAAGACTGGAAGAAATAAGACTATTCCTAGCCTATGCAGCCTATAAAGAATTCAAGGTCTTTCAAATGTGTTGGAATCTCACCTGTATTTAGGATTTGGGCTAAGGTTCACTATTAGGGTTGCATAGATTGACCCTCCTTGTATAGTCTAGGGTCATAGGTCTTCATTAGATTATCGGGTAGCTCAATAAGTCATATTGATCAGACCAAGCCCTCAGAAGACTTAGAAGATTGCAGAAACCAGAACAAGGCAGAAATTTCATATTGAAGAAGTCGTTCGATGAACTCTGATCTTCTATCAGACTTTGAGTTTGACGATCCTCTATCTCTGCTCGACGAACTCTGATCTTCTATCATACTTTGAGTTCGACGATCCTCTATCTCTGTTCGACGATCTGGGGGCCCAGTATGGAAAGCTGTATTTCAGTTCAAAGATCTCAGGGCTCAGCTCGAAGAAAGAGAGGTTGAGTTCGATGATCCAGGATCTCAGATCGACGAAAATTACTAGTTCAACATTTCTATTCTCTGCAGTTATTTCAAATTGATTAGGCTATTTTATTGCTTATATTGCTCTAAGTAATTAATGCTTAGATTCTCATAATATAGTTGTTCATATGGCAGCATTAATTATTGGTTTTCACAGAGTCATTATACAGCTAATTCTTTGGACAGTAAAGGAATTACTTTATTGCCCTTCTCGTTGT
This sequence comes from Platanthera guangdongensis, assembly GCA_039583875.1. NCBI lineage: Eukaryota > Viridiplantae > Streptophyta > Magnoliopsida > Asparagales > Orchidaceae > Platanthera > Platanthera guangdongensis. The sequence continues at coordinate 60,424,565 of CM077162.1, read as the reverse complement.
CCAAGTTCCAATATTTCAGGAGTCAATCAAAGCAATCAAATTTCAATTAAAATACCTATTTGATGTAGATGATAGACTTAAGTTTTTGAAAAAGACACACAAGAAATTATTCAAGAGAAAGAGTTATGCACGGTCTTCATCAAGTGTTCTTCTTCCAGCAAGCTTTCAAGAGACACTCAACTTCATCTGTCTACAGTTTTCTGGAGAACGTTTTTGAGAAGACCTATACACCCTGCAAAGCTCTCAATTTTTCCTGAACAGAACTTCATCTAAGGGGGAGATTTGATACCATCAAGGATCCATAAGTCTTCTCAGTTGCTTTGAGAAAAGAGAAGACAACATATAGTTTTTATTTCTTTCACCCTACTGAACACAGGGTTCTAACTCCCTTCAAAAGTTAAACACTTGGTTGCCAGTCTCCTGATCAAAAGACTTGATTTGGTTTTTGGGCACCTGATCAAAAGCCTGAAGGGTTTCCTGATCTACCTGAATCAGATCTTATGGTGACAAGACACCGGAGCAAAAACTTGATTGGTGGAAGGGCACCTGGTCAAAAACCTGAGTGGATTCCTACCTGGGTGGTAGAAGAGTGAATGTACCCAAGTTTAGGGGAACCACTATAAAATTCTTGTATCGTCTGTGATGCTCTCCTATTTTCATTATGTGCTACTTGCTGAATAGTTTAGTTTTATTTCTTCACTAACTGATTGCACATATAAGTATTACTATTTTAATTCCGCAATAAAAATCTAATAAGATTTTAAAATACTCTATTAACCCCCCCTCTAGAGTTCAATAGATCTAACCGCTCAGGTGGTATATTTCATACCATCCTTCAATTGGTATCAGAGGGTTGTTTTCTTTGATTTCAGAGATTCACATCTGAACCAAGATCCTTATTAAATTGTTTTTCTCTTCTTTAGTGTTTTTGTTGTTACAGTAATGACACAAAAAAAGATTATTCTAGCACCAGACCTCAAGTCTGCAACTTGAACAAATTTGCACTCTAGAAGGCAAAAATCAAGCTTTACATGAATTCTATTGATGAGGATATCTTCAATTCAATTTTGACAGGACCCCCTCAACCTAAAACAGAGACTGCGTCCACATCAACTTCAAACACTCTATTGGATCCCTAGTTGGATTTGGGCTAGGTTCACTAAATTAGGATGTTTGACCCAACATGTATAGCCAGGGTCATATGTGTGTCCTAAAGTCTAGGCCATGTCATTAGAGTCAACACCACATGGACCAGCCATCAACAGACTACAAAAGACTCAAGACTTAGAGAAATTCCAAAGACTCAGAAAATGAGTTCGACGTTCGTCGAACTCAGGTCGAAAATAGTCGTGCTCAGCTCGACAAAATCAGAGACAATTCTCTGAGCTGAACTCAACGAACTTTAATCTCAATTCGATGATTTTCAGAGTATACTTCAACATTCCAAGTCCAGAATTCTTCACTTAACTCTAGTCGACGAACTTTGTTCTCAGGTCGACGAACTTAGTTCTCAGGTCGACGATCTCTGGGTATTCTACTTCAACATCTTGTTCCAGAAACATATAAGTATTCTAAGTTCAGGATCACACTCCAGTCGATGAACTCACCTTCTCAGCTCGACGAACTTTGACCATAGTCTTGGCAAGAATTATCAAGTAGCAGTTAGAAGTTCTCAGCTCAATGAACCCAATTCTCAGGTCGACGAACCCAGTTCTCAGGTCGACGAACCCAGTTCTCAGGTCGACGATTTCTGGACATGTTACTTCAACATTCTTAAGTCCAAGAAACAAGGAATTTTGTTATTCAATCGATGAATTCATATTCTCAGCTCGACGATCTTGATGCACAGAATTAGCATGGTTCCAGAGAAAGCAGTTCTATCCTCAGGTCAACGATCTTGGATCTCAGCTCGACGAACAAAGATTATCTAGTCGACGAACTTGAATTCTCAGCTCAACGAACTCTGGACCCAGGTCGATGAATTCTGTTCTCTTTTCAACGAATTCTGTAAAGTTCCAAACTTAGAAATTTCCCTCCCTCTGTCTCTTTTCTATTGCAATAATTCTTGAGTAATCAATACATAAATATTCTCTGAATATTACCATTAGAAGCAAGCATTGATTACGATCTTCATCAGGATTATTGCTTGCCGTTTTTCCATGGGATAGTTGGGGAAATCAATCAATGCAAATATTCTCCAGGTCGTCAGCAATAAATGAAAATGGAATTCAAATTTCAAATGGAAATTATATGGAAAATACAAAAGGGATTTTCTTCATCTCTCTCGACAGAAGATATAGCAATACAGGAGAATAGAAAAATTGACACAGAGAATATACAAAACACAGAGCTCACAGAGCAACAACACTATCAAGAGAGAAGAATCCCTAGCCCATGTCCAGAGAAAAGAACAGCCAGCTGAAGAAGAAGAAGAACATACATTCAAGATCAAGAGTCTTCTTACTTCTACATCCCAGGATTCTTCAAAAGATAGCAAACACTCTATCTGTCAAGAAGTTCTTGGAGTTCATCTAGTCAAAGCAAAAGTTTGAAGACCTATCACCCTGCAGCAATGCTTCAACTTCCTGAACCATTCTATATCTCAGGGGGAGCCTTTGCTAACATCATTTTTCACTAGAGTCTTCTCAGTTGTATCTGAGAAAGAGAAGACAAAATCACTCTCTCATCCCCCACTGTATAAAGGGTTCTTAACTCCCTTCAAAAGTTATTCCTGCTTGCAAGTCACCTGATCAAAAGACTTGAGGATTGGTTTTTGAGCACCTGATCAAAAGCGCATTGGTGGCAGTCACCTAATCAAAAACCTGAGTGGATTCCTACCAGTGTGATAGAAGAGTGGATGTACCCGGGTTGGGGAACCACTATAAAATTCTTATGTTGTCTGGGTTGCTCTTTTCTTTTGTTCTTGCTGTGGCTGTGCTAGCTAGGTTGTTGTGTTTGTGTTTTTAATTTAATTTTTGCAACACTAGTAATAGATTGAATTAATTAGCAAAAATTTTATAAACCCTAAATACTCTATTCACCCCCCCCCCCCACCTCTAGAGTATTTCAGATCTAACCCTTACTTTCAATTGGTACCAGAGCAAGTTTCCTTTAGTTGTACAAGTAAACCCACTGAACCAAAAGATCCTGTGTTAGATCTGAGTTTTATTTCTATTATATTTATATTCACAACATGGCATAGAACAAGGACTATGCAAGCACCAGACCTCCAGTATGCAATCTAAATAAGTTTGCCATCTGGAAGGCAAGAATTAAGTTATATATGAACTTTATTGATTAGGATATCTACAATTCCATTGTGAGAGGTCCTCCTCAACCATCTACCTCTACAGCAACATCCAGCACTAATACAGTTCCACCACTTGAGTGGACTGAAGCCCAGAAGAAAGCTAAAGTTGCTGATGCCAAAGCCATGAATATTCTGGCCAAAACAATGTTAGATGACATCTTCCAGAAAGTGGCTGAATGCACATCAGCCAAGGCCATCTGGGATTCTCTAAATCAAATGGTGGCTAGATCTGCTGATGAAAGAAAAGATAGGAGATCCAATCTCATATCACAGTATGAGAACTTCAAGAAGGAGGAAGCATAATCAGTTGCAGATATATACAATAGACTGAGCTCAATCATCAATGAGCTAAAGACATTGGACAAGGACATCACCCTCACTAAGGTGAATGACAAAATCCTCATGTGCTTTCCAAGCTCATGGGATTCAAGGATCTGGCCAATCAATGAGGCCAGGACCCTAAATGAGATTTCCACAGAATCTCTTTTAGGAAAGCTCGAGTCTTATGAGCAGTTGATCAAATCCAGAGAAGCAGCTGAGCAGAGAACACATCCACCAGCAAGGAAGGAGGACAGCATAGCTTTTAAAGCTATTGAAGAAACAGAAGCCTCAACTGTGAATGAAGAGCTGATGAGTCTCTTTGCAAAGAGATTCTATAAAATGGCAGGGAAGGATTTCAGAAGAAAGTCATCCAGGCAGGATGATAAGCCAAGGTATGACAAAACCCCCACTAAAGAAGTGGTTTGCTTTGGCTGCACGAAACCTGGACACTTCATCTCAGAGTGTCCAGAAAATCAAAAGAAAGAAAAGAGAAGAGAGAAGGATTCTAGAAGACAGCATATCAGTTGGCCTTTTTCCAGCAAATATAAGAAGAAGGAGAAAGGCTTTATAGCTGAATCCCGAAGTGAAACTGAGCATGAATCCACATCCTCCAACTCTAGTGAAGAATAAGAAGAGGCAAGGGCCAAAGAAGTATGCCTCATGTCCATTGATGCCTCTAGGAGTCAATCAGATGAAGAAGGATCTGACAATGAAGAAGCTTCAGAAACAGAAGCTGATCAGGTACTCTTATCTTTTGACTATAATTCTGATTCTTTCAAATTTGAATTTAAAACTATGTGTATTGATTTAATAAATTTTGAAAAGGAAATCAAAATACTTAGGGAAAAGTTAGCTAATCAAGAAACTCTAATTAATGAAAACACTAGGTTAAAGGAATAATTAAATCTAGCTAATGAACAAATTAACTCCTTAAAAACTGAACTATATGAGGCCAAACAACTTGATTAATCTCTCAATGGGAGAAGCATCAAGCAGATGGACATCACAAGCACAGTCAATGCTAGACTAAATGGCAAGCTGGGCTTGGGTGCTTCATCAAATTTACCACCCATTCTTAAGAATAATATTTTATCAACCCCCATTAAATTTGTTTCTGCTAAGGGCAAAGAAATAACAACCATTAAACAAACCATAAAAGAAATGCCCAACTTAAAAGGTCAAAATAACAGAAACAAGAAAACAAGTAAAAACAAAGTTTAGTAGATTTCGTCGAACTCAGATCGACGAAATGTGGCCAGTTCATCGAACTCAAGTCGACGAACGCTGAATGGAAATTTATATAAGAATCATTCATCTTACTGCGATCGACGAACTGTGTGTGGTTCGTCGAGCAGAGATCGACGAACTTGGGGCACAGAAAATGACTATGTTCATTCTCTGAGCAGAGATCGATGATCTCATCCCATTTAGTCAAACTCTGGTAGACGAACTCACAATAATTCATCGAACCCAGTCATACTTAACAAAAATTATAATTATAACACCAACTAAAATCAAACTAAGAAACCATTTAACCCACTTGCAGATTGGATAATACCTCCCAGAAGATATCATCCATTAGGATATAAATCACAACCTGAGTATTCTGTGATATCCAGTTTTTCTTATCAATAATATAAAGGACCCAAGGTAACCTGGGTCAAGAACAACTAACAATTTTCATTGCAGGAAAGGGGTTGTCCAGTGATTAATCAAACATAGTACCTGGATAGTGGATGCTCCAAACACATGACTGGAAGCAAGTACAACCTAATCAACTACAAGTCCAAGCTGGGACCAAAGGTAATCTTTGGTGATTCAAAGTGTGGCCAGTCTGAAGGCTATGGAGAAGCAAGGATTGGAGCAGTCACATTCAAGAAGATGACTTATGTAAAAGGACTCAAGCCAAACCTCATCTCAATAAGCCAATTATGTGATGAAGGTTATCAGGTACATTTCAATTTAAAAACTAATATTATTTCTAATAAAGAAAAACAAAATGTTTTAATTGGAAATAGACAAGGAAACATTTATTTAGTTGAATTTCTGTTGGGTACATTGGTTTAAATGTACCTGATTTGAAGAAGCCTCACCCTACTCAATGATATACATCAAAATGTATTTGATGTATTTTGAGTTACTTGTGCAGGTTAAGTATTTGCAGGACTGAAGCAAAAAGTTTCTAAGTACATGTGTCGACACCCAGAGGGAAAGTGTCGACACTTAAGAAAGCTTGTGTCGACACCCAGGCAAGCAGTGTCGACACTTGGAGTCATTGTGTCGACACCAGGGATGCAAAGTCGACACCAGACAGAAAGTGTCGACACTTGGAGCTGTGTCGACACTCAATGAAGAAAGTGCAGTAAAGCAGTGTCGATACAAGAAGTTGTGTCGACACTCAGTGAAACAGTGTCTACATAAGAAAGTGTCGACACTTGGAGGCTGTGTCGACACTCAGCAAAAGTTAGCAGAGGCTAAGTGAAAGTGTCGACACCCAGAACAATGTGTCGACACTCAACAGAAGAGTCAACACTTGAAGAAAGTGTCGACACTCAGAACAATGTGTGGACACTCAGCTGAAGACTCAAAACTTGAAGAAAGTGTCGACACATGGAGCTGTGTCGACACTTAGCGAAGAACAGCAAGATCAACAAAATATTCTAAGTACAAGTGTCGACACTAAGGGAATGTATCGACACACAGCTGAAGTCTCAACAGAAGAAGAAAGTGTCGACACAAGGAGCTGTGTCGACACTCAGCAAGTATCAACACTAAAGACAAGTGTCGACACCAAGAAGCAGTGTCGACACTGACAAGATCAACACATGAAGATGTGTCGACACAAAGGTGTTGTGTCGACACTTAGAGGAATTCAGCAAAATACTGAAGTACAAGTACTTGTGTCGACACACATTATCAGTGTCGACACATGAAGAAGAAACAGTGTCAAGACACAGAATCGACAACACAAGGAGTTGTGTCGACACCTTGTAGACTAGTGTCGACACTTAGACAACATGTGTCGACACTTGGTCTATAAGTGTCGACACTTAAAGACAAAAAGTCTCGACACTTTCAGACAGTTAGAGAATTTTCAAAAACTGACTGGATGACTTGACAGCTGCCGTTCCAGCCAGTCTACAGCGCCTGTCAGAGTTGTCAGAATTCAGTTATGGACCGGACCAGCCGTTTACCATGAAGAAGGCCTATAAATAGGCTTACACAGTCTACAGAAATAGTGGTTGAGATGATTTGAAAACAAGTCCAAGTGATCATTAACAAGAAGAAGATCTAGCTTTCAAGTGAAGATCTAAGAAGTTGGAGAGAGAGAGTTCCATCCAAGAAATCAGTTGTTGGAACCAGACTGAGAAGAAGGGTTCAGATTTATTTTGGATCTTAAGTAGCAGAGATCAAGGATCAACTGCAGAAGGAGTCAATCTTATTGAGTTCTACTTTCAAGAATCTTTGAAGAAAGCTAAGTCAGATTGATTTCAGCTGAGTTCTTCCAAGAACTCATCAAGAAACTCACATCTCATCTCTCTATTCTACTGAGTTGTTGAGTTAACAATATTGTAATCATTTTTATCTTGTAGGATCCTTTGGATCTGAGTCTTGTAAGCCTGCAATTATAAAGGCTGAGGGTAGGAGAGTTTAATCTCTGAGTGTAGGCCTTGGTGGCTGAGTGTAGGCCTTGGTGGCTGAGTGTAGGCCTTTGTGGCTGAGTGTAGGCCTTGGTGGCTGAGTGTAGGCCTTTGTGGCTGAGTGTAGGCTTTGTGGAAAAGCTGAGTTGTAGGGCCTTGGGCCTGAGGTGTAGGAACCAATTTTGGGTTCTGAGATAGTGGAGAAGTTTGGCCGAATCTAGTACACTGCTAGATAGGCGAAGGGGGAAAGTGGATGTACCCAAACCTTGGGGAACCACTATAAAACTGTGTGTCTTCTGTGTGCTGTGATTTGCTGTAAATGCTGTGTGATTGCTGTGCAAAAGTAGATTAGATTCTGTGTTAAAAACTGATTGCTGCCATAAAAAGTTAAAAAGAATTTGGTCACCTATTCACCCCCCCCCCCCTCTAGGTGTTTAGGTACTATATCTTTCAAGTGGTATCAGAGCCAGGTTCCTCAAAAAGGACTAATAGTCTGAGGAGATCCTATTGGCAGATTCAGTCTAAGTCAAATTACAGATTCAAGAAAATCAAGAACCATGGGTTCCACTAAAAATCACAAGGAATTGGGATCCATGAAATTACCTATATGCAGAAAGGAAATCTTTGGCATATGGAAGGAAAGGGTGAGGCTGTTTGTGGAAGCCTCAGACCCTAGGATTTATATCACAGTAAAAGAAGGGTCATATGTGCCCATGAAGATATCAGTTTTAGATGCAAATCAGAGAACACCAAAGGATTTCTCTGAAATGACAAAGGATGAGATTGTCCTAGCCACCATGGACAAAAGGGCTCAAAACATTATAGTGAGTGTCATAGATGATGCAACTTTTCAGAATCTAATACACTGTACGACAGCCAAAGAGATGTGGGATACTCTTATTGTGTATATGGAGGGTTCTGAACAAGTAAGGCAAGACAGAAAATCCTTGCTAAATCAAGAGTATGAAAGTTTTAGACAAGGAAATGGTGATAGCATAACTGATTGCTATAAGAAGTTCTATAGGATAGTGAATGAACTCATGTCCTATGGAAGAGAGTTCAGTAATTATGAACTCAATGACAAGTTTCTAAGGTCCCTAACTAAAGATTGGGACCCCAAGATCTGTGCCATTAGAGAAATGGCTAAGTTGGGAGAAATTCCTCCACCTACACTGTTTGGCAAATTGTTGTCTTATGAAATGCAGTTGACAGTGAGGAAAGAGGAGGAGAAATCAACAAGAAATGAATATAAGGAAAGAACAGTAGCTTTCAAGACAGAAGCCCCCAGAAAGTACAGCAGTAAGTCACCAACTCCACCTCCAAAGGTAATTGAATCAGAGTCAGATGAGTCAGTCAGCACAAAATCTGAAAGCAGTGAAAGTGATGAGCACTTTGCTGCCTTCACTAGACATTTTCAGAAGTTCTTGAAGAAGAAACAGTGGAGGTCAAGGCCTTCTACTTCACAGGGAAAAGAAGACTTTTATCAGAATAAAAAGGCTTCAAAGAAGGACAGGAAGAGGACTAAATCTAGCAAGGCAACTGTTTCAAAAATAGTGTGTTATTGCTGTAATAGACAAGGCCATGTTGTTGCAGATTGTCCAGAAAAGAGAAAGGAGTCTAGTGACAAGAAGAAGACTCATTTCAAAGACAAGAAAGAAAAGTCATTTGTTGCCAAAAAGGAGAAGACTCTGTCAGATATTTCTTCTTCAGAAACTGAGTCAGATGCTGAGGCATACATAGGGTTGTTTGCTGAAGAAGAAGAAGAAGAGTTCATACAGATTATGGATTCTATATATGAGCAAGAAGACAGTCAATGCCAAGGGCTAATGGCATTGACAGAAAGTGACAAAATCCTGAAGCAGCCAGGACCCAGTAAGGTACAAAGTTCAACTTTAAGTTCAGTTTCTTATGCCAGTACAGAATCAGATTCATCATCATCAAATGATGAGAGTGCATCTGAGTCTGAAGAAGATATTCATCAGCTGATAGATGAATATAAAGTACTGTTGCAAGCTTATAAGAAGAGCAAGTCCCTAGCCAAAAGTCAGGCAAAGGAAATTGTTGATCTCAAAGCTGCTGCAATAGATTCTGAGAAGTTATTTGATCAAAAGCTTAATGAGATAGCCAGACTGAAGCACATAATAGTGATTCAGATGGGAACTATATTATTTAAAAATGATCAAATCAAGAGTCTGGAGATTAATCTTCAGAAGGAGAGAGAGCTTGTTGCTAGGTTTTCTAAACCTAAGTCAGTCCTACCTTTAATTGATGAATTTGTTCATCACAAAGGCAAGGCTGGACTGGGTTTATTAAACCTACAAGGACTGTCCAGTCCAAGTCCAAGGGCAAAGCCCCAACACTCAACAAGCCAGCTGTGGATAAAACAGCTAAGACTGTACCTACGCAAAGGTACAATAAGTTTGAGTGTTGGTGTTGTGGCAAGATAGGCCACTTTGCAATGGACTGTTGGCACAATGCTAGTGCCAAAGTGAGTAGCAAACTGCCTATTGGAAAACCAGTAGGTAGCTTTGTCAGGTTGCAAACTAACAAGTACCAAGGACCCAAAAATTTTTTGGGTTCTAAGGTTCACTAATCTGTTTTGCAGGTGAGTCCAAGTTGCCATGCCCCAATATGGTACTTGGACAGTGGATGTTCCAGACATATGACTGGAACTAGGGGACTACTAAGGGACTACATTCCAATCAAAGATGGTCCAAAAGTAACCTTTGGTGGTTCTGAAAAAGGAATCACCAAAGGGTTTGGTAACATTTCTAGTAACTTGGTTACCATTACTCAAGTGGCTTATGTTAAAGGGTTGAAACACAACCTAATAAGTATAAGTCAATTAAGTGATGTAGGGTATGACATCTCATTTGTTAAGAATGGTTGTCATATCAAGAGGTCAAGTGATCAAGAGATCATTTTGACAGGTTATAGGAAGAGGAATGTCTACTGCTTAGACATTATGGTTGAGAACAATGGTTCTCCAGTGTGTCTTGTAGCTGATGAGACAGTCTCTCATTGTGTCAAATGGCACAAGAGGCTAGCACATCTTAACTACAAGACTATTGGCAAACTCTTTAGCAAAGAGTTAGTGAGGAATGGTCCTCAAGTTAAGTGTGTTAAAGATGGTATTTGCTCAGCTTGTCAAAAGGGCAAGCAGACTAGATCCATCTTTAGAAGCATAGAAAACAAAGATGTTGTGAGGTGTTTATACCTCTTGCACATGGATCTCTTTGGTCCAATGCCAGTTCACAGCTTAGGTAGGAAGGTCTATACCTTTGTAGTTGTAGATGACTACTCAAGGTTTTCCTGGGTGTTCTTCTTAAGACAGAAATCTGAAACACCTAGTGTCTTCCATAGATTTGTCAAGCAAATTCAGAATGAACTAGATAGTACAGTGGTCAAGATTAGAAGTGACCATAGTACTGAATTTCAGTCTGATAGCATGACAAAACTATGTGAAGAATTTGGGATATTTCAAGAATTTTCTTCACCTAGAACACCTCAGCAAAATGGCATTGCTGAGAGGAAGAATAGGACCTTGATTGAGGCTGGTAGGACCCTATTAAGTGATACATCACTGCCAGAATAATTCTGGGCTGAAGCAGTTAACACTGCATGCCATGTTATAAATAGGGCTACCATCACTAAAAGCCTAAACAAGACCCCCTATGAGGTTGTGAAAGGCAGGAAACCAAATCTATCCTACTTCAGGATCTTTGGTTGCAAATGCTTCATACTTAACAATGGAAAGTCTTACTTGACTAAGTTTGCTGCCAAGTCCCAAGAGGGAATTTTTGTTGGGTACAGCAACAACAGTAAGGCTTATAGAGTCTACAACTTGTCTATACAGGTTGTAGAAGAATCTGTACATGTAGTATTTGATGAGACTAAACTTATTAACAATGAGTTGTCTAGTAGTGTATGCAGCCCCACAGGTTTAACAAAGAAGATGGACAAGCTTACTATAGAAGAAGTACCTACTGCAAGACAGCAAGTAGAAGACAGTGGCTGTTGTCCGGGGGGAGAACTACATGTACCTTATGCAGAAGAAGTACAAGGAGTGCAGCAAGATGAAGGAACTGAAGAGGTTCAACCAGAAGTCAGGATGCCTCCAGCCAATAGGCATCTTAGAGATCATCCAGTAGAGCAGATTATTGGTGATCCAAGACAAGGGGTACAAACAAGGAGCAGAAATCTGAATGCAGCAATCTACTCCAGTTTTCTATCTCAAGTTGAACCAAAGAAGTTTGAAGAAGCCATTCTAGATCCACAATGGACTGAAGCAATGCAAGAAGAGCTGAATCAGTTCAAAAGGTGCAAGGTCTGGGAACTTGTTCCTAAACCTAAAGACCACAATATAATAGGAACCAAGTGGATGTACAGGAATAAGATGGATGAACAAGGGGTCATCATTAAGAATAAAGCAATACTGGTTGCTAAAGGATATAGGCAGGAAGAAGGTATTGACTTTGATCAAACCTTTGCTCCAGTAGCCAGACTGGAAGCCATAAGGATGTTTCTTGCCTATGCAACCTTTCAAGGATTCAAAGTTTACCAAATGGATGTCAAGTCAGCATTTCTGAATGGTAATCTTAAAGAGGAAGTCTATGTGGAACAGTCATCAGGTTTTGTTGATTCAACTTTACCTAATCATGTCTATAGACTTAGGAAAGCTTTATATGGGTTAAAGCAAGTCCCTAGGGCTTGGTATGAAACTCTGTCTAGTTTCCTCATTGAGAACAAGTTCACAAGGGGGAAAATAGATAAGACTCTATTCCTTAGAGAATCTAGAGGCAAAGTTATACTAGTCCAAATATATGTAGATGATATTATATTTGGGTCTACTGAAAGCAGCCTTTGCAAAAAGTTTGCAAAACTTATGCAAAGTCAATTTGAGATGAGTAGTATGGGAGAGCTTAAGTTTTTCTTGGGTCTCCAAGTTAAATAGACTGAAAGTGGTTTATCCATATGTCAGTCTAAGTTCACCCTAGAACTCATAAGGAAGTATGGTATGGATTCATCCAGCACCATGAAGACTCCTATGGGGTCAAGTATGTCTCTTAGCAAGGATGATGCAGGGTAACGTGTAGATGAAACCTTGTATAGAGGGATAGTTGGCTCCCTATTATACTTGACTGCAAGTAGATCAGATATCATGTATGCTACATGTGTCTGTGGAAGGTATCAAGTCTGCCCTAAAGAGTCTCATTTGACAGCAGTCAAAAGAATATTGAGATATCTAAAGGGCACTCCTTATCTAGGCCTCTGGTACCCTAGGAATGGGGATTTTGATCTAACAGGTTATTCAGATGCAGACTTTGCAGGATGCAAAGAAGATAGAAAAAGAACTACTGGAACCTGTCAATTCCTAGGTGGGAGACTAATTTCATGGAGTTGCAAAAAGCAAACAAGTGTGGCTATCTCCACTGCAGAATCAGAGTATGTGGCTGCAGGAAGTTGCTGTGCTCAACTTCTATGGATACAGCATCAGCTTGAGGACTATGGATTTCAGGTAAGTAGAACTCCACTCTTCTGTGATTCTACAAGTGCTATTTCAATTGCACATAATTCTGTATCCCATAGTAGAACAAAACATATTGAAATTAAATATCATTTTCTTAGGGAGCATGTAGAAAGAGAAGATATTTTACTTGAATATGTTAAAACAGATAATCAATTAGCTGATATGTATACTAAGCCCCTAGAAGAAGCTAAGTTCAATAGATTTAAAATTGAACTAGGAATGATAAACTTAGAGTAAGTTTACAGTATTGGAAATGGCTAAATAAAAAGGTGTCGACACAGAGATTTCTGTGTCGACACAGAAAGTAGGTGTCGACACTTCAGGAAAAAGGTTTCGACACATCTAGGAAGTTGGTGTCGACACTTCAGAATAGTAGTGTCGACACATGTCAAGTAGGTGTCGACACATCCAAAGTGGTGTCGACACTTAAGTCTTACTCAGAATTCTCTAAGTACAGTCTCGACTAAATGTCGAGTTGAGTAGTGTCGACACATATAATCTGTTGACTAAACTTGTGTCGACACATATGTGTCGAGACATTATAAGTCAGTGTCGACACTTATTGCCAGTGTCGACACAATTCAAGTTGGCTGCCCGCCTTTTCATCTTCAAAACTAGAAATGTATAAATAGGGTTTAGCCTTAGTTTGTCGACACGCTTTCAAAAGTTTCGAGACCAAACTTCTGTGTCGACACCTCTCTTCTCTCAAGACAAATTCTAGAAACCCTAATGGCGCCAAAGCTTGAGGAGAACGTCAACGAAGGATACGAACTGGTGCGCGACGCATTTGGGGATGCTGACCAGGAAATCAAGAACGTGATAACCCTAGTAGCAGACTCGGGGTTGGAATTCCTTGTTTCTGAACCTACTAAAATCTGGAAGAAAGAGGTACTAGAATTCCTCAATGGAGCTGAAGTAGACGAATCTGGATACAAGATCAAATCCAGAGTTCATGGAGCAAAGGTTAAGGTTTCACCTAAAAGTCTGAGGAAGGTACTTCAGTTGCCCAGAACTAAAGAGGAAGATGAGGTTACTGCTTCAAAGACCAGGGAAGCTCTAACCTGGTGTGGACTGGATCCTAAGATGAAGCTTGGATCAGTGTTTCTTAGAAAGGGCATGAACAATCAAGGGAAATTCCTTTCAGAGATTGTTGGCAAAGTAATACTCAGTAAGCCAGGAGGGCATGATAGGATATCTGCCTCAATGTTCAGTATTATGACAAGAATCATCTTCACTTTGCAAACAGATTGGTCAGTTATAGTGTTTGAGAAAATCAAGGAAAGCCTGAAGAAGCCCAACCTGGGCAGAATTTTAAGTCTTTACCTTGCTGTTGTAATACCTGAAGTTATGGGTCAGGCTGCTGGGAGTAAGATAAACCATATGAGGAAGATGGATTTAAGGATATTCTCCAGATGGGACAGGGTGTTGACTAAGGAGATGCCAACCCCTGAGAAGATAGTTCCTGAGAAGGTATCACCTCCAAAGAAGAAGAGGAAAACTGCTCCAGTGGCTCAAGTGTCCACTAGCAGCTCTGACAGTGAAGAACAAGTTGTCTTCACACCAGATGAGAATGAAGAAGAGCCTGCTGTGAAGTCTCCAGCTCCTCAAGAGGTTGCTGAAATCCAGGGGGAGCTTCCAGTTGTAGATGAACCCACTACACTGAAAAGTGAGCAAGCTACAACCAAAATCCTAGAGGTAATCACTGAGCTTAATTCTTTGGTTTTTCCTTTAGAGGATACTGATTTGTCTGATATTTATCAGCCACCACAGACTGATAGTCAAGTTCCAGATGCTGTTATAGAAGACACATCTGTTGTTGTAGAAGTTGTATCTGATCCAGTGGTTGAAGAGCCAAGAATTTCTCCAGCTCAGTCTCCACAAGAGTATACCATGGAAGATCTTTTCTTAAATCTAGATCAAGAAGACTTTGGAAAAGAAACTACTGCTGCTGAAGGAGAGAATGCTCCAGTTGAGGGGGAGCACATGCAAATTCTGGAAGAACCTGTAAGGCAAGAACCTGAGACAGCACCAGATGTGCAGACTGAGAGGCCTCCAAGCCCTAAGGAGAGGGTAGAAATTGCCAGCACATCTGCCTCTGAAGATGAGGAGATTGCAAGGGCAAAGAAGAAGAAATTTCAGGTCTTCAGGAGAAGGAGTCAGAGTTACAAGAAGGCCTTGCAAACTATAGCACCACAGCCTATAGTTCAACAAGCACCATCATTTGACTATAGTGCACTGATGGTTGCTATGCAGATTAAGTTGGATGAGCACAGAAAAGCACTTGAGAAATATGTGGATGAAGGGCAGAAATCATTGCAATTTGATCTGGCCCAGGACATAAAGTCAATAAGATTTGAGATGAATCTTAACAAGAAGGAGATGACAGACTGCTTCCACAAAGGGGGGAATGCAGTGGTGTACTTAGCTACACACCAAGAAAAGATAAAAGCACAAGTGGATGACATGGCTGTGAAGCAAGGTTATGTTCTTGAAAATCAGATAAGAATGAATGACAACCTTACTGCATCTCACAATGCAATAGTCACAGAACTGAAAAATCTAGCTGCAGGGCAGACTCCAGCTATAGCAAAGGCAGATTTTGACAAAGTATTCCTAGAAGAAATCACTGCTCTTAAGACTGCCATTCAAGAATCTCAAAAGCTCATAACTGACAAACTCCAAAGGTTAAAACCCTTCTTTAAAGATGGAGTTAATTATTTAGATAATCAAGTGAGATTTCAGAAAGATGATGTCAGAGATCATATAGAAAGAGAAGTCATAAAGGGGGAGAGAGTGTTAGTCAAGGCCAGCTCTGATCATGCCAAGTGGATATCAAATTCTATCAGAGCAACTCTTGGATATCCTCCTCTTTGTGATGATGATAATGTGGCAGAATCTGGAATTCATCCTGCATATCTAGGAGGGGAGCAACCTGAAGTAGCTCAAGTCATCTACCCTCCTCCAGATTTTGACATGATACATGCTGATGTACAGTCTATGTATAGCCCACCTGGGGCAAGGACAATATCATTATTGAGAAAGTTGTTCAGCCTATTTCTGAAGCCATGCAAGAGGCACTGCAGAAAGAAGAAAACACTAGATTGTCTAAGAAGAGGTTTAGGGAACAAGCTGAACAAAGACCAGACTTTGAGCAGTGGAGCCATACCTCAAGGAATATTATTTTGACTGCCTGGAAAGCTGCCAAAGATAATGTGCATGACAGGAACAAATGGTTTTCTGAGACTGAATGGAGAAAACATGAGTCAAGGCAGGAGGCAATAGTTTAATACAGAAGAAAGGCCAAGATGGGAAAGCTACCTCCTACTGCTCAGGAGCCTAGCAAGTACTTTCCTAAGCCTTACCATTACTTTGAAAGGCAGAAGATTAAAGCAGAAGAGCTTAAGAAGAAAGACTTGAAAGGCAAGAAGCATGCTGATGCTGAAGTTGCTGATGCTCCTGTTCAAGCCAAAGTTCAAGCTGGAAAAGGAATAGTGATTAAGGAGGCAGAACAGAAATAGAATTAGAATTTTCTTAAAGATTACTTTGAAATCTTTTTGATGTAAAACATTCTGTAAAATGAATATGACAGATATTAGAACAATGTGTTATATGTTAAATCTATTTCATATTTGTTCTGTGATGATGTCTATGTCTATTTCATATTTGTTCTGTGATGATGTCTATGAATACATGTGTGATTGATACATGTTTATGTTTACCCTGCTATATATTATCCTGCTTTACATCATTTTGTAATTTAATTATGAATGGTGTATATCATTGACTAAGGGTTATGACTTCTCCAAATAGGGGGAGATTGTTGGATACATTGGTTTAAATGTACCTGATTTGAAGAAGCCTCACCCTACTCAATGATATACATCAAAATGTATTTGATGTATTTTGAGTTACTTGTGCAGGTTAAGTATTTGCAGGACTGAAGCAAAAAGTTTCTAAGTACATGTGTCGACACCCAGAGGGAAAGTGTCAACACTTAAGAAAGCTTGTGTCGACACCCAGGCAAGCAGTGTCGACACTTGGATTCATTATGTCGACACCAGGGATGCAGAGTCGACACCAGACAGAAAGTGTCGACACTTGGAGCTGTGTCGACACTCAATGAAGAAAGTGCAGTAAAGCAGTGTCGACACAAGAAGCTGTGTCGACACTCAGTGAAACAGTGTCTACATAAGAAAGTGTCGACACTTGGAGGCTGTGTCGACACTCAGCAAAAGTTAGCAGAGGCTAAGTGAAAGTGTCGACACCCAGAACAATGTGTCGACACTCAACAGAAGAGTCAACACTTGAAGAAAGTGTCGACACTCAGAACAATGTGTCGACACTCAGCTGAAGACTCAACACTTGAATAAAGTGTCGACACATGGAGCTGTGTCGACACTTAGCGAAGAACAGCAAGATCAACAAAATATTCTAAGTACAAGTGTCGACACTAAGGGAATGTGTCGACACACATCTGAAGTCTCAACAGAAGAAGAAAGTGTCGACATAAGGAGCTGTGTCGACACTCAGCAAGTATCAACACATGAAGATGTGTCGACACTGACAAGATCAACACATGAAGATGTGTCGACACAAAGGTGTTGTGTCGACACTTAGAGGAATTCAGCAAAATACTGAAGTACAAGTACTTGTGTCGACACACATTATCAGTGTCGACACATGAAGAAGAAACAGTATCAAGACACAGAATCGACAACACAAGGAGTTGTGTCGACACCTTGTAGACTAGTGTCGACACTTAGACAACATGTGTCGACACTTGGTCTATAAGTGTCGACACTTAAAGACAGAAAGTCTCGACACTTTCAGATAGTTAGAGAATTTTCAAAAACTGACTAGATGACTTGACAGCTGCCATTCCAGCCGGTCTACAGCGCCTGTCAGAGTTGTCAGAATTCAGTTATGGACCGGACCAGCCGGTTACCATGAAGAAGGCCTATAAATAGGCTTACACAGTCTTCAGAAATAGTGGTTGAGAGGATTTGAAAACAAGTCCAAGTGATCATTAACAAGAAGAAGATCTAGCTTTCAAGTGAAGATCTAAGAAGTTGGAGAGAGAGAGCTCCATCCAAGAAATCAGTTGTTGGAACCAGACTGAGAAGAAGGGTTCAGATTTATTCTGGATCTTAAGTAGCAGAGATCAAGGATCAACTGCAGAAGGAGTCAATCTTATTGAGTTCTACTTTCAAGAATCTTTGAAGAAAGCTAAGTCAGATTGATTTCAGCTGAGTTCTTCCAAGAACTCATCAAGAAACTCACATCTCATCTCTCTATTCTCTGAGTTGTTGAGTTAACAATATTGTAATCATTTTTATCTTGTAGGATCCTTTGGATCTGAGTCTTGTAAGCCTGCAATTATAAAGGCTGAGGGTAGGAGAGTTTAATCTCTGAGTGTAGGCCTTGGTGGCTGAGTGTAGGCCTTGGTGGCTGAGTGTAGGCCTTTGTGGCTGAGTGTAGGCCTTGGTGGCTGAGTGTAGGCCTTTGTGGCTGAGTGTAGGCTTTGTGGAAAAGCTGAGTTATAGAGCCTTGGGCCTGAGGTGTAGGAACCAGTTTTGGGTTCTGAGATAGTGGAGAAGTTTGGCCGAATCTAGTACACTGCTAGATAGGCGAACGGGGAAAGTGGATGTACCCAAACCTTGGGGAACCACTATAAAACTGTGTGTCTTCTGTGTGATGTGATTTGATGTAAATGCTGTGTGATTGCTGTGCAAAAGTAGATTAGATTCTGTGTTAAAAACTGATTGCTGCCATAAAAAGTTAAAAAAAAATTGATCACCTATTCACCCCCCCCCCCTCTAGGTGTTTAGGTACTATATCTTTCAATTTCTTTCTGCCAATTCAGATATTTGTTTGCTAAATATTGTTTGCAATCAAAATAAATTATGGCCTAAAAGACTAGGACATGTAAACATGAAGAATATTGCTAGGCTATCTAAAGACAGTCTTGTAAGATGCTTACCTTCTGCTCCCTACAAGAAGGAAGGCCTTTGCAGGGCTTGTTAATTAGGCAAGCAAACTAAATCTAGTTTTAAATCAATTAATAAAAGTGATTCACCTAGGATCTTGTACTTTCTACACATGGGTCTCTTTGGACCCATTACAGTACAAAGCGTAGGAGGGAAATCCTACACTCTAGTCATTGTAGATGACTTCTCAAGATTCACTTGGGTGTTCTTTCTGAGATTTAAGTCAGATACCTTTAAAGTTCTTACAGATTTTCTCAGAACCATACAGATTGAGTACTCTACTCATGTTGCATTAGTCAGAAGTGATCATGGTGCAGAGTTTGAGTGTCTTCATATGCATGAGTTGTGTGAGAAGGAAGGTATCAGGCATTGCTTCTCAGCTCCTAGAACTCCCCAACAAAATGGGGTAGCTGAAAAGAAGAATAGAACCCTGATTGAAGTTGCAGGCACATTACTTGTAGATGCTTATATGCCACTATCCTTTTGGGCAGAGGCTGTAAGCACAGCAAATTATGTACTGAACAGAAGTTTGATACATAAACTTAAGAATAGAACTCTGTATGAATTACTTAAAAGGAAGAAACTTAAAATCACTTATTTTAAAGTATTTGGATGTGTATGCTATATACATAATAATAACAAGAAATACATTAGAAAGTTTGAAGCTAAGGCTAAAGAGAGAATTTTTTTAGGATATTCCCAAGTAAGCAAAGCTTATAGGGTATTTAAAAAATCCTCTTTGAAAATTGAAGAATCTATTCATGTTACCTTTGATGAAACGAACATGTCTTATAAGGAGAAAGAGATTTCTACCAGTAATCCTTTGCAGGTACCTCACTTGTGTGAGAAATTGGATGGACTAAATCTCGCCCAAGAGGCTCCAACACATCCTTCTTCACAAGTTGATGAAGACTGTGAAGAAGAATCTTTGGAAGAAGTTGAACCTCATTCAACAGCAAACTTAATTCCATAAGAGGAATTAAATCCAAATGTTGTTGCTGAACCAACTCGACCCACTGATCTTGTCACATTAAGGGAACACCCTAGATCCTAAGTGATTGGAGACATAACAGTAGGTGTACAGACAAGGCATCAACTCAACCAAGATGTGCATGCCTGTTTTCTCTCTCAAGTTGAACCTCAATCCATAACAGATGCTGAGCAAGATCCTCACTGGATTATTGCAATGCAAGAGGAACTCAACCAGTTTGAGAGATGTAGAGTTTGGGATTTGGTTCCAAGACCCAAAGACTACCCAGTCATTGGAACCAAATGGGTATATAGAAACAAACTAGATGCCCAAGGTGTAATTGTGAGGAACAAGGCTAGGCTTGTTGCACAAAGATATAGGCAAGAAGAAGGCATAGACTATGATCAAACCTTTGCACCAATTGCAAGGTTAGAGGCAATCAGAATCTTTCTTGCCTATGCTGCCTACAAGAAGTTCAAGGTATATCAGATTGATGTAAAGAGTGCTTTTCTAAATGGAGTACTAAAAGAAGAGTTTTATGTTGAACAGCCTACAGGTTTTGACTCTCCAACCCATCCTTCTTTTGTATTTAGATTGCATAAAGCCCTCTATTGTCTAAAGCAAGCTCCAATATCTTGGTATGATACCTTAGCTAGCTTCTTGATAGATAATGAATTCACTAGAGGCATAGTAGATAAAACATTATTCACTAGGCACCATAAGGATAAATTCTTGTTAGTACAAATTTATGTGGATGACATCATATTTGGGTCTACTGACTCTAAACTATGCAAGAGCTTTTCTGACCTCATGCATTCTAAGTTTGAGATGAGTAGCATGGGTGAGCTCTCTTACTTCCTCGCTCTCCATGTGAAGAAGCTACCTAATGGCATCTTCATCTCCCAGGATAAGTATGCTAAAGAGCTTCTTAAGAAGTTTGGGATGGCTAATGCCTCAGCAAAGAAAACACCTATGGCTTCTAATGCTGTAATAGACTCTGATACACATGGGAAACTTGTTGACCAGAAGTTTTATAGAGGCATTGTTGAGTCCCTATTATATCTTACAGCTAGCAGAGCAGATATCATGTTTGTCACATGCCTTTGTGCTAGGTTCCAAGTGAACCCTAGAGAATCTCACCTAATTTTTCTAAAAACAATTTTGAGATATATAAAGAGTTGTCCTAGTCTAGGCCTTTGGTATCCTATTGAGTCAGAATTTGATTTAACTAGATATTTAGATGCTAACGTTGCTGGATGCAGGGTAGACAGGAAAAGTACCTCGGGAACTTGCTAGTTCCTAAGTATGAGATTAGCGTCTTGGTTCTACAAGAAACAATCATTTGTGTCCACATCAACTGCTGAAGCAGAATACATTGCAGCTAGCAGTTGTTGTTCACAGATATTATGGATTCAAAATCAACTCCTGGACTATGGTTTCAACTTAAATAATTCAACTCTACTATGTGATAACACAAGTGTTATATCCATAGCACAGAATCCAGTCCATCAGAGTAGGACTAAGCATATAGACATTAGGCATCATTTCATTAGAGAGTGTGTAGACAAAAACAAAATTAAACTTGTCTATATCTACACTGATTTACAAAGAGCTGATATTTTCACCAAACCCTTGGATGAAAGAAATCACTTGTTCTTTATAAATCAGCTTGGAATGATCATTGGAGAAGCCTTAGTTTAATTTCTGTCTGCACTCGATGAATTTGCCAAAGTTCGTCGAACGAAACTCGACGAATTGGGGAAAGTTCTTGAGATATTCGTCTAACGTAGATCGACGAACTCTCTGTGAGTGAAGTTATTTTCGTCGAACGGAGATCGACGAATTTGCTTCAGAAAACATTCGTCGAATGGAGCTTGACGAAATGTCTTCAAATCTTCAGACTGAGCTTGACGAATTGTCTACCTCCAAATTATTTCGTCGACCTCAGATCAAAGAATTATTTTATTTTTCGTGGAACGGAGTTTGTCGATTCATATTCTAGAAAACCTTATATCTAGGTTTTCGTCGACCTCCATCCCGCGCTTTCAATTCCTTTGTATTTGATCATCGTTTTTCTCTTGCAGGTGCTCTAATGGAGATTCCAGCTAGAAATCTTGCGGCAAGAAAATTCGACACCGGCTTTGATGTCGATTTTGATTCATTCCAGCATTCAGACCCAATCTTCCTGAAAATCCTACAACTACTTGAAGAACAGCAATTAAAGACTTTGATGTCAGCCAGGATCAAACTTGCCAGCATTGAAATCAGAGAGTGGGTCTATATTTCCACCACCATAGATGAGAACACTCTGACAGGGACAGTATCGGGCAATGCCATTTCTCTTACTCCTGTCGTCCTAACAGAAATTTTTGGATTAAGTAATGGTGAAGAAGAGTTGGAAATTGATACTGAGGAATATGATGTGATGTTGGGTATGATGGGTTATCCTGGAGAAACTCCAAATAAGTTGCTGAAGAGACACATGTCTGCTGAATTTAAATTCCTAGCAGACATTGTGGGTAAAGTGTTGTTGGGCAAGCACACTGCACATGACTACATAACCAGGAACCAATTCCCGGTTATGTGTGTTGTGGTTAACAAGAAAAAGGTAAACTGGGCTCAGATCATGTTTGATCTGATTAAGAAAAAGAATACAAAGAAAGAGGTATGTTTTGGAAGGATCTTAGGGATCTTCTTAAAAGAAAAAGTTGTTGAATCCCTGATCTCCCAGAGCATATTCATCAATGCCTCCAAGAGGCTCACCTGTGCTCTCTTTGGCAGGTGGGAGACGGCTATCACCAAGCCCTCTAAGGCTTCTTCCTCCTCCATCAGGCTTTCTGAGAGTACTAGGGCTACTCTAGCCACTTCCCTCCCTACTGAAGAGATCCCTCCTCCACCTCACTCACCTCCAGCCATCCCACCTCAACATCAGATGGTACAACAACCCCCCTCCATAGTTTAAACCACCATTCACACTCCTACCCCTCCCTCATCCCCAGTACACCTATCCCCCACTGACTTTCCTAACTCACGTCCCTCCCAACATGAGACACCAGTTTCATCACCACCCTCCTCTCCATTACCACCCCATTTGGCTGCTATTCCCCCTTCCAATATCTCCTCCCTCCCTTCCTTTCATCTGCTTACTTCCCCTCCTCACACTTCTTCTATTCCAGATATTCCAATGATAGATTATTTACCTCCTACTCCACCAACTACTACCCTCACCACTTTTGTTTCCATTCAAACACCTTCTGCCACACCCTCAACCACTCCACTATTGGATCCCTCCATCATAATAACACTCATTGCACTTCTAACTCCCCTTCTTAAAACAATCATAGCAGAGGCCATTTCACCTCTTTCTTCTTTCATTTCCTCCCTAGCTGCCTAAATATCTGGTCTTTCTGCTCCTCCCACTTCAGTTTGTTGGAACACCCTATTACTAATTTGGGTCAGGATCACTATGTCTCTAGGAATTTATGTTTTGACCTTCTGTATAGATTATAGGTCAATTAGAATTGAGTCTAAGGGATCAGGAGTCTAGGTTTGGAAGCTGCCCTGAAGACCCAAATTTTTCTGGAGACTAAGTCCAAATCGTCGAGCTCAGCACGACGTTTCGTCGAACTCCGGTCGACGATCGTCTAGCTCAACTTCTGCAGATCGTCGAGCTCCATTCGACGACCGCTGAGCTCAACCTCATAATATCGTCGAACTCTGGTCGACGATCGCTGAGCTCAGGTCGACGATTTTGACTCTGCACTGGATCCTTATCTCTGAGCTCAGTTCGACGATCTTTGAGCTCAGATCGACGATCTCTTTGCTCCTTGCTTTTTCCAATTCGCTGAGCTCAGCTCGACGATAGTAGAGCTCAGTTCGACGATTTCAGTTATCTTTCAGAATTCAAATTCAAATCAGATAGAAGTTATTCTGCATTTAATTCAGAAGATCTGCCAGCCATTTTCATTTACTTCTGGAGCAAGTTTCATGGGATTCTTCAAGGAACAAATCAGTGGACTTTCCTTCAGAACATATTATGCAATTAAGGCTGCAATTAATTCAGACCAACGGCTATCTTTGACAGAGTATTATCCTATTCAGTCTCAGAGAATAAAAGACAGAATGTTTTTGAATGAAATAGAGAAGAAATACAGAGATTGACACAAGTAGAGGACACAACTCACAATACACAGAGACTCTCTCAATCTTCTGTCAACAAGAATTCTGAAGAACACTCATCAAGAAGAGATCAAGCTTTCAAACATTCTTCAGATCTCTTCAGCTCTCAAGTGTTCAAGGCCAACATCATCTCAAGACTCCAGACACTCAACATTTCAGCTTGCTGAAACCATCTCTTGCTGGAGATCTATCTTTGAAGGCCTATCACCCTCAGCAAAGCTCATCTTCCTGAAGATTTCAAGGACTCGGGGGGAGCTTTGACAACATCACTGAATCCACATAGTCTTCTCAGTTGCTTGAGAAAGAGAAGACTGCCATATACTCTATTCACCCCCCCCCCCCTTTAGAGTATATCAGATCTAGTTTCCCCTTTCAATTGGTATCAGAGGGAGGTTGGTTAAACATACCATTCCTGATTGGTTGTACAGGCTAACACCTGAACCCCAAGATCCCAAACTAGATCCTTCTTTTGTTTTCTAGTATTAGATTTAGCTTGCACAAATCATGGCCCAGAACAAAGATTATGCTAGCACCAGACCTCCAGTGTGCAATCTGTCAAAGTTCGCACTTTGGAAAGCAAGGATTAGACTATACATGAACTCTATTGACGAAGATATTTTTAATTCTATTTTGACAGTGTGTCCAAGACCTCCAGAAAGTACAAGCACAAATGCTGTTCCACCTCCATCAGGAACAGATGCTGACATTAAAAGGTGGAAGGTAGCTGATGCCAAGGCAATGAACATTTTAGCTCAGACAATGTCAGATGACATTTTTCAAAAAGTAGTTGAATGCAACTCAGCCAAGGAGATTTGGGACAAGCTCTCAGAAATTGTCTCTGGCTCAGCTGATGAGAGAAAGGACAGAAGATCCCATCTTATCTCCCAATATGAGAACTTCAAGAAGGGAGAAACAGAGTCAGTGGGAGACATGTACAACAGACTGAGTCTAATTGTCAGTGAACTGAGGACATTAGACAAAGAGATCTCACTAACAGAACTTAATGACAAGATCCTAATGTGCTTCCCCAGCACTTGGGATTCAAGAATCTGGCCAATTAAAGATGCCAGAAGCCTGAATGAGATCACGACTGAAGCCTTGTTGGGTAAGCTCAAATCTTATGAGCTACTCATCAAGAACAGAGAGGAAGAACAGAAGGCTGCTTCACCAGCCACAAGAAAGGAGAAGACTATAGCATTTAAGGCAACTGAAGATCTGCCTGAAGAAAAAGGAACAGGCAATGATGAACTTCTCAGCTTGCTGGCCAAAAGATTCTATAAGATGGCCAGAAAGGACTTCAGAAGAAGATCATACAAGGAGCAGGATAAGCCAAGGTACGACAAGTCCATTGGCAATAACAAAGACATTATTTGCTTTGGTTGCAGGAAACCAGGGCATATGGTTCCTGACTGTCCAGAGAACAAGAACAAGGACAGAAGGGACAGAAAAGAAAGAAGGAAGGAGAAGGACTCCAAAAGGAATGGAAATAGCAAACCTTCCTCCAGCAGAAATAAGCACACAAGGAAAGGATTTGTTGCTGAATCCTGGAGTGAGACTGAAGAGGAGTCAGAAGCCTCTTCCAGCTCAAGTGATGATGAGGATGATGCAGAGGAAAAGGAGTTCTGCATGATGGCAATTAATGCCTCACAACACAACTCAGAGGAAGAAGAGTCAGATTCAGACTCAGAGATTCAACCTGAAGAAGATCAGGTAATCAGCTCTTTTGATTTCACTTCAGAAGATTTCAAACTTGAATTTAAAGCACTATATTTAGACCTCCTAAAGTCTGAGAAAGAGATCATCTCTCTCAGAAATCAATTATCTGAACAAAATACTTTAAAATCAGAAAACCTCAAACTCTCTCAGGAGTTGGAGAACTATAGAGAACAGATAGCTACACTGAAAAGTGAGCTCTCTGAGGCCAAGAAGCTTGAAGAATCCCTTAATGGGAGAAGCATCAAGCTGATGGACATCACAAGCACAGTGAACTCTAGACTTAACAGCACACTGGGCTTGGGTGCCTCATCCAGCCAACCTATTGTTCTAACAACCCCTATCAAGTTCATTTCTAGCAAGGGAAAGGAAGTTGTAGAGGTTGCCAGGAAAAATTCTGATCTGCCTCAAAAAACTAAAGTCCAGTACAAATCGTCGAACGGAGATCGACGATCGCCGAATGAAGATCGACGATCGCCGAACACAGCTCGACGATCTCAGGACAAATCGTCGAACGCTGGTCGACGATCTCAGCCAAGATCGTCGAACGCTAGTCGACGATCCCATATACCTGACCCCAGCCATAGTCGACCGTCGAACGGAGCTCGACGATCTGACCCAAGATCGTCGAACTCAGCTCCAAGATCGTCGAACAGAGGTCAGAGCTCTGGAAATTTTTTCAATGACAAGTCAAAATTGAATCCTGAGAGTTCTTCATCCCAAACATTTAACCTTTATACTGAATGGATTTTACCTCCAAGGAGATATCATCCTGAAGGATATAAGAGTCAGCCAGGGATGTCTTTCATTTCTGAATTTAAAGGTTATCAACCTAGGCCCAAGGTAAACTGGGTCAAAAACAAGTGAATTGCTTAATGTGCAGGTGAAGACCTATCCAACATCTAACCAGCAATGGTATTTGGATAGTGGGTGCTCTAAGCACATGACAGGGAACAAGGACAACCTAAATTCCTTTAGAGCCAAGCTTGGACCCAAAGTTATCTTTAGTGACTCCAACTTTGGACAAACTAAAGGATATGGAGAAGTCCAGATTTATTCTGTAACCTTATGTGGAAGGACTGAAGCACAACCTAATCAGTATCAGTCAGCTATGTGATGAAGGCTACCAGGTGACCTTCAGCAAAACCTTATGCAAAATCAAGTCAGAAGACAACACAACTGTGTTGACAGGTAAAAGGAAAGGTAACATCTACCTAGTAGATTTTCTTTCAACTTCTATAGATATCTGTTTATTCAATTCAGTTTGTAGACCAAATGTTTTATGGCATAAGAGATTAGGACACCTAAACCTTAGAACTATTGCTAGGCTCTCCAAGGACAATCTTGTTAGAGGACTACCTTCTGGCCCTTACAAGAAGGAAGGACTCTGCAAGGCCTGTCAATTAGGCAAGCAAACTAAAAACAGTTTTAAGTCACTTAATAAGAGTGATTCACCTAGGATACTGTATCTGTTACACATGGATCTATTTGGACCCATCACAGTACAAAGCCTAGGAGGGAAATCCTACACTTTGGTGATTGTAGATGACTTCTCTAGAGTCACTTGGGTGTTCTTTCTAAGGAAGAAGTCTGATAACTTTAAGTGTCTGACAGAGTTTCTCAAATGTATAAAGATTGAGTTCAATACTCACATTGCCCTGATCAGAAGTGATCATGGGACAGAGTTTGATTCTCTTCTTATGCAAGAGTTCTGTCAGAGTGAAGGGATCAGGCATACTTTCTCAGCTCCTAGAACTCCTCAACAAAATGGGGTAGCTGAAAGGAAAAATAGAACCCTTATTGAATCTGCCACTACATTGTTGTCAGATGCTCATCTACCTCTATCCTTCTGGGCAGAGGCAGTGAACACCTCCAACTATGTGCTGAACAGAAGTCTAATACATAAACTGAAGGGAAAGACTCCCTATAAATTACTCAAAGGGAAGAAACCTAAAGTTGACTATTTCAAAATTTTTGGTTGCATTTGCTATATTCACAATAATGATAAGAAACATCTAGCAAAATTTCAAGCCAAAGCTGATGAAGGAGTGTTTCTGGGATACTCCATGATCAGCAAGGCCTATAGGGTATATAATAAATCATCATTGAAAATTGAGGAATCTGTTCATGTTTCTTTTGATGAAACTAACATGTCTTTCAAGGAGAAGATTACTTCTACCATAGAACCTTTGCAGGAACACTCTCTAGTTGAAGATATGAACAAGCTACAGGTTGCTCAAGAAGAAGAAAGCAGTGAAGATGAAAGCAATGCTCAACACATTGAAGCTCCATTTGAAGAGCCAGTTGTTGTACCACAAGAGGAAACAACAACACAGGTTGGTGAACAATCAACACCCCCTGTTGATTTAGTAACATCAAGAGACCATCCAATTACCCAAATAATTGGAGAACTCTCAGCTGCTGTGCAAACCAGAAATCAGGTCAACCAAAACCTGTTGCACACCTGCTTCCTTTCTCAAATTGAACCTCAGTCCATTCAAGATGCAGAGCAAGATCCACACTGGATCATTGCAATGCAAGAGGAGTTGCATCAATTTGAGAAGGAACAAAGTATGGGAACTAGTGCCAAAGCCAAAGGATCATTCCATTGTTGGAACAAAATGGGTATTCAGAAATAGGTTGGATGATCAAGGAGTAATAATAAGGAACAAGGTAAGGCTAGTTGCCCAAGGATATTCTCAAGAAGAAGGAATTGACTACGACCAGACTTTTGCACTTGTTGCAAGATTGGAAGCCATCAGAATCTTTCTAGCTTATGCAGCTCACAAAGGCTTCAAGGTTTATCAGATGGATGTCAAGAGTGCCTTTTTGAATGGAGACATCAAAGAGGAAGTCTATGTCAGACAACCCCCAGGTTTTATCTCTCCAACTCATCCTGATTTTGTTTTTAGATTAAATAAAGCATTATATGGTCTCAAGCAAGCTCCTAGAGCACGGTATGAGACCCTAGCATGCTTTCTTTTGGAAAATGGTTTTATAAGGGGTAGAGTAGACCAAACTCTTTTTATTAGAACCCATAAGTCCCATACCCTACTAGTACAAATTTATGTAGATGATATCATTTTTGGTTCTACTGACTCAAAACTATGCAGGAGGTTTTCTAACCTAATGCATTCTAAATTTGAGATGAGTAGCATGGGTGAGCTATCCTTCTTCCTAGGATTGCAAGTCAAACAACATGCTGAGGGCATCTTTATTTCTCAAACCAAATATGCTAATGAGCTGGTTAAGAAATTTGGCATGTCTGAGGCATCTTGTATGAAAACACCCATGCCTACCAATGCTGTATTGGATGCTGATGAACATGGGAAACCTGTTGATCAGACAACATATAGGGCAATGATTGGCTCTTTACTGTATCTTACAGCTAGTAGACCAGATATAATGTTTGCTACATGTATATGTGCTAGATTCCAAGTTAGCCCTAGAGAGTCACACCTCACATTAGTAAAGAGGATTCTTAGGTATGTTAAAAGTTGTCCAAATCTAGGTCTCTGGTATCCAAAAGATTCAGCATTTGAGTTAACTGGATTCTCTGATGCTGATTATGCTGGATGCAGAATTGACAGGAAAAGCACCAGTGGAACTTGTCAGTTCCTTGGTGATAGACTTGTCTCTTGGTTTTGCAAGAAACAAACATCTGTGTCAACTTCAACTGCTGAAGCTGAATATATGGCTGCAGGCAGTTGTTGTTCACAAATATTGTGGATTCAAAATCAACTCCTAGACTATGGTTACAACCTAGAGAAGTCAAAAATCTTTTGTGACAATACAAGTGCTATCTCCATAGCTCAAAATCCAGTCCTCCATAGTAGGACAAAACATATAGAGATTAGGCATCACTTCTTAAGGGACAATGTTGAGAAGAATAAAATTGAACTGCAATATATCCCAACTGATTTACAAAGGGGAGATATTTTCACCAAGCCCTTGGATGAAAAGAAACACACCTTCTTCCTAAATCAGTTAGGAATGTTAGATGGAGGAAGTCTCAAATAATACTCAAGATTTTGAAAGCTAAAAATTGACCAAGACTAGGCAAAATTTCTGATTTTCCTTAGTATCTAAAATTTCTCTGATCTCTGAACTGCGCTCGACGATTTTCCCAAAGATCGTCGAACGGAGTTCGACGATTTCCTGAATCGTCGAACTGAGTTCAGCGTTCCCTTGATAGTATGGACTATCTCTTCTGGTCAACGATCGTCGAACGGCGCTCGACGATTTTGTTCCCTGAAACGATCGTCGAACGGAGCTCGATGCCTTTCCAGATCGTCGAACGGAGATCGACGATTTTGGAGTCTCTTCAGATTCCTTTAGAAGCCTCGATCGTCGAACAGAGTTCAACGATCTTTCCATTTCTGCGTCGAACCCTAATATAAAACTCTTTTTTCGCCGTCGTTCCCTCTTGCGCTTTCAATTTCTCTGCAAGAATTTTCTTCCCTCCAAACAGTTCTACACTTGGTCGTTTTGTCTGTTGATTTTTGCAGGTACCATGGCCGTTTCAGTTGCTGTACTCGCTGCAATGAAATTTGATGCCGGCTTTGACATCGATCTCGACTCCTTCAACACAACCGATCAAGTCTTCTAGGACATTCTCAGTTTGTTCAAAGATCAGCACTTATCTGCCCTTATGACAACCAGAATCAAACTTGCATCTGATGAAATCAAAGAATGGGTATACACTGCCCACAACCTTGACAACAATACCATAGTTGGCTCTATTGGTGGCACCCAGGTACCTCTGACCCCAACAGTATTGACAGAGGTTTTTGGTTTAAGGAATGGTGAAGACTCTGCTGACCTTTCTGGAGAAGAATTCTCAGATGTACTTGCCAGGATGGGTCATCCTGAGGGGAACCCTAGCAAGTTGTTTAAGAGGAACCTGTCAGTGGAATACAGGTTTCTGGCTGATGTAGTAGGCAAGGTTCTCTTGGCCAAACATTCTGCTCATGACACCATCTCCAGATATCAGCTCTGCCTCATGGGAGCTCTGGTGGACAGAAAAAGCTTGAACTGGGGAGAAGTATTTTTTGATCTGCTGAAGAAAAAGATAAACAAAACATTTGTGAACTTTGGAAGAATACTGGGAGTCTTCCTCCAGGCCAAGTGCCCTTCTCTGCTAGTCTCCTCTGGAGTGCACATCAATGCCTCCAAGAGACTCACCTGTGCCCTTTTTGGGAAATGGGACAGGCAAATCATCAAGCCCAGCAGGCCCTCTCCATCTGCCCCTTCAGGCACCAGGACTCTAAGAGTCACTCCACCCCAGGTCTCTGCCCCTGCAGAAGACCTGCCTGCTGCTAGTGCTGCTGCTTCTCATCCTCCAAGCCCAACCCTACCAATTCCATCCACATGGATGATTCCATCTCCAACCTCTATTCCATCTCCAATAATTTCCTCTCCACCAGCAGACCACTTCCACCCCCTTTTCTCCTATCCCCCACCAGATGTCACCTCATCCCCATCCCTTCCATCCTTCACTCTCCTGGATGAATCCTACATGGATGATTCCCCCTCCTCTCCTCCAAATTTACCATCCTCTTCCACCTCTTTCCAAGACCTTCTCCACCATATTATTGCCCAACCAACATTCACTCCATCCATATCCATCCCATTATCCTCCATCTCCACCATCCCCTCTCCTGAACCATTCATTCCACCCTTCAGCCCTCCTCCTCCAGCTCCATCAGCCCTCCATGTACCCTCTACCTCTGCTCCTCTCATTGAGCATGTAGATCTCCCAGCCCTTGCTGATCAGTTGTATGAGCTCCTTGCACCTAGGCTCTCTCTTCTCATGGAGGCCTCTTTAGCTCCTCTACAACAATCAGTGGCAGCTCTCTCTGCCAGGCTTTCCTCTGTCCTTACTCCTCTAGCAGCACCCCCAGCAGTGTGCCTTGATGCACAGGTATCTGCATCCAGGCAGGGGGAGATGCCCTATGAAGCCAGCCTTCATGCTGCTGTTGCTGCTGCTGCTCCTCCTGCTGTTTCTACTACTGCTACTGCTGCTGGTTCTGTGTCTGCTTCTGCTGCTGCTGCTACACCAGTACTAGCAATAGACCTAAGGTCTTTGTTATCTGCTTTTGATCCTGCATTCTACAGCTGCCTCCCAGAGCCATATGCTGTCCAGCCCCCAGAGGTTCTTGCTGCCCAGCCCTCAGAAGATCTGTCCAAGGCTCTAGTGCCCTTCTCTTGCTGTGACCCCAGAATCATTTCTGATTTTATTCTGTCAGTGACTGCTGCTTCTGATGATGTTTCTGTTGTTGCTGAAGACAACGCTGTATCTGCCTCTGAAAGTATCTCTGCTGCTGAAGTAATTGTTTCTGTTGAACCCTCATCCCAGGATATTTTGATGACAGAGGCTGTTGTTTTTGAGCCTGCTGTAGATGTTGTTGATTCTGCACCTGCTGCTGCCAACATTCCTGAAATCATCACTGTTGCCTCTACTGCTGCTCCAGTATCTGCTGTTATATCTGCTGCTTCTGTTACAACTTCTGCTTCTGTATCTGTTGCCCCATCAGCTGCTGTTAAACTGAAAGAAGATCTGATGAAGAAGATTGATGCCTTGTATGATGCACAAAGTTCTGAATCTGAGGATTATAACACTGCTTCTGATGACTCATCTGCCACAATTGCAAAGAAAAGAAAGGCAAGAAGTAAGGCCTTGAAGAGAGTTCCTCCTGCCAAAGTTAGAGATGACAATGATGTCCCTTACTATATTCTGCACAATTGCCCAATCTCTGAGCATTGGATGCAATTCTCTAAAAACCAGTTAAAGGCTATGAAAAAGAAGAGGAAGTATGAAAAAGATTCCACTCAGTTCAAGCACCCTCATCCTCCTCCACCACCTCCACCTGATGCAGGTGCAGGTGGCAGCTCTGCAAGTTCAGGTCCTGCTAAAAGCCAGGCTCCCTACCAACCTCATGCAAGAACATATCAAAGGGAAAGCCAGTCTAGGGGGTCTTACTCTAGAAGGGGAGGATATAGGGGAAACCAAAGAGAGACTCAGGTTTACTCTAAAGGGCATTCCAGGCAGCACCCTTACTCTAGGGGAGGACATGTCTCTTCTGATACATCTTCTGGTCCTTTCCCCTATAAGCTCAAAGATACTGTGACTGCCAGGACTCCTCAAGATACTTCTTCCAACAGGTATGAGCCACCTGTTCCATTTGAGGACCCTGAGAAGAATCCTATGGCTTGGACTGCTAGAATGAAAGAGCTGGCTGCTTTAGATCAAATCAAGAAAGCCAAAGAGAAAGGCCTAGACACTTCCAATATCTCTACCATGTCAGAGCAAAGGCAGAAGGAATTAGAGAGATATGCTTCAACAAATTTTTTGATGCAGACAGATACATGGAGTTGCATCCTGCTGTAGTGGTTCCAAGGACTTCTAAACAACCATATCTGGGAGCAGCTGATGATACCAGATCCAAGCAACAAGCTTTAGATCCTAACAGAGAAATTAAAATGGTAAAAGGCAAAGAAAAGGAATAACTCTGTAAGGTGATAATTCTTGGTTTCTCTGACTGCCTTCTGGATATCATGCTTTTATATATCTCTATGATGGTTCTGTGATGTATAGCTGCTATTGTTTTTATGTTTCTGTGACTGTATGATGTTGTTTGTTTTCCCTATGTCTGTAAATAGTTTTCCTAACCCAAATAGGGGGAGATTGTTGGAACACCCTATTACTAATTTGGGTCAGGATCACTATGTCTCTAGGAATTTATGTTTTGACCTTCTGTATAGATTATAGGTCAATTAGAATTGAGTCTAAGGGATCAGGAGTCTAGGTTTGGAAGCTGCCCTGAAGACCCAAATTTTTCTGGAGACTAAGTCCAAATCGTCGAGCTCAACACGACGTTTCGTCGAACTCCGGTCGACGATCGTCTAGCTCAACTTCTGCAGATCGTCGAGCTCCATTCGACGACCGTTGAGCTCAACCTCATAATATCGTCGAACTCTGGTCGACGATCGCTGAGCTCAGTTCGACGATTTTGACTCTGCACTGGATCCTTATCTCTGAGCTCAGTTCGACGATCTTTGAGCTCAGATCGACGATCTCTTTGCTGCTTGCTTTTTCCAATTCGCTGAGCTCAGCTCGACGATAGTAGAGCTCAGTTCGACGATTTCAGTTATCTTTCAGAATTCAAATTCAAATCAGATAGAAGTTATTCTGCATTTAATTCAGAAGATCTGCCAGCCATTTTCATTTACTTCTGGAGCAAGTTTCAAGGGATTCTTCAAGGAACAAATCAGTGGACTTTCCTTCAGAACATATTATGCAATTAAGGCTGCAATTAATTCAGACCAACGGCTATCTTTGACAGAGTATTATCCTATTCAGTCTCAGAGAATAAAAGACAGAATGTTTTTGAATGAAATAGAGAAGAAATACAGAGATTGACACAAGTAGAGGACACAACTCACAATACACAGAGACTCTCTCAATCTTCTGTCAACAAGAATTCTGAAGAACACTCATCAAGAAGAGATCAAGCTTTCAAACATTCTTCAGATCTCTTCAGCTTTCAAGTGTTCAAGGCCAACATCATCTCAAGACTCCAGACACTCAACATTTCAGCTTGCTGAAACCATCTCTTGCTGGAGATCTATCTTTGAAGGCCTATCACCCTCAGCAAAGCTCATCTTCCTGAAGATTTCAAGGACTCAGGGGGAGCTTTGACAACATCACTGAATCCGCATAGTCTTCTCAGTTGCTTGAGAAAGAGAAGACTGCCATATACTCTATTCACCCCCCCCCCCCCTTAGAGTATATCAGATCTAGTTTCCCCTTTCACAGTTTGGGGCCTGGCTCCAGTATACATTGAAACCAGGCAAGGGTAGATACTCAATGAAGAAGCATCAGCAGAAATAGTAGCAGAAGTAACAGCAGCAGCAGTAGCAGTAGATGCAGCAGCAGACATGGCAGAAAAAGAAGTAGCTGAAGCAGAAGTAGAACCAAAAGCAAATGCAGATGCTAATACAGATTTATTTGATTTAATTCATTTTATTGAATCTGATATGGAAATAGATGAGCAGGTCTCAGAGGACATAACAACTGCTGGTGATTTTATTATAAATCTCACAGTTGACCTTTTAAATTTATTGAGCAGTTTTGATACAGCCTACTTTAATAAACTTTCAGAGTACAACATCAAGACATCTTTAGCTATAGTCCCATACACATCTCCCATAAGCTCCAAAGTTGCCAAGCAACTAAAGTCTAGTTTTGTTACAATAGAGGTTCCAACTACAGAGGTTCCAACTATAGTGGTTCCAGTCATTCCATCTTCACCCAAAGTTGCTTCCCCCATTATTTCATCCCCTCCAATAGATATTTCTGCTCCAGTTTTTGTAATGGATGATTCACCCATGTCTGATCTTGATGCACTGATCATGGCAGATATAGAAGAAGAAAATAAGACAGTTGTTGAAAGCACTGTTGTATATAGCCGTCCAGCTCTAGTTCCAGCTCCTCCTCCAGCTCCTACTCAGGCTGAAAAGCCAATTGATAAATTAGTACTAAAGGCCATTGATGACTTATATGATGCTCCTCAGGATTCTTCTGATGATGATGATGATGATGATGATGATGAGGACTCTGATGATGAGCCTAAGAAAAAGGAAGTGTCTAAGAAGAGGAAAGCTCCTCCACCTCCTGCCCCAAAACCAAACCCAGCAAATGACACTCCTTATTATATACTCCAGAAGATTACACCTTACAAGGGCATGCCAACATGGATGTGGCTGTCCAAAAACCAATAGAAAGAAAGGAAGAAAAGCAAAAGATATTCTCCTCGTCCATAGAGATTGAGAAAGGACCCCCCTCCTCCTCCTCCACCAACTATTGGTGCTTATAGTTCTTTAACTCCAAGGACTACCCAGTTTCAGACCTATCTGAGACATCAGGGTAGGTCCTCCTCTTCAGGAAGCAGCCAGCAAAGATAGTATTCATCTGGCAAACAACACCAACAACAACAGCAGCAGCATCAACAACAACAACAACAATTCCCTGAACATCAAAAGGCTGAAAACCCCAAAATACCTGCTTCCCCACCTATACCATTTGAAGATCCAAAGACAGCTACAACTGCTAGGATGGCCAGATTCCAGGATTGGTTGGCCTATCCATGATCAACAAAGTAAGAGCTGAAGGAAAGGATCCATCTCAATACACTACAATATTCAAGTATAGAAAAGAAGAACTGAACAGGTTTGCTAAGGCTAACAAGTTTTTTAATGTTGATGATTATATAAAACTACAACCAGAAGCAGTAGTGCCCAGGGCTACATCTCATAATATCATTGGGGTTGCTGACATGACATTGACCAAGGCTCAAGCTGCAGATCCTAACATGGAGATTAAGTTTACTCAGCCAGGTGAGAAGGCCAAAGAGGAAAAGCACAAGGAACAATGGAAGAAGAAATAAATTATAAACTATTTTCAGTCATTCTGTTATTCTTAAAACTGCTTGTTTATATTCTGATACAAAGCTCTGTGTATATATATCTGCTGCACATTTAAATTTTTCATGCCAGATATATGTTTTATTGCTTTGTTATTAATGTGAGTCTGTAATTAGTGAACTTACCCAAATAGGAGGAGATTGTTGGATCCCTAGTAGGATTTGGTCTAGGTTCACTAAATTAGGATGTTTGACCCAACATGTATAGCCGGGGTCATGTGTGTGTCCTAGAGTCTAGGCCATGTCCTTAGAGTCAACACCACATGGACCAGCCATCAATAGACTGCAAAAGACTCAAGACTTAGAGAAATTTCAAAGACTCAGACAATGAGTTCGACGTTCATTGAACTAAGGTCGACGAAAGTCGTGCTCAGCTCGACGAAATCAGAGACAATTCTCTGAGCTGAGCTCGACGAACCTGAATCTCAGTTCGACGATTTCCAGAGTATACTTCAACATTCCAAGTGCAGAATTCTTCACTTAACTCCAGTAGACGAACTTAGTTCTCAGGTCGACGATCTCTGGGTATTCTACTTCAACATCTTATCCCAGAAACATCTAAGTATTCTAAGTTCAGTATCACACTCCAGTCGACGAACTCACCTTCTCAGCTCGACGAACTTAGACCACAGTCTTGGCAAGAATTATCAAGTAGCAGTTAGAAGTTCTCAGGTCGACAAACCCAGTTCTCAGGTCGACGAACCAAGTTCTCAGGTCGACGAACCCAGTTCTCAGGTCGACGATTTTTGGACACGTTACTTCAACATTATTAAGTCCAAGAAACATGGAATTCTGTTATTCAGTCGATAAAGTCATATTCTCGGCTCGACGATCTTGATGCTCAGAATTAGCATGGTTCCAGAGAAAGCAGTTGTGTCCTCAGGTCAACGATCTTGGATCTCAGCTCGACAAAAAAAGATTATCTAGTTGATGAACTTGACTTCTCAGCTCGACAAACTCTGTACCCAGCTCGATGAATTCTGTTCTCTGTTCAACGAATTCTGTAAAGTTCCAGACTTAGAAATTTCCCTCCCCCTGACTCTTTTCTATTGCAATAATTCCTGAGTAATCAATGCATAAATATTCTCGGAATATTACCATTAGAAGTAAGCATTTATTACGATCTTCATCAGGATTATTGCTTGCCATTTTTCCATGGGACAGTTGGGGAAATCAATCAATGCAAATATTCTCCAGGCTGTCAGCATTAAATGAAGAAAGGAATTCAAATTTCAAAGGGACATTATATGGAAAATACAAAAGAGATTTTCTTCATCTCTCTCGATAGAAGATATAGGAATACAGGAGAATAGAAAAACTGACATAGAGAATATATAGAACACAGAGCTCACAGGGCAACAACACTATCAAGAGACAAGAAGCTAGCACTTGACCAGAGAAAAGAACAACCAGCTGAAGAAGAAGAAGAAGAACATACATTCAAGATCAAGAGTCTTCTTCATTCTACATCCCAGGATTCTTCAAAGGACAACAAACACTCTATCTGTCACGAAGTTCCTGAAGTTCATCTAGTCAAAGCAAAAGTTTGAAGACCTATCACCCTGCAGCAAAGCTTCAACTTCCTGAACTATTCTATATCTCAGGGGGAGACTTTGCTAACATCATTTTTCACTAGAGTCTTCTCAGTTGTATCTGAGAAAGAGAAGACAAAATCACTCTCTCATCCCCCACTATATAAAGGGTTCTTAACTCCCTTCAAAAGTTATTCCTGGTTGCAAGTCACCTGATCAAAAGACTTGAGGATTGGTTTTTGAGCACCTGATCAAACGCTTATTGGTGGTAGTCACCTGATCAAAAACCTAAGTGGATTCCTACCAGGGTGGTAAAAGAGTGGAAGTACCCAGGTTGGGGAACCACTATAAAATTCTTGTGTTGTCTGGGTTGCTCTTTTCTTTTGTTCTTGATGTGGTTGTGCTAGATAGGTTGCTGTGTTTGTGTTTTTAATTTAATTTCTGCAGTATTAGTAATAGATTGAATTAATTAGCAAGAAATTTTATAAACCCTAAATACTCTATTCACCCCCTCTAGAGTATTTCAGATCTAACCCTTACTTTCACACTCATGCAGTTCCACCACCTGGGTGGACTGATGCTCAGAAGAAAGCCAAAATAGCTGATGCAAAAGCTATGAATATACTGGCCCAAACTATGTTAGATGACATATTTTAAAAGGTGGCTGAATGCACTTCTGCCAAAGAAATCTGGGACTCTCTAAACAAGATGGTGGCAGGCTCAGCAGATGAGAGAAAGGACAGAAGATCCCTCCTAATATCTCAATATGAGAATTTCAAGAAGGAGGAATCTGAAATAGTGGCTGAGATGTATAACAGGCTTAATGTTATCATCAATGAACTAAAGACCCTGGATAAAGATATCTCCTTAACTTAGATTAATGACAAGATCCTAATGTGTTTCCCCGGCACTTGGGATTACAGGATCTGGCCAATCAAGGAAGCCAGAAGTTTCAATGAGATATCCACTGAATCTCTCCTTGGAAAGCTAAAATCCTATGAGCAGTTAATCAAGACCAGAGAGGCTGCTGAACTGAAGGTCTCAACCACTTCAAGAAAGGAGCACAATTTTGCTTTCAAAGTAACAGAAGAATTAGAAACCCTTCCTACCAATGAAGAGTTGATGAGTTTGATGGCCAAAAGGTTCTACAAACTGGCCAAGAAAGACTTCAGGAGAAGGTCATCCAAGAGTGATGATAAACCTAAGTATGACATAACTCCTACCAAGGAGATTATCTTCTTTGGATGCAGAAAGCCTGGGCACATTCTTCCTGAATGCCCAAAAGCTTAGAAAAGAGACAGAAGAAAATAGAAAGAAAATAAAAGGAATTCAAGCAGGCACTCAAGCAAACACTCCTCTAACAAACATAAAAGAAAGGAGAAAGGCTACATAGCTGAAACTTGGAGTGATACTGATGAAGAGACCTCATCTTCCAGCTCTAATGAAGATGAAGAAGAAGCTAAGGAAAGAGAAGTCTACCTCATGGCAATCAATGCCTCATGCAGCAGGCCTGATGCTGAAGACCAAGCAGAAACTCATTCTGAGGAATCATAAGAGGAATCAGAGACAGAAGAGGATCAGGTAATCTCTTCTTTTGATTTCAATTCTGTTGATTTTAAAAATGAATTCAAAGCCTTATGTAATGACCTAATAAAATCTGAAAAAGAAATCAAAATGCTAAGAGATAGGCAAGCAGAATTTGATAATCTATTTGCTGAAAACACTAAGCTCAAGGATGATTTAGTTTTAGCAAATGAACAAATAATTTCTCTGAAAATAGAATTATGTGAGGCCAGGCAACTTGAGAAATCTCTCAATGGGAGAAGCCTTAAGCTGATGGACATCACAAGTACAGGCAATGCCAGACTGAATGGCAAGCTGGGCTTAGGTGCTTCATCAAGCTTACCTCCCATACTTAAGAAAAATATATTGACTACTCCAATAAAATTTTTCTCTGAAAAGGGAAAAGAAAAGATAGAC
Organism: Platanthera guangdongensis; assembly: GCA_039583875.1. NCBI lineage: Eukaryota > Viridiplantae > Streptophyta > Magnoliopsida > Asparagales > Orchidaceae > Platanthera > Platanthera guangdongensis. Next base: position 60,384,918 of record CM077162.1, on the reverse strand, counting down.
AACAATAAAAATGATAAACAACCTTAATTAAAACCAAAAAAATAAGAAAAGGGAACAAAACAAGAAAAATCTAAAAATAAACAATGTTCACAAATTTCGTCGAACTCAAATCGACGAAATGTGGCTAGTTCGTCGAACTCCGATCGACGATCTATGAACGCCAACATTAGCCATAATAATTCGTCATACTGCGATCGACGAATCTTGTATGGTTCTTCGAGCAGAGATCGACGAACTTGGGGCACAAAAAATAAATGTATTCATTCTCTGAGCAGAGATCGACGATCTCATCCCATCTCGTCGAACTTCGATCGACGAACTTACAACACTTCGTCGAACCCAGTCAGACTTAACAAAAATCATAACTTTAACAGAAATTTTAATCAAACTAGAAAACCTGTTAATCCATTTGCTAATTGGGAAATTCCACCTAGGAGATACCATCCCTTAGGATATAAATCTCAACCTGAATTTTTTGTTATATCAAGTTTTTCATATCAGGAAAATAAAGGACCCAAGGTAATTTGGATCAAGAACCACTAATTTTTTCCTTTGCAGGTAAAGAGTTGTCCAGCTTTTAATCAACAATGGTATCTGGACAGTAGATGCTCCAAGCATATGACTAGCAGCAAGGACAACCTAAATAATTACAAGTTCAAGCTGGGACCAAAGGTGATCTTTGGTGACTCAAATTGTGGCCAGGCTGAAGGCTTTGGAGAAGTTAAGATTGGAGAAGTTAAGATTGGAGCAGTTACTTTCAAAAAGGTTGCATATATAAGTGGACTGAAACATAACCTCATCTTCATAAGTCAACTCTGTGATGAAGGTTATTAGGTCTCTTTTAACTCAAGCACTTGTATTATTTCTACAAAAGAAAACCAAACTGTTTTAATTGGAAATAGATAAGACAACATATATGTAGTTAATTTTTAATCTGTAACATCAGATATTTGTTTATTTAATCTTGTTAGCAATCAGAATGATTTATAGCATAAAAGATTAGGTCATGTTAATCTGAAAAATATTGCTAGGTTATCTAAAGACAACCTTGTTAGAGGATTGCCTTCTGGTCCCTACAAGAAGGAAGACCTCTGCAGGGCTTGTCAATTAGGAAAGTAAACTAAATCTAGCTTTAAATCAGTTAATAAGAGTAATTCACCTACAATCTTGTACCTGCTACACATGGACCTTTTTGGCCCTATTGATGTACAAAGCCTAGGAGGGAAATCTTATACTCTAGTTATTGTAGATGACTTCTCAAGATTCATTTGGGTGTTCTTTCTGAGATCTAAGTGAGATACATTCAAGATTCTTACAGATTTTCTCAAGATCGTACAGATTGAGTACTCTACTCAAGTTGCATTAATCAGAATTGATCATGGTACTGAGTCTTAGTCTCTTCTTATGCAAGAGTTCTGTGAGAAGGAAGGTATCAGGCATTGTTTCTCAACTCCTAGAACTCCTCAACAAAATGGGGTAGCTGAAATGAAAAATAGAACCCTAATTGAAGCTGTAGACACATTACTTGCAGATGCTTACATACCTCTATACTTTTGGGCAGAGGCTGTGAGCACAGCAAACTATGTACTGAATAGAAGCTTAATACCTAAACTTAAGAATAAGATCCCTATGAATTGCTTAAAGGGAAGAAACCTACAATCACCTATTTTAAAATATTTGGTTGCATATGTTATATTCATTGTAACGCCCCGAAACTCAAAAGAGCGACGGGGGATGTTTTGGGCCAGATTTGGAATCTGGCAGGAGGCACACAGCCTGGGACACGGGCGTGTCCCAGGGCGTGTCAGGCTGGAGTCGACGATTTGGTCGAGAGGTCGACGATTTTGGAGTCGACGATCGTCGAGCAGAGAACACGGCCTGAGACACGGGCGTGTCTTAGGGCGTGTCGAGCCCGTGTCGACGATCGGCCCAGGGAGTCGACGAATTTTGCTCGACGAAGTGTCGAGACAAGGCACACGGCCTAGGACACGGGCGTGTCCAAAGCCGTGTCAGGTAGTCGACGAACTTCGCTCGACGAAGTGTCGAGACAAGGCATACAGCCTAGGACACGAGCGTGTCCAAAGCCGTGTCAGCAGTTCGACGAACTTCGCTCGACGAAGTGTCGAGATAGTGAACACGGCCTGGAGCCCCGACGTCTTCGAGTAGACACGAGCTAGTACATGGGCGTGTCCAATACCCGTGTGAGTCTCGGGTTGTTTTTGGTCTGTGTCGATGGGGGCACACGGCTGACCACACGGCCGTGTCACGTGGAACATGGGCATTTCAGGTCAAACACGGGCATGTTGGATGCCCGTATGTTGTTCCAGGCGCGTCGATTTTGACGGCGAATGAGGGACATTGCCCTGTACACGGGTGTGTGCCAGGCCGTGTTCCGCCCAGGTTTTACTTTTCAGCTATGAATCGTAGCCATTCGTTTCCTTATTTTGGGATCCGACGGTTGGGGATTGTTCCTACTAGGATATACCCGGGATTGTGCCTTTGAAACCCTCATTCTTACTTGAGTGGTTCTCTTTCTAAGTCAAGAGAGAGGTGAGAGCAAAGGAACAAGAAGAAGCTATATCCGGCCATTGGAGGAGCTTCGAAGCTCTAAATCGCGAGCCGACTTCGGATCTACAAAGGAAAAGAGAGTGCGGTGCTTTTCATCCGCTTACTTTCCCATGGCGCCAAAGAGGAATGCTAGGGTAACGATTCTCTTCTTAAGCATGTGAAGCTCTCCTTCTTTGTATAGAAAGCCCGCTCTCGCGAGTTTGCGGTGAGTTGGAGGCGTTCCTTCGGGTAGATATGTAAAGTCCCCGTTGTATAGAGTCCGTAAGGGAGAACGGATATAGGCATGATGTGTGAAGCCTACCCAGACATGTTGGTCTGGATCGGTGATGTTTTATTGCATAAATGTCGGAGAAGACTCCGTGTGATTGGTTGTTTTTCGGGTTTTCTACGTGGTAGATTGCAACAGGGAGCCTTGGGGATTACCCCATGGTGCACCCGGAAAACTAGGCGGATGCGTGATCTTGCCAACTTGGTGGCCTGGGAGCCAACATGAACAGAACTGGGTTATGTGAAGTGTGACGGAAATGGGACTCAGGAGAAGTTTGACCCGCGCATATGGCTTAAAATTTTGTTGCGATGTGAGCACGGGTTAGATGGAACCGTACCCATTTCTATGTCATTCGGTTAGAGCCGTTGGCATAGATTAGGGTCTTCGGCGGTCTATGGCTTAAATTGTCGTGACCCATGCCGGGAAGAGAAGTAGCTCATATGTTTGGCCGTCAAAGTGGCGGTGGTGAGTCCGGAATGTATACGGCTTAAATTGACGTGACATTGGGCGGTTCACTGAGAATGTGCCCTGAGTGCACGGGGTGTGTGGCCGTGCGAGCCTACGCCTGTGATGTTGTGACAATACTATATTGCTCGCTTATGCTAATGGAATGCAGGGAAGGAGCATCGCCGACCCGAGTTGGGGGCGGGATCGTTATAATTTGGTCAGCATTGCTAACCGTTGCTTTTGTTTGCCACCGTGCGGTGGTTTTGTTGCTTGCAGGTGCTGCTGGACCAAGCGGTCAATAGCGGGCTAAAGCCCAAATTGCGAAGCCGGTCCTCGAAGGCCTAATTGGAGTGTTTACTGCTTTTACTCATGTATGACCGGCCTGTGTGTCATGGTTTGTAAAACATGTAATATTGAAGTAAACCATTTTGTAAGGCCTTAAGGCTTGTACTCATGTATATACAACATTCCTATTTGGTATATTAGTGGACATTTGTGTGCTTTTGTGCTGGGTTCTTATTTGCATCTTATAAACTGCTTCTGCTAGAATGCTCTGTGTAGGATGTTATGATTAGTTGGATGGTTTCCATGAGTAACCACTCAGTCTGTCTGTGGTATATGGCGTAGGGCCCCGGCCGGACCTACTGCTATATGCTATGCGACGGATAGGGGGTGTTACATTCATAACAATGACAAGAAATATATTACAAAGTTTGAAGCTAAGGCTGTAGAGGGAATTTTTCTAGGATATTCCCAAGTCAGCAAAGCTTATAGAGTGTTTAATAAATCTACCTTAAAAATTGAGGAATCTGTTCATGTAACTTTTGATGATGCTAACATGTCTTATAAGGAGAAAGAAATTTCTCCCAACAGCACATTGCAAGTACCTCACTTGTATGAGAGATGTGATGATCTAAGCCTCACCCGAGAGGTTCCAATATATCCCTCTCCACAAGTTGAGGAAGAACGTGAAGAAGAAAGTTTAGAAATGGTTGAACCCTATCCAACAGTTAATGAAATTCCACAAGATTAATTTATTCCCCAAGCTGTTGCCCAACCAGCTCCTCCCACTAATTTTGTCATAATTAGTGAACATCCTAGATCTCAAGTGATTGGAGACATTTCAGCTGGTGTGCAAACAAGGCATCAACTCAACCCTGACTTGATGTTTGCTTGTTTCCTCTCTCAACTTGAGCCCCAATCCATTAAACATGTTGAGCAAGATACCCACTAGATCACTGCAATGCAAGAGGCTCTCAATCAATTTGAGAGATGTAGAGTTTGGGATTTGGTTTCTAGACCCCAAAGACTACCCCGTCATTGGAACCAAATGGGTTTTCAAGAATAAGTTGGATGCAGAAGGCAACATAATGAGGAACAAGCCAAGGCTAGTAGCTCAAGGCTATAGGCAAGAGGAAGGCATTGACTATGATCAGACATTTGCTCCTGTTGCAAGGCTTGAGGCTATAAGAATCTTCCTTGTATATGCTGCATTCAAAAAGTTCAAAGTCTACCAAATGGATGTCAAAAGTGCATTTCTGAATGGAGAACTCAAAGAAGAAGTATATGTGGAGAAACCACCAGGTTTTATCACTCCAACATATCCCTCTTATGTCTTTAGATTACATAAAGCTCTCTATGATTTAAAGTAAGCTCCAAGAGCTTGGTATGAGACCTTAGTTAGCTTCTTGTTAGAGCATAAATTTTCTAGAGGCATTGTAGATAGGACTCTTTTTATTAAACATCATAAAGATAAAATCTTATTAGTACAAATTTATGTAGATAATATTATCTTTGGCTCAACTGATCCCAAACTATGCAAAAGATTTTCTGACCATATGCATTCAAAGTTTGAGATGAGTAGCATTGATGAACTTTCATATTTCCTTGTTCTCCAAGTGAAGCAATCTTCTGATGGTATCTTCATCTCCCAATCTAAATATGCTAAGGAGCTTATTAAAAGATTTGGGATGTGTGATGCCTCAGCAATGAAGACACTCATGGCTGCAAATGCTATGATAGATTCTGATGAGCATGGAAAATATGTTGATCAGGTGTTGTATAGGGCCATTGTTGGGTCCCTATTATATCTCACAGTAAGTAGGTCAGACATCATGTTTGCTACATGCATTTGTGCTATGTTCCAAGTGAACCCTAAAGAATCTCACTCTATTTTGCTAAAAAGGATTTTGAGATATATAAAGGGTTGTCCAAATATAGGATATCTATATCCATCAGAGTCAGAATTTGACTTAACTGGATTTTCAGATGCTGACTATGCTGGATGTAGAGTGGACAGAAAAAGCACAACAGGAACATGCCAGTTCCTTGGTGATAGTCTAGTGTCCTGGTTCTATAAAAAGCAAACCTCTGTGTCCTTATCAAATGCAGAAGCAGAATACATAGCTGCTGGCATTTGTTGCTTACAGGTTTTGTGGATACAAAACCAACTATTGGATTATGAATACAACTTAAATAATTCAACTATATATTATGATAGTACCAGTGTTATATCCATAACACAAAATCCAGTGCATCATAGTAGGACCAAACATATAGAAATAAGACATTATTTCATTAGAGATTGTGTAGACAAAAAGAAAATTAATCTTGTCTTTATTTCCACTGATTTACAAAGAGCAGACATCTTTACCAAGCCATTAGATGAGAAGAAACATCTGTTCTTCTTAAATTAGTTAGGAATGATCAATGGAGATAAGTTAATCTAAATTTTGTCTGTGTTCGATGATTTGTTGACAGATCGTCGAGGGGAGATCGACGATCTGTTAACTCCTCGTGAAGAGTTCGTCGAACGGAGTTTCACGATCACTTCTTAGTGAAATAGTTTTCGTCATATGGAGATCGACGATCCCTGCTTCAGTGAATTTATCGTCGAACGGAGATCGACGATTTATTCATCTTCTTCAGACTGAGGTCGACGAACTCATTTTCTATTAAAATAATTCGTCGAACTCAGATCGAAGATCTTTTCTTTTTCGTTGGACGGATATCATCTTTTCGTCTTCTAAATACCTTATAATCTAAGTTTTAGACGAAAGCTATCATGCGCTTTCAATTTCCTTTGCACTTGATCTCTTGTTTTTCCTTGTAGGAGCTCTCATGGAGATTTCGGCGGCGAACCTCTCCGGGATGAAATTCAACGCTGGGTTTGATATAGACGTGAACTCCTTCAAGCATTCAGACCAAATCTTCCAAGATATTTTTATGTTGTTCGATGAGCCGCAACTTCTCAAAGTGATGACTACCAGGATGAAGCTGCCTGTGGCAAATATAAAAGAATGGGTTTTCTCGTCGTCTTCTCCAAACGGACAAACCCTAGTCGGCATCATTACTAGACAGGAGGTGATTCTAACTCCTGATATTCTTTCTGAGATATTTGGTTTTATTAATGGAAATGACAATATAGAACTGGATAGTGATGAGTTTGGTGAAATGTTTACACAGATGGGTCACTCTGAGGGAAACCCTAGTAAGTTAATGAAAAAGAACTTGTCTGTTGAGTACAAGTTTCTGGCCTACATAGTAGGTACGGTGCTGCTTGGGAAGCAAACCGCCCAGGACTATATTATCAGGAACCAATTCCTTTTGATGAGTGCCCTGGTAAATAAGAAATCAGTGAATGGGGTAACCTTCTGTTTGATTTGATTAAGAAGAAAAATAATAAAAGAGAAGTCTGCTTTGGGAGGATTTTGTGCATTTTCTTTCAGGAGAAATGTCCTCAACTGTTGGTCTCTCCAACAGTTTTCATCAATGCTTCCAAGAGACTGACCTTAATTCCCTTTGGAAAATGGGATAGGGCCATCTCAAAGCCCTCTAGGGCCTCCTCTTCCTTAAGGACTTCAGAGGATACAAGCACTATAGTAGTCACTCCTCAACCTACTGAACAGGCACCAGAGATTCATCCTCCTCCTTTGGTTTCAGATTCTACCATACTTCCTTCTCCACCTCATACCTCACTACCTCAATCTCCTCTACCTCACCACCCTCAGGAGATTCCATTCACCACTTCTGTATCTACACAAATGTCTCCCACCTTCAATCTCCTCACAACACCAACACCATCACCATCACTAATACAATCACCAATACAATCACCAATACAAACTTCTCCACAATCTCTACTTGCTGAAAACACTCCTATGGATATCACATCCACCATCATCCCTCCAATTCTACCTTCTCCTCCCTCCACTTCCTTAAATGTCTGTACTTCTTCTAGTATCACCACTTCTTCTCTCCCATCTTCCGCATCTGATCCCTATACCATCATCTCTCTTCTCACTCCAACCATCAAATCTCTCGTAGAGGATGCCATTGCACCTCTAATTCTTTCCATCAATTCCTTATCTACTCATATTGCTTCTTTCTTCAGCCCTTCTTCACTTAGGGGCCTGGCATCAGCTATCCCTGATACCAGGAAATGGGAGATGTTCTATGAAGAAGTTCCCCCTCCTCCAGCAGCAGTAATAGCAGTAGAAGCAGCAGTTCTTACTGATACAGTTATTTTAGATGCTGAGATACCAGTTGCATAAGAAATAGAGCTAGCAAAAATTTTGGCTACATATTCAGAAACAGATGATTCATTTTATTCTTTGGATGTTCTTTCTGTTGGAGAAGTTAACATCTCTCCTTCAGTTGAACTGACTGATATTCTAGATTCTTTTGATTTGACTCACAACAACATTATTTCATTTGTATCCAATCAGTTTTGCACAGATATTGTCTGTTATACTGCTCTAGTGAGCACAGAAATTTTACAGCTTATTCAGAGCAGCTTTACAGCTCCAGAGCCTAAGCTTGTTCCAGCTCCCGAGGCTGAGTCCATTAAAACTGCTGAGTATGCGTCTTCTGAGCCCAAGGCTCTCTCTCCTCTAACCTTTGTCTTCTCCTTTTCTCCACTACCTGACATGGATGAAATTCAAGATGAATAAATGGCTGAAGATAAGCATAATGTTGAAGAAAAGCACTCTGTAGATGAAATTCCAACTCCATCTCAAGGAGTATCTCTTTCAGAAGAGCAACTTAAGGCCAGCTTTGCAGTAATAGAGCCAACAGTTGTACCATCCCCTCCCAAGGACATTTCTTCTCTAGAGGCCATCTCAGCTCCAACATACAAGATGGATGACAGTCCTCTTCCTGATCTAGATTAGATCATTATGGTAGATATAGAAGAAGAAAAATTGTTAATTTCCGAAAATGTTGCTGAGATAGTTGCTCCAGTAGTTCCAGAACCTCCAGCACAGCCTCAGGCTGAAAAGCAAATTTCAAAAGATCTTCTACAAGCTCTTAATGCTCTATATGATAACACTCAAGGATCTTCTGCTGATGATGACGATTCTGAGGATGATTCTGATTCTGACAGTTTCAAGAGATCTAAATCAAAGAAGAGGAAGGCTCTAGGAAAGGCTGCTCCCAAGCCCAATCCAAACAATGATATTCCTTATTACATCTTATATAATATTCCTTTGACTCCAACAACTCCTCACTGGAAGTCGTTGTCAAGGAACCAGGCAAAATCGCAGAAGAAGAAGAAGAGGTCTAGATCTTCTCCAGTGAAGAGATTCAGGAAAGAACCACCTCCTCCTCCTCTTCCTGTTGCAGGTGCCTCAGGAAACATTGCTTCCAGGTCAACCTCCTCCCAGTAAGCTAAGCCTTATGCCCCTCACATTCAAGGAAGATCTTCTAAATATTATTCCAGAGGTGGCTACTCTAGTGGGAAAGGAAGACAACTCCAAGAAAGATTTGCTGGAAAACACAGTGAATGCAGACCTCGAAGTTTTTATTATGCTAGAAAATCTGAAGAGAATTTTCGTTCAACAAATTTTCAGCAACAGTCTGTTATTTTCAGGAAGCCACAAAGGACTGCTAGGATGTTTCAACTGATACAGGGAGACCTCCATCTCCAGGTTATGAACCTGAGTTAGATACCCACTTAAAAATGGCTAGATTCCAAGAATTGGTTGGCTTGTCTCAGATAAACAAAGCTAAAGTAGAAGGATCTGATCCATCACAATTCACTACAATGTCTACCAACAGACAAAAAGAACTTGACAAATTTGAGGTAGATAAACATCTCTTTGATCCTAATGCTTATATGCAGGTACACCCAGAAGCTGTTGTTCCAAGAGCTTCTATAGTAAAAATTCTGGGAGTTCAAGACCTGAAGATGTCAAAACAAGAAGCAGAAGATCCTCTTAGGGAGATTGTATTTACTAAATCTTCTTCTTCTGCTCCTCCTTAAGACAATCCCTAAAACAATTTTATTCTCTGTGTATATATTTTTTATCTGCTGAATTGTTTTTCATTCTATCAGATATTTACTTTCATGTTGAATGATTGTATTTTCTTTACTTATGCATTGTACATAGTGACCTCACCCAAATAGGGGGAGATTGTTGGAACCCCGCCTCTATTTAGGATTTGGGCTAAGGTTAACTATTAGGGTTGCATAGATTGACCCTTCTTGTATAGTCTAGGGTCATAGGTCTTCATTAGATTATAGGGTAGGTCAACAAGTCATATTGATCAGACCAAGCCCTCAGAAGACTTAGAAGATTGCAGAAACCAGAACAAGGCAAAAATTTCATGTTGAATAAGTCGTTCGACGAACTCTGATCTTCTATCAGACTTTGAGTTCGACGATCCTCTATCTCTATTCGACGAACTCTGATCTTCTATCATACTTTGAGTTCGATGATCCTCTATCTCTGTTCGATGATCTTGGAGCCCAGTATAGAAAGTTGTATTTCAGTTCAAAGATCTCAGGGCTCAGCTCGACGAAAGAGAGGTTGAGTTTGACGATCCAGGATCTCAGATCGACGAAAATTACCAGTTCAACATTTCTATTCTCTGCAGTTATTTCAAATTGATTAGACTTATTTTATTGCTTATATTGCTCTAAGTAATTAATGCTTAGATTCTCAGAATATAGTCTTTCATATGGCAACATTAATTACTAGTTTTCATATAGTCATTATACAACTAATTCCTGGGATAGTAAAGGAATTACTTTATTGCTCCTCTAGCCATTGTCCAAGTTCCAATATTTCAGCATTCAATCAAGGCAATCAAATTTCAATTAAAAGACCTATTTTCTGTAGAAGATAGAGTTAGGGTTTTGAAAAACACACACAAGAAGTTATTCAAGAGAAAGAGTTCTGCACGGTCTTCATCAAGTGTTCTTCTTCCAGCAAGCTTTCAAGAGACAATCAACTTCATCTGTCTACAGTTTTCTGGAGAACGTTTTCAAGAAGACCTATACACCCTGTAAAGATCTCAATTTCTCCTAAACAGAACTTCATCTCAGGGGGAGCTTTGACACCATCAAGGATCCACAAGTCTTCTCAGTTGCTTTGAGAAAAGAGAAGACAACATATAATTTTTATTTCTTTCACCCAACTGTACACAGGGTTCTAACTCCCTTCAAAAGTTAAACACTTTGTTGCAAGTCTCCTAATCAAAAGACTTGATTTAGTTTTTGGGCACCTGATCAAAAGCCTGAAGGTTTTCCTGATCTACCTGAATCAGATTTTGTGGTGACAAGGCACTTAAGCAAAAACTTGATTGGTGGTAGGGCACCTGATCAAAAACCTGAGTGGATTCTTATCAGGGTGGCAGAAGAGTGGATGTACCCAAGTTTATTGGAACCACTATAAAATTCTTGTGTCGTCTGTGATGCTCTCTTATTTTCATTGTGTGCTGCTTGCTGAATAGTTCAGTTTTATTTCTACACTAACTGATTACACATATAAGTATTACTATTTTAATTCCGCAATAAAAATCTAATAAGATTTTAAAATACTCTATTCACCCCCCCCCCCTCTAGAGTTAAATAGATCTAACCCCTCAAGTGGTATCTTTCATATCATCCTTCAAAATGGATGTCAAGTCAGCATTCCTGAATGGAGATCTAAAAGAGGAAGTATATATGGATCAGCCATCCGGTTTTGTAGATCTTCACTTTCCTGATCATGTCTATAGACTTAAGAAAGCTCTATATGGGTTGAAACAAGCCCCTAGAGCATGGTATGAGACATTGTCTACTTTCCTCATTGAGAAAAAATTCTCAAGGGGGAAAATAGACAAGACCCTATGCCTGAGTGAATCAAAGGGCAAGATCATCCTAGTCCAGATATATATTGTTGACATAATCTTTGGATCTACTAAGAACAACCTTTGCAGGAAGTTTACCAAACTTATGCAAGGGAAGTTTGAGATGAGCAACATGGGTGAGCTAAAGTTCTTCTTGGTACTTCAAGTAAGACAGACTGATGATGGCTTGTCTATATCCCAGTCTAAGTTCACCAGGGAGTTGATTAAAAAATATGGCATGGAGACTGCTTCAACCATGAAAACTCCAATGGGGTCAAACGTACCTTTAGGCAAAGATAAGGCAGGGAAATCTATTGATGAGCCTTTGTATAGAGGGATAATTGGCCCCTTACTATACTTGACTGCAAGTAGGCCTGACATCATGTATGCTACATTTGTCTGTGCTAGATACCATACATGCCCTAAAGAGACTCATTATTCTGCTGCAAAGAGAATTTTAAGATATCTTAAGGGCACACCAGATCTTGGTATGTGGTACCCTAGGAATAGAGATTTTCTGCTAATAGGTTTTTCAGATGCAGACTTTGCAGGCTGCAAGGAAGACAGGAAAAGTACCACAGGTACATGCCAATTCCTAGGTGGATGATTGGTGTTATGGAATAACAAGAAGCAGACAAGTATTGTTATATCCACAATAGAGTTAGAATATATTGTAGCTGGGAGTTGTTGTGCTTAGTTACTATGGATACAACATCAACTTGAAGATTATGACATCAAGATAAGTAGAACTCCATTATATTGTGATTCTACTAGTGCTATATCAATTGCTAGAAACCCTATTTCACATAGCAGAACAAAGCACATTGAAATTATGTATCATTTTATTAGAGAACATATTAAGAAAGAGGACATAAGTCTAGAGTTTATTTCTACTGATATACCAGTAGCTGATATATTCACTAAACCTCTAGATAAAAGTAAATTCAATTATTTTAAAATTGAATTAGGCATGTTGAGCCTGGAATAGGATGGTAGATTAAGTAAATTATACTCAACATAAAGTAGTCTGTGTTAACACTCAGAAGTTGGTGTCGACACATAAAATCGTCTGCGTCGACACTCAGAAATTAATATCGACACATAGAGTTATAGAGACTCTAAACTCCCTATCGAGACTTTAGCAGTCTGTGTCGACACAATCAAAATTGTGTCGACGTACGAAACTAATTTCAGCCCTCCTTTTGACCTTCCCTATTTAGAAAAGTATAAATAGGTGGAAACGAGACCTTGTCGACTACGCTCTCAGAAATCTCGAGACTAAACCATCAGTGTCGACAAGAAATTTTTCTTCTCTCTCTTCAACTTCCACTTCTCTCATCTCCAATGGCTCCCAAGATGGAAAAAAACATTAACGAAGGTTATGAGGTAGTTCGGGGAGCGTTCAATGATGTTGAACAAGATATCAAGGCGGTTGTGGACCTAATCCATGAAGCAGGACTGGATTATATGGTTTCAGAACCAACAAGAATTTGGAAGAAGGAAGTTCTAGAATTCTATTCCAACGCTACATTGAATTCAAAGGGAACAAGATTCAATCAACTGTTCACAGAGAAATAGTAAAAATAACCTTAAAAATTCTGAGCAAATCCCTTCAACTATCAAGGATTAAAGAAGAAATGGAGATTGATTCTACACTAACTGCAGAAGCCCTCAGATGGTGTGGGCTGCCCTCAACCACAAACATTGGATCATCCATGACTAGGACAGGGATGAACTCCAAAGGGAAGTTTCTGTCAGAGATTATTCGGAAGGTAGTTCTCTCCAAAACTGGGGGGCAAGATAGGATCTCTTCCTACATGTTCAGCCTCATGACAAGAGTCATCTTCCAGGTGAAGACTGACTGGAGTGCTATAATCTTTTACAAGATTAAGGAACGCATTAAAAAGCCAAATCTAGGGAGAATAATAAGTTTGTATCTGGCTGCCAGCATACCTGAGGTGCTAAACCAGATTGTTGGCTCAAAGATTAATCACATGAGAAGAATAGATATAAGAATCTTGTCTACGTGGGACAGAGTATTGTCCAAGGAACACCCTACAACAAACCAGAAGTCCAAACAGGTCCCTAAATTAAAGAAAGATACAGTGCAAGCTGAGGAGTCCTCCAGTGACACAAAAGAAAGAGTTGAATTCAGTTCTGATGAAGATAACACTGAACTACCCAGGAAGTCTCCAACTCACACACCTGGAATTGAAGCTCAAATCTAGGGGGAGACTGTCCATCTGACAGATAATCAAGAGATATCAGTCCCCGGGGAAACTGCCAATGAAGCCCAGCTAGACAGTGAGACTGCAAACCTCACTGTAATGGAAGTGGTTTATGACATCAACACAGCTGCTGACCCTTCTGAAAGAGAAGAACATGATGTGTATATTCCTGATATACCATAGACACCTCAGGCTCCTGAGACTGATGTAATCTAAGAATTAGAGACTAACTTCCAGGGGGAGCAAGTAGAGGTACACAAGGAAGATATAGATGTTCCGGGGGAGCAAGGTTTGAGGGGGAGGCGCCAGACCTAGCCTCAAGACTAGATATATATGTTTCAGGCACTACTATGGAACTTGAGATATCATCTGATTCAGAAAATGAGGAAGCAGCCTCAGTACTTAAGAAAAGAAAAAACATGGAGCTAAGAAAGAAGAGTTCAGGATATAAGAAAGCCTTAAAGGCTGGATCCTCATTAATTGCTCCTACAATGAATTTTAGTTCTCTGTTAGTATAGCTATAGGTCAAACTTGATGAGCAAAGACTTGCACTAGAAAACTATGTGGATGAAAGCCACAAGGAGTTGCAGTTCAATTTGGCACAGGACATCAAATCTATAAGATTTGAGGTAAATTTGCTTAAGAAAGAAATGAAAAACTGCTTCCATAAGGGAGGTAATGATGTGATATATATTTCCAAACAGCAACAAAACACTAAAACTAAAGTAGATGATCTGGTTGTCAAGCAAGGGATTGTTCTAGGAAATCAGAAAAGACTGAATGAGAATTTGATGGAACTACATTCCATCACTCTGACAAAATTGGCTGAACAAACCACTGTCATAGAAACCAATATGAACAACAAAGAATCATCTATAGAAGCAGAAATCAAACTAGATTTGACAACAGTTGCTACTGCTATCCAAACTTCTGAGTCTGCAATTTCAGCTCAAGTAAAGAAGTTTAAAGACTACTATACAACTGAGAACTATCATATTATAGATCAAATAAGGTTTCAGAAGAATGATCTTAGAGAGCATATTCATAAAGAAGTCATAAAGTGGGTGAGGGTATTAGTTCTGGCTAGCTCTGAACATGCAAAATGAGTATCTAATTGTATCAGAGCTTCCTTGGGATATCCACCCTTATGTGATGACAACAATACTGTAAAATTTGGATGCCAACCTGCATTATTGGATGGGATGCAACATGAAGTAGCTCAAGTCATATATCCCCCTCCTGAGTTTGAAGAAATTCAACAGGCAGACCAGAATATGTACAGCCCTCCACTGGAAAAATTGCCAGTATTTTCTGAGGAAGTGGACATGGTTGATTCAGCTTTACTTAAAGAGCAAGAGGACCAATTATCCAAGAAAAGATTCAGAGAACATGCTAGGCTAGGCCTAATTTTGAGAAATGGAGTCCAATCGCCAAAAGCATCATCTTAACTGCATGGAATGCAGTTGCTGAAAATCAATATGGCAGGCGTAAGTGGTACTCCAAACAGGAATGGGATAAATATCTTGCGCAACAAGAAACAATCTATAAATTCAGGAAGGACTTGAAGGCTGGAAGAATCCCTACAAACTCCATAGAACCTTGCAAGTACTTCCTAAAACCATTCCATTACTTTGAAAGGCAAAAGCTGAAAGCTGCTCAACTTAAGGCCAAAGACATCAAGGGTAAGAAGCCTATTACTGATACTGAAGCTGAAGTCAAAGTAACTATTCAGATAGGCAAAGGGATTGTCATCAAGGAACCAGATCAACCTTAACTTTAGATTGACTAGGTTCTAGAAGAACTATGTAGACCTTTTGTTGTTCTTATAAAAACATAAACCTTGTAATCTTACTTTGGTTATATGATAAAGAAATTCTGGGTTGACAATAATTTATATATCTATGTCTCTGAGTTGCATGGTTTCCTTATGATATTTCATTTTGAATATTTGTGTGTAATATACTATTTCTGCTTATGAATAACCCTGTTTGAAATGTTTATATACATCATGTTTATTAGTTTTGTTTTATTGGTGTATATCATTGACTAAGGGTTATGACTTCTCCAAATAGGGAGAGATTGTTGGGTATATTGTAAATTGTGTACCAAATTTGGGCAAGTCTCATATAACTCAATGAAATATGTTATTTTGTATTTGATGGCATTTTTAGTTTACTTGTGCAAGATAAAGATTGCAGCAATTATTCTAAGTACAAAAGTATCGAGACACTTATTTAGTGTCGACACCTTTGAAGGAGCTGTGTCAAGACAAGAAGCAAGTCTGTGTCGACACACAGGACTTGTGTCGACATCCAGAGTTTAAGTCGACATCAACTGTTTCGACACTCATAACTTGTGTCCACACACTTAGACCTTGTTGTACTGACAATTATAAAGAAGCAACTATGTCGACATCCAGGACTTAGGTCGACATTTGGAGAAGCTGTGTCGACACACAGGACTTGTGTCGACACATCCTAAAACAGCAGTGTCGAGAACTTGATGAAGAGCTGTGTCAACAGTTTCTGAAGTATGTCGACACATTCTACAAAGGCAGTGTTGAGATTGAATAAAGAGCTATGTCGACAGTTTCTGAAGTTTGTCGACAACACCAGAGGAAGTGTGTCGACACCTGGGCAATTATGTTGACACATACTTCATATGTGTCGACACATATTATCCTTATTTCTTTACACATTCAGCTGAGTTAAATAACTCTAAGTGCCAAATCTATGCACTGAAGAGTTGACAGCTGCCAGAATTGTCAAGGCCTGTTAGACATGTCAGAATTGTCAGATGTCAGTCAACTACCAGATCAACCAGTTGCCTCTGATGTGATCTATAAATAGAGCTGAGCTATCAGAGAAAAATACTATAGCGTAAATAGCAAGACAGAGAGAAAATATAGAGGGAAACCAAGAGGAAGGAGAAATACTCCAAGAAGAATTCACAGAATTCTATACAACAAGACAGTTCTGATTGTAAATCAGAGAAGGGGATAGCATCTCATTAGATCTGGCAGTGTTTTCAGATTTAATTCTGCAAGGAGGAAGAAGCAGGATCTACACCAACTTCTCAAGAAAATTCAACCTAGGTTCTCTGTTTCAAGAAGCTTTGAATAAGCTAAGTCAGTTTGAATCAGATTCATTACAGCAAAGATCAGGACAAAGCGGATCCATCAAGATCTGATCAAGATTCCTCCACCTCTCTCTATCTGGGTAAAGGAAGAAACATTCTCTTAATCATTTTCTGTAAGATCTATTTTAGATCTGAGTGTAAGAGATTTCAATCTCTAAGTTGCAAGCCTGTAATTATAAAGGCTGAGGTAGGGCTATTTGCCTGAGGTAGGAGATTAACTACTCTAAGCTGTAGGCCTGGTGATAAGGGCTGAGGTAGGGCTTGATTGCCTGAGTGGTAGGAGTGTGGATTCACTATGAGGTAGGGTTCTTGGAATGAGCCTGAGATGTAGCACTTGTTGAAGTGTGAGCTGTAGGAACCAATTTGGGTTCTGAGGTGTAAGATCTGAGGATCTGAGAAGGTGGAAGGAAGTTTGGCTGAATCTAGTGTACTTCTAGATAGGTGAAGGGGAAAGTGGATATACCCTGCATAACATTGGGCTCGCGGGAGGCGGCTCAAGCAGCAGAGCGGAGAAGCTGGTGAGAGGGATTGAGTAGACGAGTAGGACCATGTGGTCCACTCACAGTAGGCGAGACGGGGGCTCTCTGTAGAAGGCGTGATGGGGGCTCTCTGCAGTAGGCGATACGGGGGCTCTCTGTAGTGGGCGAGATGCCCTTTTGGGGCGCGAGTAGGCCCTTAAGGGCGAGATGGCTCCCATAATTCGAGAGGCCTGCGAGACGAGCAGGAGGGCTCGTCTAGCCCGCTGGTTACTTCCTCACTCGCCATATAGAACAAAGGATGTTTTTACTTTCTTACCCCCATGGGGGATTTTACTCTTGTACCCCAGCTAATTTTTCCCTTTTACCCTTGGTGGTCTTCATATAGCCTTTCAGAACAGTGGAGTTTGGCTGTTGGCAGACCCAACCCAGGGTATTTTGGTAATTTCAGGTCAGTTCAATATGGTTATTTGCTGATCAAACTCAGTGGCCTATAAATAGACCGGTAAGGTGCCTTGAATAGGTTGTTGAACCTTTCCATATTTTTCCTTAGAGCCAACTAGCTCAGCATTTTCTATGGAGGGGAAGGACTTCAGTTTCTTCTGGGTACGAGGTGGGACCTCCGAGCTGAGACCCACGGTCTATTTCTAGGTCTGTGACTCATGTCGGGAGGGTGGTTCAAGAAGAGTAGGTGGGGGCTGCAATTTCAGGTCCAAACTCTAGGGGGAACCGGGTGACTGGTTTCAATATTTTTGGTGTGGTGATCATGGGCCGCAACCTATAGAGAAGAAACTTGAGCATCCTCATGGCGGGAGGTCACGGAGAAGGAGATGGAGATGGGTCAGATAACCCGGGAGGATTCGTTGGAAGGGAGGAGTTCATGGCATCAATCTAAGGCATCATGGACATGCTCCAAGGGATCTCGTGACAGGGGGATTGTTCGACCCCGCTACCTCAGGTGCATGTTCACGCACCGCAGGAAGAGCTCATCTCAGGGAGAGTGGGAGAAGATGCCCCGGGGAGGCGACCAGGGAAGGAAGTGATGGTGGAAGGAGGTGAGCGAGACATGGCGGGAAGGGAGTTGTTCCCAAGCCCTGCGAGTGACGTCTCGCCATGGGAGGTCGTCGCGCGAGTAGGGGTGGCGAGACTAGTGGTGAGAGGGTCCCCCTTTTATGAGTTGATCTTGTCGGCTCCAGTCCCAGAAGGGTTCCGGGAACCCGAGATGAACTATTATGTGGGGAAAGATGATCCCCTCCAGCACCTACAGTGGTTTGAGGATGCGATTTCGATCTGGCCGATGACAGACGCTTTTAAGTGCCGTCTTTTTACCATTACTCTGAAGGATAAGGCTAGGGATTTGTTTCATCAGCTACCGAAAGGCTCGATATACAGATTCGAGGACCTGTGCAAGAGCTTTCAGCTACGTTTCTAAACTTCGAAGAAGAGGAAGAAGAACCCGGAGTTGATCTTTTTGATTAAGCAGAGGGAAGATGAGTCCCTAGCTCAGTATGTAGATTGATTTCAAGAGGAGATCTTGGATATTCAGGAGGTGCCTGGATTCGCTGTCCAGATGGCCTTTACCATGGGACTGCGGGAAGGCTTCTTCAAGATGAGCCTCACTTTGAATGCATCATTGTCCTTTGAGGCATTGATGGAGAAGGCTGCGAAGGAAATAGCAATGGAGGTGGTGAATCCAGCTTTTGCAAAAAAGCTAGCAAGAATGACGGAGGTTGAATCAAGAGAGTTCGGAGGGAGACAGCAAGAGGGGAGGAGAAGAGAAGAGCCGAGGGCACCGGCATACCAGGAGTTAGGATGGAGGTAGCAGGGGGGGCCCTACCCCAGGGAATGGGAGAGGATTTCCCTAGGGAGGAATGAATCAACCAGGAGGGCCTCGAAGATTAAACCAGTAAGGGTGGGGGTACGGTCATAGACCACCTCTACCCCAACCGCTGCAAGCTATGGCCATCGGCCAAGGGAGATGTAGAGGCCGAGAGAGAGGAAGAGGAGCAAGAGCTGGAAGGAGGAGAAACCATCAGGAGGGGAGGTGAGGAGAGGAGGTAGCATTGCCATACTGTGACTTCCATGAGGAGGAAGGTCACGCAACGGCTACCTACCCAAAATTTTTGGAAATGAAAAGAGCTAGGGGAACAAGAGAACAGCAGAGGCCGATACAGATAGTGGAGGTGACCGGGATCGGAGAGGAAGATCGATGTGTGGATCGAGCGGATGCAGGAGACTGAGAGGGAATTGGAGTAATCCATGGGGGGTGGGGATCGAGGTTGCCTGAAAGGCGAGCCTACATACCATGTACCGCCGGAGCGTAGCTTCGACTTCACAATCCCCTCCCCAAGATGAGAAAATCACCTTTTCGAGAAAGGACATGCCAGACCATGAAGACCCCTTCTGTGACGCACTGGTGATCCGGACCGCCATTAAGAACTTCACAGTATTGCAGATCATGGTTGACAATGGGAGCTCAGTGATTGTAATTTTCAAAAAGGCTTTTAACGAGATGAGTGAGGAGGCCCGAAGGGTGCATGCAACAGACGGACCATTGTTTGGATTCTCAGGAGAGAGGAAGGAGGTCAAGGGGGGAGTGGGACTCCAGGTAACCCTGGGGGGACTATCAAGGAATTGCCATTTCGTCATAATGGATGCCCCCAATAGTTACAACGCCATTTTTGGGCACCCCTTGATCAGTGTATTTAGATGTGTGTCGTCCTCTTTCCACCAGTGTCGGAAGCTCAATGCGGGAGGTACTCAAATCAGAGTACGGGAGACTCGAAGGCGGCTCGGAATGCTACGTGATGGCGGTAAACACCATCTCATGGCAGGGAGAGGCTGAAGAGATGGACAAGTGGATGGAATAATGACAGCAGGAGTTTGGTAGTGAAGCAAGGGAGGAAGAAGAAAGAGAGGTTGGAAGAGAGGGAGAAGTGGTGATGGTAGGAGGCATTGCGGGGGAGCCGAAAATGGGGGGAGAGAAGGATGGAGAGACGGGTATGGACGAAGAGGAAGAAGAAAGAGAGGTTGGAGGAGAGGGAGAAGTGGTGATGGTAGGAGGCATTGCGGGGGAGCCGGAAACGGTGGGAGAGAAGGATGGAGAGATGGGGATGGACGAAGAGGAAGAAGAAAGAGAGGTTGGAGGAGATGGAGAAGTGGTGATGGTAGGAGGCATTATGTGGGAGCCGAAAACGGTGGGAGAGAAGGATGGAGAGACAGGGATGGAAGAGGAGGAAGAAGAAAGAGAAGTTGGAGGGGAGGGAGAAGTGGTGATGGTAGGAAGCATTGCGTGGGAGCCGAAAATGGCAGGAGAGAAGGATGGAGAGACGAGGATGGAAGAGGAGGAAGAAGAAAGAGAGGTTGGAGGAGAGGGAGAAGTGGTGATGGTAGGAGGCATTGTGGGGTAGCCGAAAATGGCGGGCGAGAAGGATGGAGAGATGGAGGAGGAAGAGGAGAGGTAGTCGACGGAAGGTGAAGGGAGGAGGAAAGAAAAGAGAAAAAATGGGGGAAGCAGGAGGGTCGCCCGTAAGGGAGGCCAGGCTAGAAAAAAGAAGAATTACGCTACTGGAAGGAGGGAGCACTAGCGAACTAGAGATGGAAAAGCTAGGGGAAGAAATGGTGGTGATTTTTATGAAACACGAGGCAACAAGCTAGGAGGCAGGAGAACAGGATATACTGGGAGAACAGGAGAAAGAAGAGTAGTCGTCAAGGCTGAAGGCGGCCGTAGAGGTACTAGAGATGGAGATCTTCACCAGAGAAGGAAGAAAAGAGAAGATAAAGGTCAGTGGCGAGCTCAACCCAGAAGACCAGGAAGAGATCAAGGCATGCATGCAGTGGAATATCGACATATTCGCTTGGAGAGCAGCTGACATGCCAGGGATCGTTGCGGACGTGGCCTTCCACCATCTCAATCTCGACCCCAACACTCGCCCAATGCAACAGAAGAAGAGGGTCATCGCCTCCAAGATGGCCGGACCAATTAGAGAGGAGGTAGAAAAGCTGCTTAAGGAGGGTTTGTGTCTGTCTGTAAGTATGCAGGATGGGTGATCAATGTTGTAATGGTTAAAAAGGGGGAGGGTAAGTGGAGAATGTGTGTAGATTTCTCTCTCTTAAATAAAGTGTGTCCTAAGGATTGCTACCCTCTGCCTTGAATCGACGCGCTGGTTGATTCAGCAGTCGGTTTCTCACTAATGAGTTTTCTAGATGCGTTTTCACGATATCACCAAATACGCATGCACACTCCGGACATCAAGGACGTCACCTTCGTCATGGAGGATGGATGTTTCTGTTTTAACATGATGTTATTTGGGTTAAAAAAATGTCGGGAGACCTATCAAAGAATGATGGATCGGCTCTTCCGAGAATAGAAGGGGCGGAACCTCGAGGTTTATGTGGATGACCTGATGATCAAAAGTCAAGACCTCAAATCTCACGTCTTTGATCTTGAGGAAACCTTTGGAACCTTAAGAAAGTATAAAATGAGGCTCAACCCCCTGAAATGCGTTTTTGTAGCCAGTCGGGGAAAGTTCCTCGGGCATCTCCTTATCCCATCCGGAGTAGAGCCTAATCCCGATAAGGTGAAGGCAATTCTAGAGCTGGAATCTCCCAAGAATGCCAAGGAAGTTCAACATCTCACCGGCAGGCTTGCTGGACTAAGCAGGTTCCTCTGCCAAGCCGTAGAAAAATGCTCACCCTTCTTCCAGACGTTGAGAGGGGGTAAGAAGTTCGAATGGACCCTGTAGTGCGAGGAGGATTTTCAGGTGCTAAAGCAGCAGCTGACACGAGCGCCTCTACTCCAGGGACCGAGGGAAGGGGAGGTTTATTCTTATGCCTAGGAGTGGGTACCGGGGCCGTGAGTTTGGTTCTTATACGAGAGGAAGGGAAAAAGTAATTCCCAATCTATTATGTGAGCAGGGTCCTGAAGAAGGCGAAACTCGGATACCTAATCCTCAAAAAGCTAGCATTTGATCTCATTGTGTCGGCCAGGAAGCTTAGGGCGTATTTTTAGGCCCATTCGATTCAGGTGGTGACGGATCACCCCCTCCATCGCATATTGGAGGTGGTGGAACACTCTAGAAGGTTGGCCAAATGGTCAATAGAGCTCAGTGAATTTGACTTCACTTTTACTCCATGGATTGCCATCAAAGCACAAGTGATGGCCGACTTCCTAGCAGATTACATGGTTATGATCCAAGAGGCCGAAGCACCCCCTTAAGCAGCTTGGAAGATGCTGGTAGATGGAGCGTCAGGAAAAAATTCTTTTGGAGGAAGAATGATCTTGATAAGTACAGAGGGGACCAGAATTGAGCAAGCTTTGAAGATCCACTTTACAATCACCAACAACCAAGCAGAATATGAGGCAATCATCGCAGGGCTCAGGTTGGCTCGGGAGTTGGGGATACAAGACATTAGGGTCTCCATGGACTCTATGGTGGTTGCAGGCCAGATCAAAGGGGAGTTCGAAGCGAGGGAACCACCCCTCCAGCTGTATCTAGGCAAGGTCAAGGACATCATCAGGCAGTTCCGCAGTTTTTCGATTCAGCACGTCCTGAGTGATAAAAGCACTCAAGTAGACCAACTCGCCAAATATGGCCCTCGAGCCAGAGGAACGGTGACGGAGCTTTTCAGGCCATCCATAGAAGAGGGAGAACTCATGGAGATAAACCAGCAAGGGTCCTGGATGGACCCCTTCATCACTTTCTTAACTGCGGGACAACTCCCTGAGGGCGATCTCGATAAGAAGCGGGTCAGGTACAAATCAGCATACCTGTTGAAAGATGGGGCACTATACCTCAAGACGTTGTCGGGTCTGCTGGCTCGGTGTGTATCTGAGGAGGAGGTTTCGAGGGTCCTGGAAGAGATCCATTAAGGGGAATGTGGGAGTCAATCAGGGAGTCAGACATTAGAAGGGAGAGTGTTGAGGCAGGGTTACTTTTGGCCTACCCTCAGGAAAGATGCAGAAGATTTTGCAAAAAGATGTCAAAAGTGCCATTAGTTTTCCCCCCTCTAACTCCTTCCCGCACAAAGGCTACGAACGATCACGGCTCTCTGGCCCTTCACAATATGGGGGCTAGATCTGATGGGTCCTATTCCCCAGGATAGAGGTCAGAGGAAGTTTCTTTTGGACATGGTACATTACTTTTTAAAATGGCTGGAGGTGAAGGCGTTGGCCAAGGTAACATCACAGGTGGTCAAAAATTTCGTATGGGGAGAGATCATCTGCCGGCATGGGTTACCACTAGTCATCGTAACTGATAACGGACCACAATTTGCTAGTAGAGAATTCGTGGACTTCTCCATCCGGCTGGGCATTGACCTCTGTTTTGCCTCGGTTCATCATCCACAGAGCAATGGATAGGTAGAGGTGGCAAACAAGATCATCATTAATCTTTTAAAGAAGGTGGTGGAGAACCTAAATGGGAGCTGGGTGGAACAGCACCCTTCAGTTCTCTTGGCCTTAAGGACCACACCAAACACCGCCACGGAAGAGAACCCATTTAAGCTCTCTGATGGCTCGGAGGCTGTCATATCAATAGAGTTCGAGGTCACAACACCAAGAGTAGCCGTCGCAAGGGAGGGAGACGATGGATGGATGGCAGAGAACGTGGAAGAGCAAAAAGTCTCTCTTGATATCATGGAAGAGCTCAGGGATTTAGCGATGGCCCTGCAGGAGGAGGTCAAGCGCCGGATGGCAAGGTACTTTAATAAGCATATAAGGACCAAACAGTTCCAGAAGGGTGATTTTGTTCTCAAAATGGTGGATGCAGCGGGCAGAGGAGCCTCAGTAGGAAAGCTCAATCCAAATTGGGAAGGTCCTTTTGTAGTACAGGAGGTCTTGAAATCGGGAGAGTACCACCTCTGAGATGTGGACTGGGTATCCCTTGATCGCGCTCGAAGTGGCGATGACTTAAAGAGATTTTATCCATAACATTCTTCGTTCATTACATTTTTATCGTCCAATACTTGTAATTGTGATGTGGCCTTCTGATATGATTAAATCGCAGGTGTCCTTTTTCATGGAATTAAAGGTGAAATGGAAGCAAGGAGACCGCGAGTAGACCCGCTGATCAGGCTCTCATCTAGCTGGCAGGGTTGTAGGCTCACTCGGTGGTTGGAGATGTTTTGGAAAGGATACACCGAGCAGACCCGCTGACCAGGCTCTCATCTAGCTGGCAGGGCTGTAGGCTCACTCGATGGTTGGAGATATTTTGGAGAGGAGTCCCCGGGTAGACCCGTTGACCAGACTCTCATCTAGCTGGCAGGTTTGTAGGCTCACTGGGTGGTTGGAGATGTTTTGGAGAGGAGACCCCGAGCAGACCTGCTGAACCAGGCTCTTATCTAGCTGGCAGGGTTGTAGGCTCACTCGATGGTTGGAGATGTTTTGGAGAAGCGGCCCCGAGCAGACCCGCTGACGAGGCTCTCACCTAGCTGGCAGGGCTGTAGGCTCACTCAGAGGCAAGTCAAGTGGTAAGAGCTCACGAGGAAAGGTGTCTATACTTATCTGGAAATGGATGGAAGATCCCTATGAGAAAGAAGGGTGGAGGCAGTACAAGTGAGGATGAGCACTTCAGACTGGCACTCGGCGAGGGTGATCTCGCCCACAGCGAGCGAGTGCTCGCTGTCAAAGGTATGGGTCTCGCGTGAAAAAGGGGACTTATCCTAAAGAACGGTTTGATCTCTAAAGTAAACCCGCGGTGGGTTCATCTCGCGGCGAGACGAGGCTAAACGGCTGAGATGTCTTGCACTCGACAAGGGCAAAGAGAAGTTTAATGGCTTGTGTCGTAAACTCATTTTCGAGCGAGTCGGCGGTAGATAAAATAAAATAAAATAGAATAAAACAAAAGGAATAGAGCATGGGTTATCCATTGAATAAAAATAGCCCGTGGGCGAGAGGTGACAAAAATTTTATATCCGTTACAAAAAAAGGGGGGAGGGAGACTCTCCCATGAACATGCATTTCAGTGTTCCGAAAATAAATTTACAAGTGCAAGAGATAAAAAAGGAGGGAGAAGTCCCAATACTCTGACATCCTTTCACTCCTCTTCAATGGAGGCGGAGCTATCATCCGTCTCGCCATACAGCTGTGGGACAAAGTCGCAGACAGTGACCATCTCGGCATCATCCCAAACCACCCCCAGCTCCTTCATCATCTTGAGGATGAGCTCAGCCGTCTTGATGTTGTCATCTCGGCAGATGGCGTCAACCTCGTCCAGGGAGTAATGAGTTGGCGGGGGAGCTTGGAACGGATCTGGGTGGAGCACGGTGCTGTCCATGAGACGGGCGTTCTCGGCCTTGAATTTCTTATCCTCCCCCTCCAAAGCTACAATGCGCGAGCGCATTTGATCGGCCGTCTCAGCATCCTGCAAGAAAGCTCAGTCAACAAAAGTCCAGGAAAAGCTAACAAGTAAAACTAGTGAGTCG
Organism: Platanthera guangdongensis; assembly: GCA_039583875.1. NCBI lineage: Eukaryota > Viridiplantae > Streptophyta > Magnoliopsida > Asparagales > Orchidaceae > Platanthera > Platanthera guangdongensis. Next base: position 60,359,257 of record CM077162.1, on the reverse strand, counting down.
CAATTAAAAAACTTACCACGCAGCCCTGGCTTCAAGCGAGAAGGTTGTTGGCGACTGACAGCCGCTTCTCGAGGTCATTTGACTTCTCACGTTCCGTGGCAAGGCTGGTCTCGGCCTCTTTCCACTTCTTGTTATTGAAGACCAGACGACATAAGATGTGATGTGAGAGCTCCATGGAGCGAAGTTGGGCATGAGCAGTCTTCAAAATGAGGTCTCGCGATGGCTCGTTGTCGAAGGGCTCTGCCCCTAGCCCACCATAAAGCCCATACCCGAGGGAGATGGCATGGCCGGTGGGTGGGTCTTGCACCTTCCAGGAGGGGAGCAGAGAATACACCGACACTCGGTTGAAGTCTTTCTCGCACAAAAGTACCGGCTCGCCGGCGGCATCGTTCACCACGGGCCACATGTTATAATTTGGATGTGAGGAGGGGTCGGGTGGCTGGAATAGCCAGTCTCGCGAGGAGGAAGCTCGGCGGGCTAGATTGAGGTAGTAGTGGTCTGGTCAGGTGACGTCATATCGTGGGCAGGCGAGACGGCTTGATGGTGAGGTGATGGAGTTCTTTCCACAGAAATGGGGGTCAGGGACCCCGACATTTCTTTCCTTTCCTTGGGAGCAGCTCCTATTTTCTCCTTCGGGAATGACACAGCCTTTTTCATCTTCTTCTTTGGGCTATGCTGAGAAGTAGTGGCATCTTCCCCAGACCTCTTCTTAGGAGCGGGGGTTAGCATTTCCTTTGCTTCCTCCGCCGCCATGCTAGCAAGTGAGAGACCCTTGCTGCTCTGGTAATGGGGGTGGACGGGGATAGTTCTCTCACCTGAGCAAGAAAATGGTTAGAATGAAACAAGATGGTAAGCATAATACTAAGAGGGCGCGAGCATACCTTCACTGAGGAGGACGAGAAGGAGTGAGTCGAGGTCTCGCTGGAGGTAATTGACCTCGAATTTTTTCCCTATGAAGAAGTCACAGAGAGCCTTCTCGGCACCTCCAACCTTGGGCGTTTCGTAGTAAACCTCGATAGGCGACACCGGTGCGAGTGGGATGCCTCCAAGGTTCCCGCGGATGAAGACAAACTGGGTGAACCAGTGGTGGTTCTTGTTTGGCGTCTCGCACACCTTGACACCCTGAACGGTAAAATAGGAGACGCCATCGTCTTTAGTATGGTAGATGAACAACTTGCGGAAGATGGTCAGACTGAATTCGATGCGCTCTCGCTGTAGGTAGCTGGCGAAGGCGACCAGCATCGAGATTGAATTTGGGTTGAACTGTGCAGGAACAACTCCAAAATATTTGAAAGCCTATTTTACTTATCGCCAGAGGGGGAGTATTAGCCCCGCCTCGAAGTGCGAGAAGGGGAAGGCTAGCTCGTCGGGATAGGTGTTGACAGATTCGCCAACCTTGGGCGAGCGAGACAAATACCCATCAGCCAGGAACTCGCTGGCAAAACAGTTGTAGTCCTCTTCGGAGATTTTACCAGGAGGGAAGTCATGGTCGACAAATCGCCTCCCGCAGCGGCTGTGGCCCTCGCCTTCTGCTCTCTTCTTCCCCATGGCGAGCGAGATGATGAAAATAGAAGGGGATGGAAAAGAGAAGGGGAAGCAGGATTCGAGAAGAGGTAGGCAAGGAAGAGCAGGCGAGAGCCCTGAATCTCGGCAGTAGCAGGAAGCGATAGCGCAGACGTAGAGCTTCTGGATCCGGGGGAGGGGGTATTTATAGAAGATGGAGAGAGGGAAAAAATGGGCGGAAAATGAGAATTGAGGAAGCCAAAGGGACAGCTCGACGTTTCATCTTCTCTCTCTCTCTCTCTCCTGACCCCGAGGCGTGGAAACACCGCGACGACCTTTCCAATGAGCCAAGAAATAAAAATAAAAATAAAAGAGCAGATTAATTAACACAACCATAATGAAAACCCAGCATGACAGAGATTGACAGAAATATCATAATAAATTATCATAATGAATTATTTCATCCCGCACGAGACGGGTAAATCATCCAGAGGATCTAAAGAACAAATTAATAAATAAACATGCCGGTGATCGATTAATGAACACAGCGGAGTCACTAGAGAGACTCTTAAACAGGAGAGACGGAGCCATGGTCGCTTAATTCTTGTGCCCCTTCCAGCGGCCACCGCGAGATCCCGCGCATGGAGGGCGATCAGGTAGATGAAAGGCGCGGATGACGTCTAGACTGTGGCGTATGAGATGGAGATGTTGGTTAGTCTCGCTTATGATGTCCTGGGGGTCTGTCTAGTCTATTACGATGTCGGCATCGACCTCGGCAAAGAGGCGAGCGCACTCAGTTTCCAACAATTCAATGTGCCGATCGGTAGTTTGCTTCTCCCGTTCCATCTCACGGATGACGTGAGTGTATTTTTGAAACATCTGGGCCGTCCGACACTTCATCTCCAATGGGTCTATGGGATCGCCCAGGTAGTCTTCGATCTCCTCTGGGTGAGGAATAGGCGAGATGGGAGACGGCGCGGGGGAATCCTCAGTACCCGAGTTAAACTGGATACCTGCGCAACAAAAAAGTGGAAGATCATAATGAAGGGTTGTCTCGCAAGAAGTCTAGCCCAGTGGTCTCGAATATACCTAATAGGGGAATAGGAATCTGTGGGAAGGGGGATGGCAGGATGAGTTTACTTACTTGGAATGCGAGAGTTCCCCACCAGGCGCAAGAAGTCTTCTTTCCTCGTGATAGGGGGGAGGATTCTTGAGGCGAGTCGGAGCGTTGATAATGTTGGTCAGTAATGTCAGGAGGATTCGCAGGAATGGGAGAGTCAACGAGGTTTCCCTAAGATAAAATGGTCAATAAGCGAGGCGATAAAAGAAAAGAGGCGAGAGGAGGAGTCAAGAATCACCTGTCTCCCCCCGTAAGACGCGGGAGGAAGTATATCGGCTGCCGAGTGGGCCGAGGAGGTCACGCCGGCCGAGAGGGGAGGGCTCTTTGTTTTGGCCTTCTTCGGGCGAGATTATAAAGGTGCTGAAGCAGGGGTGCGGGCGAAAGATGGGATCAGGGCGGCCACATTGGCTTTATTTTGCTTCCGGACCATTGCAAGACGCTCACGGAAACTCCCGCTGTGAGACATGTTGAGGGTAGAAGAGAGGTGGAAATGAGAAAGGGGGCACTCCATGAGGAGGTGGGGTCTCATATTTATAGACTCCAGGGGGAGGGCCCGCCAAAGATTCTCATAAATGAATCTCAACGCCGCGAGCCTTGGTTGGATTTTCTTTCCGAGCTTGGGGCAACCTCGAAAAGAGAGGGGATTGTGTACAACCTTGTGCTCACGGGAGGCGGCTCAAGCAGCAGAGCGGAGAAGCTGATGAGAGGGATTGAGTAGGAGAGTGGTACCATGTGGTCCACTCACAGTAGGTGAGACATGGGCTCTCTACAGTAGGCGAGACGGGGGCTCTCTACAGTAGGCGATATGGGGGCTCTCTGTAGTGGTGAGACGCCCTTTGGGGGCGCGAGCAGGCCTTTGAGGGCGAGATGGCTCCTATAATGTGAGAGGCCTGCGAGACGAGCAGGAGGGCTCGTCTCGCCTGCTAGTTACTTCCCCACTCGCCATATAGAAGGAATGATGTTTTTACCTTCTTACCCCCACGGGAGATTTTACTCTTCTACACCAGGTAATTTTACCCTTCTACCCTCGGTGGTCTGCATATAGCCTTTCAGAACAGCGGAGTTTTGCTGTTGACAGACCCAACCTAGGGTATTTTTGTAATTTCAGGTCGGTTCAATATGTCTATTTGCATATCAAACTCAGTGGCCTATAAATAGACCGGTAAGGTGCCTTGAATAGGTTGTTGAACCTTTCCATATTCTTCCTCAGAGGCACCTAGCTCAGCATTGGCTAGGGAGGGGAAGGACTTCAGTTTCTTCCGGGTACGAGGTAGGACCTCCGAGCTGAGACCCGCGGTCTATTTCTAGGTATGCGACTCACGTCTGGAGGGTGCTTCAAGAAGAGTAGGTGGGGGCTGCAATTTCAGGTCCAAACTCTAGGGGGAACCGGGTGACTGGTTTCAACATACCCATCATTTGGGGAACCACTATAAATCTGTGTGTATGATTGGATTGGATTATTATGTACTGTGGTAGCTGTAGAATTTATAATTATGCTGTGATTAATTTATTAACTGTCTAAGTGAATTGGAATTGAACATATTCACCCCCCTCTAGGTGTTTAGACATTCTTAAAACCAATTCTTTCAACATGTCAACTTGGCAAGCATCATCGCTCCTCCTTCCAGCCGAAGCAAGGTCGCAGCTCTTCCCATCCTTTTGATTTAGTTCACTCCAATGTTTGGGGACCTGCTCCTACCCTCACTATAGGTCGGGGTAGTTCATATTTTGTAACCTTTATTGATGATTTCTCTCAGTGTACGTGGGTGTATCTCTTAAAAGAGCGTTTCGAGTTATTATTTGTATGGACATCATTTTATTATATGATTAAAACGCAATTTGCTACGTCTATTATGATTTTTTGGTTTTATAATGCCAAAGAATATCTTAGTCATGAATATTGTTCTTTCTGTATGCAAAATAGCATTATTCACCAAACTAGTTGTATCTATACTTCGCAGCAAAATGGCGTGGTTGAATGCAAAAACCATCACCTCCCTGATGTTGCTCGAACCCTAATGTCATAAATGCAGGTACCTCGCTCCTATTGGGGCTATACCATTCTTATCTCCTGCCAACTCATCAATCATATTCCTTCCACGATTCTCCAAGTCCACACACCGTTCTCCATTCTCTATCCGGGCAAGGATCCCATCCCTCTTCCTCTACGTATCTTTGGGTGTACGGCTTTTGTACACCCTCCCTCTATCACTCGTGATAAACTATCTCCCTGTGCCACAGAGTGTGTCTTTTTGGGTTACTCTTACACTCAGAAAGGCTATTCTTATTTTGATCCTATTCTTTGGAAGCAGTTCATCTCCGCAGACGTTACCTTCTTTGAAAATGTGTCGTATTTCTATCATGACTCCTCCTTTCTTCCTAATATTCCTGCTTCTCCTACCGTCACCTCCATCCCGTCTACGCCCACCGAGACCCCTCCTCCTCCACCGTGTCAACCATCTCCTCCTCCGCTCTCTCTGCCTTCATCGTCTCTCTCTACTCCCGGTGTAACAACCACATCCGTTCATATGGTATATTCTAGAAGGTCCGGCCGGGGCCCCACAGTATATATCACAAAACAGGCGGTGAAGGTACAGGATGATACTAGAGTAACGCAATCGTACCTATCACAAAGCATTCTAGCGGAAGCCTAGACTACAACTTGAACTCCTCATGAATGCCCAAATATAAAACTCCACATTTTATATGGTATAGGAATGTCTTATAACAAGTAAAAAGAGTTGGCCTTATGGCCTTACATGGCTGTCAAACAGTGGCCTAAACAGATTAGTGCGCAGGCCGGCCACATGAAAAGAAAACACACAAAAGCAACACATATAGCCTTCGAGGGCTAGCAGCAGTAGCAGCAACAGCAGCATGAACATCATCCTTTACGCGTCCCGCTTGGCTCTCCAGCACCTGTACAGGAACAATCCACCAACGGTGGTAAACAAAAGCAACGGTCAGCGTTCAGCTGACCAAATTATAACGACCCTACCACTTTTCTCAGGGCAGCGGTAATCTTCCCTGCAGGCATATCATATCATAGTATGGCAAGATATCTCATCAAAATGTGCTTTCACGCACACAAGCCATCACAACCGTTCGCCACCCGGCCCAACGGTCCGTGCACTCAGGGCACATTCTTGGTGTTCTGGCAAAGCTCTTGCCCACCACCGTATCAGGGTCACAACCCAACGGTAAATCTCTTGAGCATTTACTCCATGACGTGCAGCCGGAGTTAGTCTTCCTACACCGGGATGGCTCGTAGCCCCCCATTATATCATGGCGCGCAGGCCGAAGACTCTTGCTATGCGCTCCAACAGACCGCACCTTTTGGTCTCACGTCGGACGGACATAGCGCAGGTCGGATCCTCCACCCCCCGTTGCTCAAATCGCCTTGCCTTCTCCGAGTACAGCGTACTCATGGCTATATCAAAGGCGCGGGTCGGTCTCACCAATCCTGTTCTTGGCATTCAAGCCTGGGTATTTCTCGATACCCCTTTCCTTATCACAACATCGGGTCTTTCTTGGGCCTCCCAGTACTTCTTGTGACTCATTTCACAGGTGGACACCGCAAAATCACAAATGTCAGGGGTCTTTCCTAGCTACCATGCCAGTACTTCCTGTTACTCGCTTCACAGGTGGACACCCTACGACATCAAGCATCACAAAGGGCCTTTCCTGGTCATAGGTTGGACCCAAAAACATAACATGGCTATTTTTCCTGGGCTACCACTCCAGTACTTCCTGCTACTCTTTTTCGCAGGCATAACCCGTTGACTCCTTAAACTACACGTTTATCACGGAGTCTTCTCCGGTTCGTATGCAACATCACCAATCCAGACCAACCTGTCCAGATGGGCTTCACACAGCATGCCTATTTCGTACTCCATTTCCGAATCTATATGCCAACAAAGGGGATTTCATGAATCACCCAAACGACTCCCAAAATCAGCCACCTCTTGGTGGGGGAATCACAAAGATATGCTAAAAGGAAGCCTTCACATGGCTAGGAAGAAAATTCGTTACCCTTGACGACCGCTTCGGTGCCATGAACTCAAAGCTAGCTCGAAAGACTCGTAAGAGCTTTTCCTCCGCAACGCGGGCTTCGGCTTTCTCGTCGGAAAACTACAGCACCACCGGTGACCAGCCCCTTTCCTCCTCCTCCTTCTTCCTCTCTCTTTCTCTCTCTAAGCTTGTAGAAAGATGAAGGCCAAAATACACTATGAGAAATCCTTTCTCATTCACAGCCTTAAGGAAAGCTGGAGGCCTTTCAGCCTTTGGATCCAGGCTGAAGGAATGGACGGCCATGATTTTGCCAAAAACACTGATTTTGACCTGACACGACCTGTGACACGCCCGTGTCCCAGGCCGTGTGCCTCAAGCGGTGGTCAACCGACCTATCCAGACCATTGACACGCCCATGGTACACGCCCGTCTCATGGGCCGTGTCACCCAACACGCCTTCAGACACGCCCATGTCTGTGGCCGTGTGCCTTGGCGAAAATAATCCCAAAACATCCCGAGACTTCACACGGCCTGTGACACGCCCGTGTCCCAGGCCCTGTGCCCAGACACGGCACGAAGACACGCCCTGTCGAAATCCTTCGTCGGGCTGAGTTCGTCGACCCAAATTGACACGCCCTGTGACACGCCCGTGTCACAGGCCGTGTGCAACTTCTCGACACTCGACGCCTACATCTCGACCCTCGACGATCTCGACATCTCGACACTCGACGACACGGCCTGGGACACGCCCGTGTCCTGGGCCGTGTGCCCCCTCTCGACACATCGTCGAGGCCGTGTGACACGCCCGTGTCACACCCTACACGCCCGTATCATGGTCGACACGCCCATGTCTGGCAGCCGTGTACTTCACACGACACAACATCACCTCACCCGAGCGGGACACGGCCATGGGACACACCCGTGTTCCAGGCCGTGACCTCCAGGACACACCAGTGTCCTCAGTCACACGCATCCTTGGCTGAAACCCGCAAAGGACATGCCCGTGTCACAGGCAGTGTACTCCCTTTGCTTGCCGCTCAACGATTGTAGAGTGCAGTTTGCCGACCTGAGCACGACACACCCTGGGACACGCCCGTGTCCCAGGCCGTGTCACTCAAGCTTTACCAAAATTGGGATTTGGGGTCTTACAATCCTCCCCTCCTTCAAAAAATTTCGTCCCGAAATTTTGCTCACCTACAGACACTCATCTAATCACTTCTCGTTGCGCCATCAGCAACCGATCACTCGAATAAAACGAGCTGGGTTAGAGCTCAGAGGCCGCAGCTTGTCTCTCCCCAAGGCATCACACAAAACAAACATCACATTCAGAACATATACACATACATATCTCTTACAGGTGCACATCCATCCACAATTTCATTCACAAGTTCATCTAGTGATATATAGCCAAAAAATCAGGGCCGTTCAGCCGCCTGATTTTGTGTGATCACTGAAATAACACAAAGTGTGCACCAACATTAACATGACATATAATGTCTATATACACAAAGTGATATGGGTCACTGAAATAACACAAAGTGTGCACCAACATTAACATGACATATAATGTCTATATACACAAAGTGATATGGGTCACTTTTCTATGTTTACTTCCGCTCAGTCGCCTGATTTTGCGTCAAATTAAACGCTCGAGGCTGTACTTCACCAATTGAACTTTGCTGCTCTTGCAGTTCCAAATTATGTAGTCGAGGTTGCGTCCGGGATGCAGATGACTCGACCACTACTTTACCCTTTTCTTCATAAGACGCACCTATCTTTTGCTCATTCCTTAAAGGGCATTCCAACAATACTTAGCTATATTTCCTTTCTTCCCACAGTTAAAACATGTACGTGTATCAACACATCCTTGCCCATAAGTTGCCCCCGAAGAGATAGTCGATGGAGTTGATTCATCAGGCATGAACCATTTCATATCTTGTCTCTTCCACTCCGACTGTTCCGATTTTGGAACTTTAAATTCCGACTTTGCCAGCGCTAGGCTCCTCTTCTCTTGTACCCGCTTCAAATCCTTCTCCAGTGCACGGGTTGTATTTAACAATGCTTGGAAGCCTTGTTTCACCGAACTCGAAAGTGTCAACCTTAACTCATCACGCAGTCCCTCGTAAAATCGATTCGTCTTCCGAGCCTCTTCATTGAAAGTAGACCCCGCATAGCACCCCAGTCTAGTAAATTCATGTAGGTACGTATCAATATCAGTCTCACCCTGCACCAAATGTTGAAATTCGTTCTCCATCGCAATTTACTGTGACACTGGCAAGTACTTGGCTAGAAATAATCTGGAGAATTCTTCTATTGATATCTCCTCTAATCCAATACCTGCTAAGTGATGCACTTCCACATCATCCCACCAAAGTGTCGCATCTACATCCAGTAGAAAAGTGGCTAAGGTCACTTTCTGCTCGTCCGCAGTCCCGATTGCAGTCAGGATCCTCTTCACTCGTACAAGCTAATCTTCTGCCTGCATTGGGGAAACTGCACCACCAAGCGTAGGTGGATGAAACTCCATAAACCTTTTCAATTGCTCATCCGTTGCTTGCTCATCCACCACAGCTTCAGCACGCTCTTGCCTTACACCAGGCCGTACTGGCACCCCTGCAGGCCTTGCCTGCCCAGTCGGTTGTGCCTGTAACACTGCTTGCACCGTCTCGGTCACCACACGAATGGTCTCCGCCGAGGGAGGTGTAGGCTCTTCAACGGGTGCTGCACTCTCATCGGACCGCTGGGGCTCAGACTGCCCAGCACCACTCCTCTCCACCTATCAATGTACAAAACACCATTAATCATCCATGTCATAACGGTAATTATATATTGAATACATGGTGATGCTTCTAAAGTACATGTATAACATTCCTAGTGGACATTCTTGTGTTCAAATATGTTCTCCCTCCCATAAATCTCAAACCTGTCTCTGATACCACTTTGTAACGCCTCTGTTCGTCACATGGAATATAACGGTGGGTCCGGCCTGGGCCTCAAGTCATATTTCACAGACAACTGGCGGAATTACGTGTGGAAATCAAAATCTCATTCTAATGGTGCCTATCACAAAGCATTCTAGCGCAGCATTTTAGGTTAGATGAACTCAGCACAGCAAATGTCCACTAATATATAAACTCTACATTTATATATAGATAGCAGGAATGTATACAACACACACACACACGCTCACGGCCTTAAGGCCTTATAGGTTACTCTTTAAAAATTTACAGCTTCGTACATCGGCACGCAGGCCGGCCACACATGAAATCCAAACATTCTTCGCACGGCCCTCAAGGGCCTTCGCAGCAAGACTTTATTCCGCTCAATTCAATCCACTAGCACCTGCAAACAATCATCCACCCCAAGAGCGATAAACAAAACAATGGTCAGCATTAGCCGACCAATTATAACGACTCTATCCCTTACCCGGGGCAGTGGTTCCTTCCATGTATGAATTGCCATCATAATACCTCTTATCTATCAAGCTGCCAAACACAACCATGTCACAAACGCCGGTCTCCACCCAACGCTCTGTGCACTCAGGGCACCTTATTGGTGTACCGGATATACCCGTCATCCATCGCCGATCCAGAGGTTTTTAACTTGTTGGTTGGTCGGTCCTAGTCCACCAATCCCGTAGGCTGGCGACATTCCGTCCATCCCACTCAGAGGTACTAACCTCACAGCAAACATGAGCAGATCGACCAACCCTAGTGGTGTAGCAAGCCGGGTTTATCTGTGCTCCCCAGGCATTACCACCAATCGACCTCCCATCCCAACATAGATCGACCCACCCTAGTGGTGTAGCAAGCCGGGTTTAACTCAGCTCCCTAGGCATTGCCACCAATCGACCCACAACTAATCCAGATCAACCCACCCTAGTGGTGTAGCAAGACGGGTTTAACTCGCGCTCCCCAGGCATTTCTACCAATTGACCTCTCAACACAACCTGGAGCATTCGCAAAGCATCCAAGATCATCATCCATACATCCATACAACAGAGGCTACACGCATATATCTTACACAACATCAAATCAATGGAGTCTTCTCCGGTTTAACCATAACCATCACCAATCCAGACTACTCATCTAGATGGGCTTCACACAACATGCTTACATCGTACTCCACATTTCCAGCTCTAGATGCAGACTCAACCAAGGAATCACTTACGACATCCACCTCTTGGTGGAGGATTCCATGCATATGCATAAAGAAAGGACTTCAATGTCCAAGAAGGAGATCGTTACCATTGAAGATCGCTTTGGAGCCATGACCTAGACGGATGGAAATCACTGCCTCAGCTTTGCCTTCACGAATCCAAACTCAGATCTTGGCTCCGCACTCCGCAGCTCCTCTAGTAGATGGCTTCCTCCTTCCTCCTTTCCTTCCCTTGCCCCTTGCTTTTCCTTTCTCTCTCTTTGAGAATGAGAAGAAGAAGAAGAAGAAGAAGAATGGCTTAAATACTTCTTCGTCCCTTCATTTTCGGCCTCATCTCAGCAGGGAAGAGCCTGGGCCCTTGGATCCAGGATAAGGGAAACGAACGGCCCTGATTTGCCCAGAAAATGGTTGAACACGGCCTGACCCGCCCTGTGACACGCCCGTGTCACAGGTCGTGTCCCTTAACCAGCACACAACCGACTCAAATCCCACCAGTACACGCCCGTGTCACGCCCTACACGCCTGTATCATGGTCGACACGGCCATGTCTGGCAGTCGTGTACTTCATATAGAACAATATCACCTCACCCGAGCGGGACACGGCCACGGGACACGCCCGTGTTCTAGGCCGTGTCCTCCAGGACACACCCGTGTCCTCAGGAACACGCGTCCCTGGCTGAAACCCGCAAAGGACACGCCCGTGTCACAGGCCGTGTACTCCCTTTGCTTGTCGCTCGACGATTGTCAAGTGCAGTTTGCCGACCCGAGCACGATATGCCCAGGGACACGCCCGTGTCCCAGGCCGTGTCACTGAAGCTTTACCCAAATTGGGATTTGGGGTGTTACACCACGTTATCTCTAGGCTGATGTGGATAATACAGCATGTTATGTAATGAACTGAGTCATGCTTCGCCCCCTTATTAAGCGAACTCCGTATGAGCTATACTTTGATAAGAAACTTTCCATGTCGTATTCTAGGGTCTTTGGTTGCCCATGTTATGTTCCAAACACTAAGGATCACATAGGCAAATTTGATGAAAAATCTGTTCTAAGCATCTTCTTAGGATACTCGAGTACAAGTCGTGCTTATAGGGTCTACAATAGGAGAACCTTAGTTATTGAAGAATCTTCTCATGTACTCTTTGATGAAAATTATCCAACCGAAGTACCTAGGCTGAATGAAGAGGAAATTGATGATGATGCCCAGATAGAAGTATGGAGTGAGGAGATAATAGCGCCAGATGACGTCCAAATTCATGTAAATGAGTATATGCCTTCGAGTACTCTAAATTTCTTAAAAGAACAACCTCGAGAACTAGTAATAAGAGAACCCTCTCATGGAGTTAGAACTCGGTCTGCACTACATGAATCATTTTCAAACTTGTGCTTCCTATCTGAAATTGGACCCAAGAACGTCCTGGAAGCATTACAAGATGAATCATGGTTCTTGGCTATGAATGAGGAGTTAAATCATTTTGATATGAGCAAAGTGTAAGATCCCCTCCCCCCCTTTTTTTCTTAAAAACACCGGGGTCTTAGGCCCAGAACCGCCGCTTTGCGGTGACACCTTCGCACCCGGGAAGATCATCACTACAAAACGCCGATCCTGCAGGCCAAATCGATCACAATTGTAGAAAAATAGTAAGAGGCAAGTCCACAGAAATCACATATATATAGTAAATAATCTCCACGAAGGGAGTGTCCACAGATGTAATAAGAGTACTAAAAACTTGGGCTCATGCCTAGTACATCAAGTCCTCACTACATATCTCTCATCGCGGAAGCAAAACTAATATAATTACTAGCGATCAGGACTCACAGTCCCTTCCATCTGAACTCCGGTACTAGAATGCCCGATCTCCAAGCATGCCGACCTTCGGGGCTGCTCCTCTATGCTGGGGTCCATGGTCCCCTAAAATGATGTGGTTTGAAAATCGTTAATCTAAAAGACTAAGTCCTATCATCCCCCGCCCCTTCCCCCATGGCTCCTAGGAACCGAGCAGGGTGAAGGAAAGGAGAGGACATGAATTTGGAGGATATCAAATATAAGCAGGTGGTGGCTGAACTAATCTAGCAGTTCTATGGTATATAAGACAAAATGAAGGTAAGAAAGACTGAAAAGGAAAAATAACCTTAACTTATATGAAGACACATAAGCCAAGGGAACTATCATATAAAAGGTCTCATACCAATTTATACGATAGGGTGTCAGTTTTCTAGCTAGCATATATATATTACTGAAAAAAAATCTTAACTTATAAGCACGCACGCACGAACTTATAAACCAAGGGGTCGTTTTGTAGGGCATATTGTATAAAGCGTCTCATACCACTTATACAATAGGTGTCGGGTTATATGAAATGATTATGCTATGAAATACAATTATGCCATGATGTGAACATGCAAGTGCAACTCACCCACTCGACTCTGTGTACACAGACCTTTAGTTCCCCCTTTCTGGAGCCGAACCTCCCAGGATACCTCCGTAGTGTCAAATGGAAGCGGTGGGTTGGGCCTTGCCCACCTCTAAACCGGTAATTACACTACCAGTCAGACCTATCGTATGCCTCAATGCTGGTGCACAAAGCAGAGCTCCTGCGTACTCTTGTCGGCTGGCACACCAGACTTTATTTGGTCAAGTGTTAAACCACACTTGCCGAGTCAATGTATTGGCATCGGTGCAACGACCCTCCAATACCGTAGACTCACCACCTTATACATTATGCACATGCAACCTTATGTATCAGCTACTGAGCCAATGCTCCCCGGACCATCCCGTCCGTCATAAACAACAACCGAGCCAAAGCTCGTCGGGCCAACCTGCCCATCACAGACAACAACCGAGACCAAGCTCGCCGGGCCAACCTGCCCACCACCAAATCCACTGAGCCTATAGCTCGAGTGCCCCAACCTACCATCCCGAGACATCGATGTGAGTGAAGGTGAAACCCTAGTTTTACTACTTACTCTTGCATTCCAATTTTTCCTACAGTTTAGGTTTAGCCCAGGACTGCCCAAGGTATTCCCCGTGAAGGGCTCTCGAAGACACTAGGAACTACGATGGGATTATGCCCAAAGCTCCCTTTCTCAAGGCACTTACTATTATTGGTTGCTATCAAAATTCCCAAACACTTACTTGTTTTACTGGATCTAACTTTAAAGTATTTGACACTTCCTTCCCACGAGAAAGGCGATCTTTCGTCGATCCCGAGCACCTCCTAACACTAACCAAACCAACACTCTACTCATCCTATCTTCCAATTATGAACTCATTTTATTTATCCAAACCAACAAATATTTATCCCAAACTCATGTGCCCAAATTCATATTCCAACCTAAATTCTGCAATTTTACTAGATGCAGACCAAGTTAAGCTATATGACATGTAAAGTGGGAGGTACACCAAATAATCACCCAGTACTCCTATAATAATTACTGGGGGCTATTATGACATTTGCGGCCTAAATTCAGGAATTCACAATTTTCCTAATTATCTGATAATTTATTTAATAAATCTAGTAAATCAAAAACCCAAGTTTGAACATGAAGTGCCCATTTGAGACAAATAAATGCTCTACCAAATTTATTATAAATTCAAGATGATTATTTAACATAGAATCCCTAGTATCCCAATTTTTCAACAAGGTTAAGCCTCTGAATCTATTTTTTGAATATAACCTATTTTTATCAATTTAAGAGGCAAGTGCAGCAACACTATTTCCAAAATTCTAAGAAAATTCACGGATGATTGTAAGGACATAAATGATTTAAGTCAAGTTTCATAATTTATTATCAAGTAATGAGCTCTAAACAAATTATTGAACAATTTTCCAAGTTATTAGGCTTGTGAAGTAGGTACTGCAAATATGTATTCAAAAATTCTAATAAAATTCATACATGAGGAATAAGGTCTAAAACCTCCTCTGCCTAATTTTCATGACTTTCCAATGGGCAGTAGGATCATAATAACCAAATGATTAATTAGGGCAATCTCATGAGTTACAAAGGAAGTGCTAAGATTATTGATCCAAAATTCTCAATTAAATTACCAGAGGTTCATACTACCCCTATGACCACACTACCCCAATTTCATTATTGTTCAATGACTTTTACTAACCTATTCTTGCATCATAAAATTTGTGCCCTAAACTATGGTTTGGATTTTGAGGGGCCTACCCTTTTCCAAATCCCCTAATATTTTTACCATAGGGCTTTAGTTACCCTAGTACCCTCCCCACCAAAGTTCAAGTTCATTCAAGGTCTTTTGGCCTCATGCCCTTCAAAAGGCAAAAAAGCACTTCCTTAGGGTTTGGTCGTAGATCTTAGGGCAAATCTATTCTGATCTACCCCATCTTCCTTGGGAAGGTTCTAAAAGCCATGCCAAGCCAGTGGCCCCAATTTTAACCTCTGTTGAGGTGATTTGGCCACTCAAAACCCAAAGTGCACTTTTTGACCAAAATACCCTTATTTTGGCAAGGCTAGGGTTTGCATGATTTCAATTCAAACCATTTTCAAATGAGATGAAATTTTAACCAGAGCCTTATGATGACCCCAAGCACCACTCACCAAAATTTGGGTTAGTTTGGATGTCATTTGGCCCCTAAATTAATTTACCCTAGAGAAATTAAATAATTTCCAAAACTATAGAAAAATTGACCCCAAAAATTCTCATTTGTGGGTAGGCCTAGATATGGCCGAGGGTGCCCCCTGTCCAAATTTCAAGTAATTTGGACCAGAGATGAAGTGTGGGCACCCATTTTAATTTCTGCCTAGCCCTAGGTATAGACCCCACCATACTGAGTGTCCTGGTCAAACCAAGCAACCAAATTGGTTCAAACGAATTTTAAATTAAAGTAGACACATAGGCCTACAAATCATGTGTTGACCATTTTCTCTGAATTAGCCTCTAGGTATTTTTAATAATTAAAAACATTAAATTAATAAAGTGTGACAGAAATAAAATAAACATTTCATAGCCTATAGTTTAATATCAGAGCCAGCGCGAATCTTGGCGCAGATCGGATGGTGCCGGGTTATCTTCAACCTCCAGCCAACGGTCCTGATTCAACCCGCCTGGAGCCATTTCCAACCACTACCGCCGGCTATCCGGTCACCTCCCCGGCCGGCCACCGCCACCACCACCTCCGTTGAGGTGGTGGCTGTCGCCAGGCGACGGCACAACCGCCGGAGCGCCTTTTTCCGGAGATCCCGACAAGGTGAAAAACATGGAAAAACTAGGAATTTTTCAACTTGGATCGGGCTCAACTAAGCCTGAATCCCTTTCTAAATGAATCCTACGATCTACCCATCGATGAAGGAGAAGGGGAGGACCTGTGTGGGTCGCTGAAGCCTTGCCGATCGCCGGATTGTCATAGTGATGGTGGTGGTGGTTGTATTTCTGCTACTGCATAGTGGACTTCCTTGGCTCCTTCAGGTAATGTGTGTAACTGAATCCCTGGAGTCAAGTGGAGCTTTAAGGAGGAGAGTTGGGGTTTTTGGTGGGTGTAGGCTGTCATGGCCATTAATGGCCCCTTAAGAGGATTTCAGCCATGGTGGGTGGGGGATGAAGCATGGCTCAAACCAGTCAAAGAACAACTGGTTGAAATGGGACTGCACTTCCCTTGTCCTAGTGAATTGAATGGGGGTTGGGGAAGGGGAAGGATGAGCCCCAAAGTCTTTCCTCATTACTCCCCTTTCTTTCTCTCTCTTTCATTTGAATATTTTTCTCTCTCCTACTCACCAAGCCTGAAATTTGACTTCTACCTAGCCTAATGGCAGCCCACATGTTCATTTCATCCACTAATACAAGGTTAGCCCAAGTGAATTGGGCTTGAGCTTGAGTTAGCCCATTTGGGCTAGCTTGACCTAAACTTTGACTAGGGTTGACCCTGGTCAATTTGGTCTTTGAGGTTGCCCCTAATGGGTCCTTGGTGAACCATTGGCCTCCCCTAAGGTCTAGGTAAGGTTGACTTGGCCCTTTGGAGGTCACTTGACCCCTAATCAGGGCACTTTGACCACTTTAGGGCTATAGTTGACTTGGGTCAACTTAGCCTTTTTGGTAGACCCCCATGGGTCCTTGGTGACCCATTGGCCTCTCTCTAGGGTTAGGAAAGTATGTGTGGGGTCCACTTGGCTAAGGTAAATTCAAATGGCCATGTGCAGGTCAGTTTGACCCATTTAGGATTAGGGTTGACTTGGGTCAACTTAGCCTCTTGGGTGGACCCCAGTGGGTCCTTAGTGACCATATGGATTACCCAAGTTGTTATGGGTGTTGTGATGGGGTCATGGAGTCAATTTGAAGCCCAAATGTCAAACCCTAAGTCTGGTGATGGGGTTTTGATATAGGTTGACCAAGGTGATTTTCACCTTGGCCTTGTTCATGTGGTCATTTGAGCTTCTGATGGTTTTGTCATGACCTAGTCATGACAAAACAAAACCCTAGGGGTCTAATTATTTGAGGGATGTTACAAATCTCAATATATATAAAAACAATTTCGTCCTCGAAATTAAGGTTAAGCCTACGGGGGTTTCTACTGAAAAAAATAAAACTTGTAACATCCATAAGATTTGAGATATACCTGACTGAGAAGCTCTGGGTACCTCTGTTGCATTAAGTCTTGAGGCTCCCATGTGTGTTCCTCCACCCCCATAATTCCTCCACATGACCTTGACCAATGGAACCTTCTTGCGGCACAAGACTCGTATTCCCTTGTCGTCAATCCGGACTGGTTCCAGCTGGACTGACAAATCAGATGCTACCGACCCATCCATGGCCGTAATCTGCTGCTCTGGGTGTAGTAGAGCCCTCCTAAGAGAGGATACATGGAACACGTCGTGCAGACTCGCCAGCTCCGGTGGCAGCTCCTGCCTGTATGCCAAGGGACCAATCCGCTCCCGGATCGTATAAGGCACCATATATCTTGGGTTGAGCTTCTTATTCCGACCACGTACCCGTGAAACCCCATGCATTAGTCAGATCTTCAAGAACACCTAGTCCCCCACCCAGAACTCCACTGACGATTTCGAGCACCCTGTCCCATATCAATCTCACCTGATCCTCGGCGTCCTCGACAAACTCCGAACCCAAAGTCTTCGGATCCTCATCCTGTATCCATAACAGCGGAGTCCTACACCTCCATCCATACATGGCCTCATAAGGAGTCATCCTTATGCTGGATTGGTAGCTGTTATTATATGAGAACTCGATCAGTGGCAATAGCTTCTCCCAGGGCTCACCGCGATCCAATATGCAAAGTCGCAGTAGATCTTCCAAGGTCTGGTTAGTGCGTTCTGTATGCCCATCAGTCTGGGAATGAAACGTTGTACTGAATGTTAGCTGAGTGCCCAAGTAATTCTGCACTGATCTCGACTCCCTGGACGTAAACCGTCCATCCTGGTCCGATACAATCGACCTGGGTACGCCATGATAACAGACGAAGTGCTCCATGAACTTTCTAACCAACACACCAACCAAGTCATCCTTCCTGATCGGAATAAATCTGGCTACCTTCGTCAGCCAGTCGACGATCACCCAGATCGAATCGTTCCCCATCCGCGATCGGGGAATCCCATGTATAAAGTCCATCGTGATATCATCGAACTTCCAGTCCGGCACTGGGAGTGGCTGCAATAATACTGCGGGGTTTCTGCACTCTGCTTTCACCAACTGGCATGCCTCGCAATGGGTCACGAAGTAGGTGATATCCTACTTCATGTTTGGCCAGTACATGATCTTCTTCAGATCCGCAATCATCTTCGTAACTCCTGGGTGTACTGAATACCGACTGCAATGAGCCTCCATCATAATATCTTCCCAGACCTGTCCTCCCTCTGGTATATAAATCCGTCCTCTGAAACACACTAGACCATCCCTCTGCGAGTAATCCCTAGCAGTGCCTGCTTCTAAGGCTAGGAATATCCGCTCTAGCTGGGCATCCTTCCTATGGCCATCTCTAACTCGGTCTCGAATGTCATCTGGGGCAATCAACGATGCTAGGTACTCCCGGTACAACTCAGGGTGATCCTCGGACACCAAGGATACCTGCATCTTCTCTAACATCTGGACCAACTCCAAGGCCATCAACTGCGTTCCTGCTCCAGGGTTTGCGGCCTTCCGTCTTAGCGCATCTGCCACCACATTCGCCTTCCCTGGGTGGTAGTGCATCTCGTACTGTTAATCTGCTAGAAACTCCACCCATCATCTCTGCCTGATGTTCAGCTCTTTCTGCATGTCCACATACCTCAAGTTCTTGTGATCGGAGTAAATGTCGCAGGGGACACCGTACAGATAGTGTCGCCAGACTTTTAGAGCAAATATGACCGCTCCCATCTCTAATTCATGAACTCGGTAGTTCTACTCATGCTTCTTCAGCTGCCGAGAAGCGTATGCTATCACATGACCATTCTGCATCAGCACCGCACCCATGCCCTGGTAGGAAGCGTCGATGTAGACCTGGAATCCTTCTTTACCCGAAGGGAGGACAAGTATAGGAGTCGAGGTGAGTCGATCTTTCAGCTCCTAAAAAGCCACCTCGCATTGCGTGGTCCAGACAAAGGGCACATCCTTCCTCGTCAGGGATGTGAGTGGAAGGGCAATATGAGAAAATCCATCCACGAACTTACGGTAGTAACCGGCAAGTCCTAGAAAACACCACACATATGTGGCCGACTTCAGCTGCGGCCAATCCCGAACTTCCTGAATCTTGGCCGGGTCCACTACCAACCCAGCACCACTGATGATATGGCCTAGAAAAGCCACCTCCCTCAACCAGAAATGGCATTTGCTAAACTTCGCATAAAGCTGGTGCTCCCGCAGTCTCTCCAGGGTCAGCGTCAGATGTCGTTTGTGCTCCTCCTCTGTCCTCGAGTAAATGAGGATGTCATCAATAAATACAATGATGAAAACATCTAGATATGCCTCGAACACCCGATTCATAATGCTCACGAATGTGGACGGTGCATTCGTGAGCCCGAAAGGCATCACGGTGAACTCAAATAGGCCATATCTGCTACTGAAGGCAGTCTTCAGAATGTCCTCCTCCTGAATCTGCAGCTGATAGTAGCCCGACCTCAAATCCAGTTTTTAAAAGAAATGTACGACCTCCAGCTGGTCAAACAGCTCATCTATCCTTGGCAGTGGATAGGTATTCCGGACTATCAATCGGTTCAGTGCCCGGTAGTCGATGCACAATATAAGTGTCCCGTCCTTCTTCTTGACGAACAACACCGGGGCTCCCCATGGTGAATAGCTTGGTCGGACAAATCCGGCCTCCACTAGTTCCTGGAGCTAGCTTTGAAACTCTGTCAGCTCCTTCGGGGCCATCCGGTATGGTGCTCTAGATGCCAGCTAAGCCCCCGGCACTAGTTGTATCCGGAAATCCTACTCCCGGTGTGGGGGTAGCCCTGGCAACTTCTCTGGGAATATGTCGGCAAAATCTCGCACCACCGGGATATCCGAGATGGAACACTTGGCCTCAGAAATTTTAAACAGCACTTTATAAACTTCCTCCCCCTGCAACTGGGCCTTGACGGCCCGCACGGATGACAGCAAGAGAGGGGGAATAGATCTAATACCTTTGATGATGATGTACGAATCCCCATGCCTCACAGTAATCCTCTTGGACATGCGGTCAATCTGAGTGTGGTTCCAGTGCAACCATGTCATTACCAGGATCAAATCAAAGACTGGCATCTTTATGATCGTCGCTGGTGCTTCAAATATCTTCCCGCCGATCTCCGCCTCCATGTTGCAGCGGGCGGTGGTGAATAGCTCCAATCCGTCTGATAGTTGATAAGTTAATTTATATAGTGATTTTAGTTTAGTTTTTTTATAAATAAATAGTATAATTTATTTGTCTTTATATTAATATATATAATAATTCGTTTATTTTTATATTTCAGGTCAATATGGGCTTCAAATATCATTTTTAAGTCCATGGCAAAGATCTGAAAACATTTGGAGGCAATTAACATTTTTGGCCACGGATAGCTGAAATTCAAATGGTCATAACTTTCAAACCAGGAAGAGTTACGGGACGTGCAACCAGTCAACGGAAAGAGGACGACGTCCTCTACAAATCTGGAGAATTTCACAAGTACATGCCCTATGACACGGGCGTGACCAGGGCGTGAACACGGGCGTGTCTATCTCAAGAATACAGTTTTCTCCAGAAATCTTCCCGGGGCAATTCTGTGACTTTTTCTAAGTACACGCCCCCATGTCACGTGCGTGACCTAGGGCGTGACCAACCCGAAACTGCCGAAATGATGCAAGATTGCGCCGTTTCCAGCCGTTTGCTGACCCGGTCAGTACACGCCCTAGGTCACGGGCGTGACCATTGTGCGTGATACTTCAGGAACTGCCAGAATTTACTCCCGCCGTTTTCAGCCATTTACCGGATTTTGGCATGACCGTGGGGCGTGACCAGCCATTTACCAGATTTTGGCGGTTTCTCCTCCAACGTTCCCGAGCTTTCAAGACGGCGGTTCCGAGCCTGACACGCCCTAGGTCACGGGCGTGACCTAGGGCGTGACCTTGCAGAAATTTTTCCTATAAATTACAGATGAGTCCAGAGGCTTAGAGAGAGCTAGTAGGCCCATCTAGGAGTAGTTTCAGTAGATTATTTCCTGTCTTTATGCATTTTTCTTCATGTACTTTTTAATTTCATAGTTGTAGACTTTAATTATTGCACTTTTATTGTGTAATTGTTTACCTTTCCATGTAGTACTATTTTCATTTCCACTTGATTTTGATAAGTTTTAGAATAAAATAATCTCCTTTTGTCAAACTCTTTATTTATCGCTTACGATTTATCTCTGATTTATATTGTGTCGAATTCATATTTCGCGGATATACTCTTCGATTTTAGATCCGTATCTTAAATGACCGAGAGGTTGCGGATACGAGTAGATCACTCAGATATAAAAGGAGTTGCATACACTCCTCGAGAGAGGACGACATAAATCTTCCGGATTGGAGTCAAATCCAATAGAGGGGTTCACAGTCTAATGCAAGCTTAGGGGTTTCGACTGGCCGAGAGGTCTTAATCGATCAACCTAAGGTTAGCCAAAAACATGAGCTCAAGAGAGACGCTTTTGTACTTAAGGAACCTCCATGGTCGAAGTTGTTAATTTAGAGCTTGGTTTCCATAAAGAGTTTGTTTTAATTCAAGGCGAGTTCAGATTAAGTGCTAGTTTTCAGTTTAGTTTCTTTCATTTTGTTTAATTTAATCTCCTTTTATATTTAGATAAAATAATATTAATTTGCGTGAGTAGGAGTACTCAACAGGCCCCGAGTCTAATACTACATTTCCTATACTATATTTCGATAGGTACGCTTGCCTATTTCGAGATTATAGTTTGGATACTTTTTAAAACTATAAAATTCCTCATCAAGTTTTTGGCGCCGTTGCCGGGGACATTTTGGTGATATTTTGAAAGCGCAAATTTTATTACTTTTATCACTCTCTTTCTCTATCCCCAATTCTTTTTTTATTTTCTTTTTCAAATTCATTTCTATTAGGTAACAGTTGTTTTATTTTTCTTTTTATAAAAAAATGTTATCTCACACAGCTTTGTTTAACAGATAGCACAGTTTAAAGACAAATAACAGACAGAAATTAAAACAACAAGAAAATTACTTCTTTGGCTTCTTCTGCTGAGGTTTGTCTTCTGCTTTCTTTTCTCCTGGCTTCTTGAAAATGATTTCTCTGTTAAGATTTTGAGCTTGAGCCACTGTCATGGTCATATCAGCTGCCCCAATAATTTTCAATGATGTAGCCCTGGGGACAACTGCTTCTGGATGAAGTTTCATATAATCATCAACATTAAATAGTTTGTTGTCTTTGTCAAATCTTTTCAGCTCTTCCTTTTTATACTTTGACATAGTTGAAAGACCAGAAATATCTTTTCCTTCTGCTTTAGCTTTATTTATCAATGATAGACCAATCGGCTCTTGGTATCTAGCCATTCTTGATGTATTTGCAGTCTCTGGATCTTCAAGAGGAATTGGAGGAGAGAGAGGTCTTTTTGGGCTTTCAGCTTTATGAGCTTCAGAACTTTGTTGTTGCTGCTGCTTCTTATGCTGTTGACTTCCTGAGGAGGATGGCCTCTGCTGGCTGCTTCCAGAAGATCTCCCTGACTGTCTTTGATAAGTTTGCATTGGGGCAGATCTCTGGGAGCTAGAGCCACTGGCACCAGCTGCTGGAGGAGGAGGAGGATCCTTCCTGTATCTGTGTACTGGAGGAGGGGAGTATCTCCTGCTTCTCTTTCTATCTTTCTGCTGGTTTTTGGAGAGCCACATCCATGCTGGCATTCCCTTATATGGAGACACATTGTGCAGAATATAGTAGGGAGTGTCTACAGTGGGATTTGGCTTGGGAGGAGGAGCAGCCTTTCTCTTCTTTGTCAACAATCTCTTTTTCCTACTAGATGCATCCTCATCAGAATCAATATCATCATCATCAGATTCTGAATCTTGAGAGGTATCATACAATGCATCCAAAGCTTTTAAAGCTTTATCAGAAACAACAGCCTTTGCTGGAGGAGGGGCAGAAGGTTCAGGAATAAGAGTTTCAGCAACAAGAGAAGAATTATCTGTACAAGATTCAGAAACAAAAGAGACAGAGCTATCAGCTACTGCCTTATTCTCTTCTTCAATGTCTGCCTGAATAAGCTCATCTAGAGTAGGCATAGGAGAGTCATCCATAATAAAATATGTTGCTGAGACTGGCACTGATGTATCTTCTGTAATGACTTTTGAGCTAGAGGCAGAGAGAGCAAAATTGTCACAGAGTTGCTTGGCAACTGTTGGACTAGCCGGAGAGGTATATGGTACCATAGCCAAATAAGGCTTAGAGAAATCTGCTGGAGGGAATTTCATATGTACAGTGTCAACACTTCTCAACAAAACTAATAAATTCACTGTGGGATTTAAATAGAAATCACCAACAGGAGTTATTTGAGCAACTGACTCATCCAAATCAATGTCAGTATTCATAAATTGAATTAACTCAGACATCTCAGCATCAAAGTCTGTCAAAATTGGTGTATCCTTATCTGAATCTGAATTTGCTGGAGAGGGAACTGCTGTGACTGCTGCTGCTGCTGTATCTGCATCTGCTGCAACTTCATCACAAAGCATCTCCCCCTGCCTGGGTTCAGGAATACCTGGAGCCAGGCCCCTAGATGAAGAGGGCACAGCAGATAGAAGAGAGATCTGGGCAGATAAGGAATTAATGGAGGTCACAAGAGGTGTAATGGCCTCTTGGATCAAGGATTTGATGAGAGGTGTGAGCAAAGGAATGCGGGTAGATGGACCAAATGGGGAAGGGGAAGGGGATGGAATGGGAGGAGGAATAACAGATGGAGGGGGGCATCTTGCATGATTGCATCTGATGGTATATTATAAGATGGGATGATGGATAAGTGTGGGGGAAGAGGAGACTGTGGAGGTGTAGGAATAGGAATGTCCTGAGGGGAATCTGGAGGAGTGGGTTGATGATCAACTTGCAAGGGGGAAGATGGAGGTGGAGATGGAATGTTTGTCAGGTCAAGTGGTGGAGATGAAGGAGGGGTAGGTACATGAGGAGGCTTCTTTGGAGGAAGAGGTGCTGGAATAGATGGTTGAGATGGAGGAACCTCTTCAGCAGGGTGGAGAGCGGCCTTTACAGCCCTTGTGCTCTCAGAAGTTTGGAGGGAGGAGGAAGAAGCCTTTGAGGGCTTGGAGATGGTCCTCTCCCACCTGCCAAACAGAGCGCAAGTGAGGCGCTTGCTGGCGTTTATGAAGATGGTCGGGGAGACCATACATTCAGCAGTCTTCGCTTGAAGAAATATGCCCAAAATTCTGTCAAAGCAGACTTCCTTCTTGTTGTTCTTCTTTTTAATCAATTCAAAGAACACCTTACTCCAATCAACCTGTCGCTTATTCACTACTGCACACATTATTAGAAATTGGTGACGGGTAATATAGTCATGAGCAGAGTGCTTGGCCATCAGAATCTTTCCCATAATATCTGCCAGAAATTGGTAGGCGGCGGATAATTGCTTTTTCAACAACTTATTAGGGTTGTTCCCAGAGAAACCCATTAGTTTCAGCATGTCATTGAATTCCTCAGAATCCATTTCCAGATTGTCTTCTCCGTTCACTAATCCAAATACTTCAGTGAGAACTGCGGGAGAGAGGGAAACAACAGTGTTCCCTATATTGCCGGTCAAAACATCTTCTTCAGAAACTGTAGATGTATATACCCATTGTCGTATTTCCGTTCCATGAAGTCTAATGCGCCTGGTCATGAAATCCTTTAAACTTAGTTCTTCCAGTAGTTCCAAGATGTAAAGGAAGATGGGGTCAGAGTGTTGAAACGCCTCAAAGTCCATGTCGAATCCAGTGTCAAACTTCATTGCAACCAGAGCACCTGAGGGAATCGTCATTGATGTCCTGCAAGAAAAACACAGAGAGAAACGGCGATCAAGAGCAAAGGAACTGAAAGCGCGGGACGGAGGTCGAAGAAAACCTAGATATAAGATTTTCAGAATATGAATCGACAAACTCCGTTCCACGAAAAAGAAAAATTCTTCGAACTGAGCTCGACGAAATAAATTATAGATAGATGATTCGTCAATCTCATCCAGAAGAATCGAAAACAGTTCGTCGAACTCCGTTCGACGAAATGTCTTCTTGAAGCAAAGTTCGTCGATCTCTGGTCGACGAAAATTGTTTCCTCACACAGAGAATTCGTCGATCTCCGTTCGACGAGAATCTCTCAAACTTTCCCTAATTCGTCGAACTCCGTTCGACGAACTCTGGAAAATTCGTCGAATGCAGACAGAAACTAGGTTAACTCTTCTCCATCAATCATTCTCAGTTGATTTATAAGGAACAGATGGGTTTTCTCATCCAATGGCTTGGTGAAAATATCTGCTCTATGTAGATCAGTAGGAATGTGGATCAAGTTAATTTTCTTTTTGTCCACATTATCTCTAATGAAATGATGTCTTATTTCAATATGTTTGGTCCTAGAATGGTGAGCTGGATTCTGTGTTATAGCAATAGCACTAGTATTATCACAAAATAATGTTGAATTATTTAAGTTGACACCATAATCTAAGAGTTGGTTTTGTATCCATAGCATTTGTGAACAGCAACTAGCAGCAGCCATGTATTCTGCTTCTGCAGTTGATGTAGACACAGATGTCTGTTTTTTACAAAACCAGGAGACAAGTCTCATACCAAGGAACTGGCATGTTCCAGAGGTACTTTTCCTGTCCACTCTACATCCAGCATAGTCAGCATCTGAGTATCCAGTTAACTCAAACTCTGACTCTGCAGGATACCAGAGTCCTAGACTAGGGTAACTCTTTATATATCTCAAAATTCTTTTTAGGAAAATAAGGTGAGATTCTTTAGGGTTCACTTGGAACATAGCACAAAGGCATGTGGCAAACATTATGTCAGGTCTGCTAGCTGTTAGGTATAATAGGGATCCAACAATTGTCCTATAATTTTTCTGATCTACAGGTTTCCCTGCTGCATCAGAATCCACAACAGCATTTGTAGCCATAGGGGTTTTCATCCCTAAAGCATCACCCATTCCAAACTTTTTGATAAGCTCTTTAGCATACTTACCTTGGGAGAGGAAGATATCATCTGGGAGCTGCTTCACTTGGAGACCAAGGAAGTAGGAAAGCTCACTCATGCTACTCATCTCAAATTTTGAATGCATGAGGTCAGCAAACCTCTTGCACAACTTGGGATTAGTAGACCCAAAAATAATGTCATCCACATATATTTGTACTAACAATGTTTGGTCCTTATGATGTCTAGTGAAAAGTGTTTTATCTATGGTTCCTCTTGTAAATTTATGCTCTAAAAGAAAGCTTGCTAGGGTCTCATACCAAGCTCTTGGAGCTTGCTTTAAACCATAGAGAGCTTTATGCAATTTAAAAACAAAAGAGGGTTGAGTTGGAGAGATAAAACCTGGAGGTTGTTCTACATAGACCTCTTCTTAAAGTACTCCATTTAGAAATGCATTTTTGACATCTATCTGGTAGACCTTGAATCTCTTGTAAGCTTCATAGGCAAGGAATATCCTAATGGCCTCTAACTTTGCAATAGGGGCAAAGGTTTGGTCATAGTCTATTCCTTCCTCTTATCTGTAGCCTTGAGCAACAAGCCTAGTCTTGTTCCTCACTATGTTGCCTTGAGCATCCAACTTGTTCTTGTATACCCATTTGGTTCGAATAACTGGATAGTTATGGGGTCTTGGAACCAAATCCCAAACTCTACATCTCTCAAACTGATTGAGTTCCTCTTGCATTGCAATGATCCAGTGGGGATCTTGCTCTGCCTCATGAATGGTGAGAGTTTCAATTTGAGAGAGAAAACAGGCATGCATCAAGTCTTGGTTGAGTTGATGCCTTGTTTGTACACCTGCTGAAATGTCTCCAATTACTTGAGATCTGGGGTGATCTCTAAGTGTGACAAGATCAGTTGGTGGAGCTGGTTGAGCAACAGCTTCAGTATTTAATTCCTCTTGGGGAATGATACTAACTGTTGGGGAAAATTCAGCCACTTCCTCTTGACTTTCCTCTTCACTATCTTCAGCAACCTGTGGAGTGGGCTGGTTTGACACCTCTTGGGTAAGGTTCAGTCCATCCATAGACTCACACAGTGGTGGAACCTGCAAAGAGCTTATGGTAGAAATCTCTTTCTCCTTGTATGACATGTTAGTCTCATCAAAAGATGCATGAATAGATTCTTCAATTTTAAGAGTTGATTTATTATACACCCTATAAGCTTTACTGATCATGGAGTATCCCAGAAATACTCCTTCATCAGCTTTAGCTTTGTTGGAACCAGCTCTCTGATCCCTCCTAAAGTTCGAAACAGGATGCAGCCCACGCGTACTCTCCCTGCGCTACCCTCCTGACGAGAGTCAGTGACCTGAAAAACAGACCGAGGGGGCCCAGCTCGGAGGTCCCACCTCTTACCCGGAAGAACTGGAAGTCTTCCCCTCCCTAGCCAGTACTGAGCTAGGTGCCTGTGAGGAAGATAATGGAAAGGTTCAACAACCTCTTCTCAGGCACCTTATCGGTCTATTTATAGGCCTCTGAATCTGCTCTGCAAATAACACTTCTGAGTTAACCTGAAATGACCAAAACACCCTAGACAGGGTCTGCGAACAGCCAAACTCCGCTGTTCTGGAGAGCTATATGCAGACCTCCGGGGGTAAAAATGTAAAATTACCTGGGGCATAAAGGTAAAAACCCCCCTTGGGGGTAAGAAGGTAAAGACACCTCTCTTCACATGTGGCGAGTGGGGGAAGATCCGTCAGGCCTAGAGAGGTCTCGCCTAGTGGGCCCTCTCGCCGCTCCAGGAGGTCTCGCCTAAAGAGGTCTCGCCTATTTCCGTGGGCTGTCCACATCTCTCGCCTCTTACAGGTGGGCCTCCTCCCATCTCGCCAATCCTCCTTCCTCGCTTGCTGGGTCACCTCTCGCGAGCCCAAGGTTGTACACAATTCCCGCTCTTTTCGAGGTTGCCCTAACCTCGGAAAGACAGTCCAACCGTGGCTCGCGATGCTAGGATTCCTTTATGAGAATCTTTGGTGCCCCCCCTACGGGGCCTATAAATATGAGAAGAAAGCCTTCATTTGGAACTCTTTAGCCTTCATCTCTTCTTCTTTCGGAATGTCTCATAGTCAAAGTTTCCGCGAGCGCCTTGCGATTGTGCGAACGCGAAACAAAGCCAACACGGACGCCCTTTTCCCGGATCTGGGGCGTACTCCCCCCTTAGCCTCTCCGCCCTCTCACCTAAAAAGGACGAAAGCCGCCTGCCCCCCTTTCTCGGCGGGCGCAACCTCCTCTGCCCCTCCGATAGACAACCCATTTGCTTCTTCCGGAGAGCAGGTAATCACATTATCCTTTCCCTTCTCTGGTTTCGCCTGCTGACTACGCTTTTTCAGGGAAGTTTTGCTGATTCGCCGGTGTCTGCCAATCCTCCCGATAATGTACGCCAGGTTCCCCAGCGCACTAACTCGCCCAAGGCGGCCTCCCCACCCCCCTCGCGGAGAGAAAACCTCTCGCGAGTTGTGGGGAACCCTCGCATCCCCAGTAAGATCTCTTCCCTTCTCGCCTCTCTGTTGATTCGCCTTCTTTTATCCGACTCGCGCGGGCTCATCCTTGCTTGAGATCTCTCGCTATTTCCGCAGGCGTCCACTTTGATTCTGATACTGAAGAAGCTCCCGCGTCTCCCCCCCCCCCCCCCCCCCGCTCGCCTCTTCCTCATCCTGGCGAGATCGAGGACTACTTGGGTGATCCCATGGACCCCCTGGAATTGAAGCGGAGGACCGCCAGGATGTTTCGTAAATATACGCACATAATCCGCGAGATGGAGCTGGAGAAGCAAGCCTCCGACCGGCGCATGGAGTGCATTGAAGCAGATTATCACCGCCTTTCCGCCAGGATGGAAGCGGACGGGGTGCTAGACGGGACCGACCCCCAGGCCATCTTAAACGAGATGGACGAACATCTCCGTCTCGCGCGCCGCGGCGTGATCGCTGCTCGCGCCTTTCACCTTCCTGGCCGCCCTCCATGCGCGGGAGGTAAAGATGGCCGCTGGCAGTGGGTGCGGAACTAAACTGTCGCAGTCCCGTCTCGCCTTCTCTGGATCTTGTTTCATCAATTTCGTTGTTTGATTACTGATATGTTGTATAAACTTATTTGGGCGAGATGTTCCCTTCCGCGGGACGATCTATTTTAAACTTTTGGTAATGCACTGGTCATATCACGCCGTCTTTTCATTTTTGTCATGATTAGCTATTATTTTATTATTTTATTAGTCCTGTAATGATGGCTTGCCTCGAAAAGAATGATGTGGCGCCCCCGCCTCTTGAGTTCTAGAGAGAGAGGGAAAAACGAAACGTCGGGGTGTCCTCTCATTTCCCGCCGCCTGACTTTCCCGCCTCTTTCCCCTATCCCTTATAAATATCTCCAACCCCGGACCCTCTGCCTTAACATTCTAAGCCGTTTCTTTGATCCCGGTTCCCGTCTCCCCTTCGCCATCTCGCGTCTTTCTCTGAACCGTCCTCTCTCTCTTTTGCCGCTTTCTTGCCAGTCATGGGAAAGAAAAAGATTGAAGAGGGCGAGGGGTGCAGCCGTTGCGGGAAGCGCTTCGTGGACCACGACTTCCCTCTCGGCAGACTGCCAGAGGAAGACCACGCTCGTTTCGCCAGCGAGTATCTCTCCGACAGCTATCTGTCTCGCCCGCCCAAGGTTGGCGAATGCATCAACACCTTCTACCCCAATGAGCTGGCTTTCCCCGTCTCGCACTTCGAGGCGGGGCTGCGGCTTCCCCTCTGGCCGTAGGTCAAGCTAGTGCTGAAGTACTTTGGGGTCGTCCCGGCCCAATTCAACCCCAATGTCATCTCCATGCTGATCGCTTTCGCCTGCTACCTGCGGCGAGAGCGCATTGAGTTTAGTCTAACTGCCTTCCGCAAGCTGTTTGTCTACCACGTCAAGGACGACGGCATCTCTTACTTCACAGGCCAAGGCCTTAAAGTGTGCGAGACGCCGAACAAGAACCACCACTGGATAACGCGGTTCGTCTTCATCCGCGGGGATCTGGGAGGTATCCCTCTCGCCCCCGTATCTCCTGCCGAATGCTATTATGACACCCCCAAGGTGGGGGGTGCCGAGAAATACCTCTGCGATTTCTTCGCAGGGAAGAACTTCGAAGTCCAATACCTTCGGCGAGACCTCGACTCGCTCCCCGACGTCTTCCCCGGCGAAGGTACGCTTCGATTTCCCTCTTTATCCTTGTAAATTCTTACTCCCTGCTGACTGTCATCTTATCTAGGAGAGAGGACCGTCCCCGTCCATCCCCCCTGCCAGAGTAATCGAGCTCTCGCTTTGGCGAGTATGGCGGCGGAGGCTGCGAAAGACACGCTGACACCTGCCACCAAGAAGAGGCCCGCGGGCGAGGGTACTTCTCGCCTCAGCCCCAAGAAGAAGAAAAAGTCTGTGTCCTTCAAGAAGGAAAAATCTGCAAAGGAAAGAGAAGAGCCAGCGGGGTCCCTGTCCCCCATCACTCTATCGTCTCCCTCGCCTCCACGACGACCCGTCTCGCCCGCCCGCGAGACGGTCTCTTCAGAGCCAGCTGCCCGCGGCCATGTTCAGCCCTCTCAGCTCCCTCCTGGCGAGACTGGCTCGTCCAGCCGCCCGACTCCCGCCTCACACCCTAATTATAATATGGGGCCTGTGACGGACGATGACGCCGGCGAGCCGGTTCTCATATGGGACCAAGACTCCAACCGCGTGTCGGTGTCTACCCTTCTCCCTTCCTGGAAGGAACAGGACCCCCCCCCCCCACCTGTCATGTCTTCTCCTTAGGGTTTGGGTTGTATGGCGGTCTTGGCTCCGAGCCTGTAGATAACGAGGCATCGCGAGACCTCATTCTAAAAAGTGCCCACTCTCAGTTTCGCTCCCTGGAGCTCGGGCACCGGGTCTCGCGCCGCCTCGTTTTCAACAACAGGAAATGGAAGGAGGCGGAGGCCGGTCTCGCCGCGGAGCGCGAAAAGTCCCTTGACCTGGAGAAGCGGTTGCTTGTTGCCGACAACCTCCTTGCGCAGAGCCAGGGCGGCGTGGTAAGTTTCCTTACCGTTGCTTTGCTAGTCTTATTCTTGCTTCTTATAGTCCCTCACTTGCCCTCCTCCTGCAGGATGCCGAAACGGCCAACAGGATGCGCTCGCGTATTGAGGAGCTGGAGGGGGAGAACAAGAAGTTGAAAGCCGAAAATCTCCGCCTCCGGAGCAGCGCGACACCCCCACTGGATCAATTTCCCGTTCCTTTCCGCTATTCCGTAGATGAGGTGGACGCCATCTGCCGGGACTCAAATATCAAGACGGCGGAGGTTGTCCTCAAGATGATGAAGGAGCCGGGAGTGGTGCGCGAGGATGCAGAGACGGTGACCGTCCGCGACCTGGTCCCCCGCTTATACGGCGAGTCGGACGGCAGCTCTTCCTCTGACAGCGAGTAGCGTACCATCCACTACAGTGACTTCTCTTCCCCACCTTCTTTTGTCTAGTACTTGTGGTTCTGGTACACTCCCTTGAAAAAAGGAGAGCGAGGTGTTCCCGCTTTATGGATATTTTGTTTAAAACTTTTTATATACTAATTGTCGCTTCCCTCTTTGGGCGTCTTGTGTAATAGTTAGTCAGAGGCAACTTTTTAGATGCTATTTTAATTGCCGCCTTGATCTTCTGCCATCTCGTTTAGCTGCTAGCCAAAGGCATGAGACTATTTTTTGGACGTCATTTAATTGCTGCTTTTACCGTCTGCCATCTCGCTTAATAGCCAGCGCGAGGCAATTTTTATCGCTTTTCGCCCCTATCTTTATTACCGCCCACTGTTAGCGCTCGCCTCGCCGCAAGATTATCCCGCGCTGGAATCCCTGGGGACCGGCCGTCTCGCCCGGCCGGTTCCGCCTTCTAAGGCTCACTTGTGCCGGGAATAAGGAAGATCCTCCCGCCAGGCGCGAGGCCACCTATTGCGAGTGCCGGCCAGGGACCTTCTTCCCTGGCCCGATTCCTGGCCCCTCTCTGTTTTAGGGACTTTCTATCAACCTTCTGATGAACATGGATCTTTCCCCACGCGAATTCTTACCCTTAGACTTGTCCCCTCGAGTGAGTCTACCGCCCTGCCAGCTAGATGGGAGCCTGGTCAGCGGGTCTGCTCGGGGTCTCCTCTCCGAAACTCCTCCAACCACCGAGTGAGCCTACAGCCCTGCCAGCTTGATGGGGGCCTGGTCAGCGGGTCTGCTCGGGGTCTCCTCTCCAAAACTCCTCCAACCACCGAGTGAGCCTACAGCCCTGCCAGCTTGATGGGAGCCTGGTCAGCGGGTCTGCTCGGGGTCTCCTCTCCACAACACCTTCAACCACTGAGTGAGCCTACAGCCCTGCCAGCTTGATGGGAGCCTGGTCAGCGGGTCTGCTCGGGGTCTCCTCTCCAAAACTCCTCCAACCACCGAGTGAGCCTACAGCCCTGCCAGCTTGATGGGAGCCTGGTCAGCGGGTCTGCTCGGGGTCTCCTCTCCAAAACTCCTCCAACCACCGAGTGAGCCTACAGCCCTGCCAGCTTGATGGTAGCCTGGTCAGCGGGTCTGCTCGGGGTCTCCTCTCCAAAACTCCTCCAACCACCGAGTGAGCCTACAGCCCTGCCAGCTTGATGGGAGCCTGGTCAGCGGGTCTGCTCGGGGTCTCCTCTCCAAAACTCCTCCAACCACCGAGTGAGCCTACAGCCCTGCCAGCTTTATGGGAGCCTGGTCAGCGGGTCTGCTCGGGGTCTCCTCTCCACAACACCTCCAACCACCGAGTGAGCCTACAGCCCTGCCAGCTTGATGGGAGCCTGGTCAGCGGGTCTGCTCGGGGTCTCCTCTCCACAACACCTCCAACCACCGAGTGAGCCTACAGCCCTGCCAGCTTGATGGGAGCCTGGTCAGCGGGTCTGCTCGGGGTCTCCTCTCCAAAACTCCTCCAACCACCGAGTGAGCGTACAGCCCTGCCAGCTTGATGGGAGCCTGGTCAGCGGGTCTGCTCGGGGTCTCCTCTCCAAATCATCTCGCCTCTGGTGCCTTGCAAAGGTCACCCACCCTTTTATCGCATCAAAAGAGCACATCAGAATGATAAGCATTGTATAATAATAATAAAAAGGTGCGATGGATAGAGTGCTACGGGTAAAATCTCTTTAAATCATCACCACTCCGGGCTCGCTCGAGGGATACCCCGTCCACATCCTGGAGGTGGTACCCTCCTGACTTTAAGACTTCTTTTACTACAAAAGGACCCTCCCAATTGGGGTTAAGCTTCCCTACGGAGGCCCCTCTACCCGCTGCATCTACCTTTTTCAGGACCAAATCTCCTTTCTCAAACTGCCTGATCCTTATATGCTTGTCGAAGTAACTTGCCATCCGGCACTTGACCTCCTCCTGTCGGACCATCGCCAAATCCCGGAGCTCCTCCACGAGATCCAATGAGAGTCTCTGTTCTTCTTCGTTCTCTGCTCTCCATCCTTCGGCTCCTTCCCTTGCAACTGCTACTCTTGGTGATGTGACCTCAAACTCGATAGGTATGACAGCCTCTGAGCCATGAGAGAGCTTAAACGGGGTTTCCCCGTGGCTGTGTTTGGTGTGGTCCTCAAGGCCCACAGTACTGAGGGTAGCTGCTCCACCCAGCTCCCTCTCAAATTCTCCACTTTTTTCTTCAATAGATTGACAATGACCTTATTAGCCGCTTCGACCTGTCCATTACTCCGTGGATGATGAACAGAGGCAAAGCGGAGATCTATTCCCAAACGAATGCAGAAATCCACGAATTCTCTGCTTGCAAATTGTGGTTCGTTATCTGTCACAATGGCTAGGGGCAACCCATGCCGGCAGATGATCTCCCCCCATACGAAATTCTTGACCACCTGCGAGGTTACCTTAGCCAACGCCTTCACCTCCAGCCACTTCGAAAAGTAGTCCACCATGACCAACAGGAATTTCCTTTGGCCACTTGCTTGGGGAAAGGGGCCCACCAGATCTAGTCCCCATATAGCGAATGGCCAGGGAGCTGTGATGGTCCGCAACCTCTGGGCCGGAAGGAGCTGAAGGGGGGCGAACTCCTGGCACTTTTGACACTTTTTCGCGAATTCCTCCGCATCTCTCCTGAGGGTAGGCCAAAAGTACCCCTGCCTCAGCACCCTCCCTTCTAAAGTCCGGCTCCCCGAGTGACTTCCACATTCTCCCGAGTGAATCTCCTGCAGAACCTTGGGAACCTCCTCCTCTGACACACATCTGGCCAGCAAACCTGACAGGGTCTTGCGATATAAAACTCCATCCTTCAGCAGGTAGTACGCCGATTTGTATCTGGTATGCTTCTTGTCGAGTTCCGTCGCGGGTAACTGTCCTGATGCCAAAAAGGTGATGAAGGGGTCCATCCACGACCTCTGCTGGCATACTTCCATGAGTTCCCCTTCCTCTATAGACGGTCTGAAGAGTTCTGTCACTGTTCCCCCGGCTCGAGGGCCATGCTTGGCGAGTTGGTCCGCCTGAGTGCTCTCCTCCCTCGGGACGTGCTGAATTGAGAAGCTTCGGAACTGCCCTATGATGTCCTTGACCTTTCCTAGATACAACTGGAGGGTGGGCTCCCTTGCCTCGAACTCCCCTTTGATCTGGCCTGCCACTACCATGGAGTCTGTCGAGGCCTCAATGTCTTGTATGCCCAGCTCCCGGGCTAACCTGAGTCCCGCAATGACCGCCTCATATTCCGCTTGGTTGTTGGTGATTGCGAAATGAATCTTCAAAGCCTGCTCAATCTGGGTCCCCTCCGGGCTGATCAGGATCACCCCTCCCCCAAAGGAATTTCTCCCCGACGCTCCATCCACCAACATCTTCCAGGTTGCCCGAGGGGACGCCTCCGTCTCCTGGACCTCCACTACATAGTCCGCCAGGAAATCGGCCACCGCCTGTGCCTTTATGGCGAGCCGAGGAACGAAGACGAGGTCGAATTCACTGAGCTCTATTGACCATTTTGCTAGCCTCCCAGAATGCTCTACCCCCTCCAAGATGCGACGGAGGGGGTGATCTGTTACCACTTGTATGGAGTGAGCCTGAAAATACGGCCTGAGCTTTCGGGCCGAGATGATGAGGTCAAATGCTAACTTCTCAAGAATGGGGTACCCGAGCTCCGCTTTCTTCAGGACCCTGCTCACGTAATAGATCGGAAATTGTTTCCTCCCTTCTTCTCGCACAAGAACCGAGCTCACCGCCACAGTCCCTACCCCCAAATATAAAAACAAGACATCTGCTTCCCTTGGTCCCTAGAGTAAGGGCGTCTGGGTAAGCTGTTGTTTTATGGCCTGGAAAGCCGTCTCACATTCCGAGGTCCACTCGAATCTCTTGCCTCCTCGCAGCGTTCGGAAGAAGGGCGAGCACCTCTCCCCGGCTCGAGAGAGGAACCTGCTTAGCCCGGCCAACTTGCCTGTGAGACGCTGGACTTCCTTAACATTCCTAGGGGACTCCAATTCTAGGATTGCTCTCACTTTTTCGGGGTTGGGCTCCACTCCAGATGGAGTGAGAAGATGTCCCCGGAACCTTCCTCTGCTGGCACCAAAAACACATTTCAGGGGGTTGAGTCTCATTTTATACTCCCTTAGGGTTTCAAAGGTCTCCTCCAGATCTAGGATATGAGCTTCGAGGTCCTTGCTTTTGATCATCAAGTCATCTACGTATACCTCGAGGTTCCTCCCTCTCTGCTCTCGGAAGATCCGATCCATCATTCTTTGATAGGTTGCTCCCGCATTTTTCAAACCGAAAGGCATCATATTAAAGCAAAAGCATCCATCCTCCGTGACGAAGGTGACGTCCTTAACGTCCGGGGATGCATGCGTATTTGATGATATCCAGAAAATGCATCCAAGAAACTCATAAAGGGGAAACCGACGGCTGAGTCAACCAGCGCGTCGATTCGGGGCAGCGGGTAACAATCCTTGGGGCATGCTTTATTTAAAAGAGAAAAATCCACACACATTCTCCACTTACCCTCCCCTTTTTTGACCATTACAACATTACTCACCCACCCCGGATACTTACAGGCGGGCACAAACCCCGTCTTAAGTAATTTTTCCACTTCCTCTCTAATAGGTCCGGCCATCTTGGAGGCGATGGCCCTCTTCTTCTGTTGTATGGGGCGAGTGTTGGGATCTAGATTGAGGCGGTGACAGGCGACGTCTGCATCGACCCCAGGCATGTCCGCGGCGCTCCATGCGAAGACGTCAATATTTTTCTACACGCAGGTCCTGATCTTCTCACGGTCCTCCGGGCTGAGCTCGCCACTGATTTTTATCTTCTCCTCTCGGTCTTCCTTGGTGCGGATCTCTACCTCGAGGACCTCCACGGCCGCTTTCAGCCTTGATGGCTCTTCCTCTCCTTCCTGCTCTGCCTGCGCATCATGTTCCTTGGTTGGGTTCGGCGCTTTGCCCGTGGCGCTTCTACGTTGGCAGTTGGGTATGCATCATCATCTCAAGACCGGGGGAGCGCACTTCCCCCGGTGGGTCTGCTTTGTCTCCCACTTGCTTGCGTCCTCCTCTGAGCCATGTGGGCCTGTTGTGCGTGAGACCCGCCCTTCTCTTTTCTGTCCGCTGGTGCCCCCTTCCCCTTTGGTTGGTCGACCCTCCCTCTTCTTCCATCTCTTCTTCCATCTGCCTTTTCTCTCTCCTCCCTACCTCTTCTTTTGGCTCCTCTTCCTCTGATGCCTCCGACTCTTCGCCCTCCTTTCCAGCCACTTCCAGCCTCTCCACCATGCCTAAGTTCCTTACCATTTCCCCCTCTCCCTTCGCACTTTCCTTCTCCTTTTCTTCTACCACCATCATCTCCCCGAACTCCTCTCCCGCCATTTCTGGCTCCCCCGCAATGCCTCCCACCATTACTACTTCTTCTCCTCCAGCATCTTCCTCCTCTCTTTGCTCTTCCCCGCCTCCCTGTTCTTGTTGTAATTGCTCCATCCACTTTCCCAACTCCTCCGCGCCTCCCCGCCAGGAGATGGTGTTCACTGCCGTCACGTAGCATTCCCTAGCAGCCTTTGGATCCCCCCGTACCCTGATTTGGGTACCTCCTGAATTCAGCTTCAAGCACTGGTGAAACGATGATGGGACGCATCTGAAAGCGCTGATTAAGGGGCGCCCAAAGATAGCGTTGTAACTACTGGGGGCATCCACTATGACAAAGCGGCAATTCCGGGACAGCCCTCCCAGGGTCACCTGAAGTCCCACTCCCCCCTCGACTTCTTTCCTTTCCCCTGAGAACCCAAACAGTGGTCCATCCGCCGCCAGCACCCTCCGGGCCTCCACCCTCATTGCATTGAATGCTTTTTTGAAAATCACGTTCACTGAGCTCCCATTGTCTACTAGGATCCGCGACACCGTGAAGTTCTCGATGGCGGTCCGTATCACCAGCGCGTCACAAAAGGGGTCCTCATGGTCGGGCATGTCTTTCCTTGAAAAGGTAATCTTTTCATCTGGAGGAGGGGATTGTGACGTCGAGGCGACGCTTCGGCGGTACATAGTGTGAAGGCTCGCCTTTCGGGCCGCCTCTATCCCCACCCCCCCCCCCCATTGATCACTCCAATCCCCCCGCGATCCCCTTCATCCGCTCGATCCACACATCGATCCTCTTCTCCTGTAACTGTTACTTCCTCTATCCGCACCGGCCTTGGCTGTTCTCCTGCCCCTCGAGTTCTCCTCATCTCTAAGAAATCTGGGCAGGTAGCCGTTGCGTGACCTTCCTCCTCGTGGAAGTCACAATATGGCAACGCCACCTCCCCCCCCCCTGCCTTCCTTCCTGAGGGTTCCTCCTTCTCCCTGCTCCTTCTCCTCTTCCTCTCTCCCGGCCCCTTCCTCTGCCTCGGCCGATGGCCATGGCCTGCTGCGGAGGGGTAGGGGTGGTCGATGACCATACCCCCACCCCTGCTGGTGAAACCTTCCCGGTCCTCCCTGTTGGTTCCTCCCCCCTTGGGGAAATCCTCTACCTTGTCCCGGGGCAGGGCCTCCCTGCTGCCTCCACCCCAGCTCCGGATACGCCGGCGCCCTTGGCTCCTCTCTTCTCCTTGCCTCCTGTTGTCTCCCACCTGACTCCCTCGACTCTACCTCAGTAAGCCTTGCCAGCTTCTTCGCAAAGGCTGGGTTTGCCGCCTCCATCGCTATTTCCTTTGCCTCCTTCTCCATCAAGCCCTCAAAAGACAGCGGCGCCTTCCGGGTGAGGCTCATCTTGAAGAATCCTTCCCGTAGTCCCACAGTAAAGGCCATCTGTAGGGCAAACCCTGGCACCTCCTGTATATCCAAAATCTCTTCTTGGAACCTATCCACGTACTGAGCCAGCGATTCATCCGCCTTCTGCTTAATCAAAAAGATCGATTCCGGGTTCTTCTTCCTCTTCTTAGATGTGGAGAACCGGAGCTGGAAACTCCTACTTAAGTCCTCGAAGCAGTATATCGAGCCTGTCGGGAGTTGATGGAACCAGTCCCTAGCTTTGTCCTTTAGGGTGATCGCAAAAAGGCGGCACTTAAACGCGTCCGTCATGGGCCTGATCGAGACAGCATCTTCGAACCACTGCAAGTGATGGAGGGGATCATCCTTCCCCACAACCCGCATTTTCTCCGAAATTAAGAAGTATCAGAGTAGAAGAAAACGCGCGTTGAAATGCCACGACGGACAGGGATAACTGTCGACGCTCAGGCAACCACCAACTACTAAGACTATGAAAGTTCAAAAGCTTAATGATGTGAAAATCAATTATATTTTATAGGCCGTATCCCTCGGCTTCGTGGATCAACTAGTCCACCCTTCAAAATTATACTTATACGTAGCGAAAAATACTTTATTCATTTTTTTAACATCCTAAGAGAATGCATAAGCGTCCTCAGGGGACACCTAAGACTATGCAAGACACTAGATTTAATTTATATAATATATATAGGAAATGCCCTTTTACGTGGTTTTGAAAGTAGTGATTAAGTTTTTTTAGAAAGGAAGACATGCTGTCTATATTTTTGATATAATAATTATTTTCTTTTATAGGTTTTAAAGTAACTAGCAACCTAACATAAATCATCCGAGAAGCAAGTTCAATAAACTTCAAAACAGGAAATCTAGCAGTATAAGCAAAGTACAAAGCATCTAAAAGAGAAACCACCAGTGGGCGCCAACTGACACGAACTCACTGGTGAGTAGGCATATCTGTACTACAAGTCTAAAGTAACTACCTCCCAGGAGTGAGGAAAAGGAAACTCAGCAACAGCTATAGCACTAGCAAACTCCAGAAGAAACCTAGCCGCACAGTCGGCTATAAACCTGAACCTGAGGCATTCAAAAAAAGAACGCCTCAGCAAAGCAATATATATATATATATGAAAATGAAACAATAGTACAAGGAAGATGTGAAACAGGTAAGAGCTAAAGTAAACAAATGAAGGAATAATACTCGCCATGAGTGAGTAAAGAGGGGTGCACCAAGTGCACGGGCGAAGTCAAGCCTCACAAATCTCTGCAGGAAGGATTAGCAAAATAAATAAATCCTAGCATAAAGCTAGAGCAGAAAGAGTCACCTAATACTGGAGATGGACAAAAATCAGAAATAAGGGCCTAGACTGGTGGCAACGGTCCAACCACGTCTAACAGGCCTAAACATCTCAAGGTGCTGTGGTGGTGGCATCAGTCCATCTCAACCAAACAGCTCACATTGTCTTAATAAGACAAGAAGTAAAACAAGGGTGGCGGCATCGGTCCGACCCATCTCAAAACCACATCCTACTCCAGCACTAAGTGACTCGGGAAAACCCTAACCGGTAGTTCCATGAACCACCATGAAGTCAACACTGAACCCTAAACATCTAGAGTAACTCACCTAGGAGACTTAGCTGCCAAGCGGCTGACGGCGTTGGTTAATTAGACACGCATCCAACCTCACAAATTATATTCAACTTGCGTACACAAAGCACTACAGATAATTAAACACTTGAAAATATTATATTGCAAGCAGTTATCTTGGGCTAAACTTCAGTATCAAGAGGTATTACACCTACGAATTCTATAAGTTTACCAATGAACTAAACCCCTAATTTGTTTATTCGAGTAATTTGATACGAAGCAAAAGAAAGTAACACGACACTAAATGTATCCAAGTTGTTTAATACTACACATGCACAAGTAGATTGGTATCACACATGTACGATTAGTTTACTGCCAAAACATATACGCTTAAATTGAGAGGATTTGATACCGCACCTAAGCAAGGGAGTTTGACATTAAATGCAAACCAGGGGATCGACGCTAGACAAAAAAAGAAAACATGAGATCTGGGTGGTTTTGATACAAATCCGATTTCGGTGCATCTACGGAGCAGGCTATAATGTGATCTTGCAACTAAATAAAACAAACCGTAGCAATGGTTTACACCCAAGGAAGACCGCAACCAATTAAATACCTCATGAAACGAACACACTTACTATCGGGGGGCTCTCGAGTTATATCCGATCCGGGCATAAATAAATAAAAAAAACAGCCCAATAGCACAACCATGGATTTGCAGGAATAACAAAGGGGGGAACAACGCCATGACAATAACAAGGAAAAGTATGAGAGGTTTTGTACCGATTTCCATATGCAAAACCAAGTAAAAAAAAAAGAAATTCAGACAATCAATTCTCAGGAATCAAGCAAACAAGGCAAGGTATGGATTTTCTTTGGCAAGGGTACACTTGCCTGGACCTCGAAGGACTTCGGCCGGCAACACCCTTCCCAACAGGACCGGCCACAGCAACCACCTGGGAAAGCCTGAACAAAGACAAATCTGGGCGATTTAGCTTGGGAAAAACGAGAACTCCAACCCCCGATCGAAAAAAAGAAATGGTGAAATCCCAAAATAGTTACCTCGGAATGAAGGTCTAGCCTAGAGGAGCTCAGATCCGGTCTCAAACGAAGATTTCGGGTGGAAAATGGGCGGCGAGCGGGCGGTCGGAGCGGCGCCGGGGTTTCCGCCTGGTATCGCCTCTCGCTCGGGTTCTGCAGCAGCGCCGTCGGGTTTTGGGGGGGAAGAAATTTCCTAAACCTAAATACACCCTAATATATATATATATATATATATATATATATATATATATATATATATATATACATATATTTATATATATACATATATATTCCTATCCCAATTAACAAAATACTACCCTAACTCTAATTAGCTTAAGCGTAAAAACAACCCCTAATTGAACATATTAACTAAACACTAACTAAACCACTATATATATATATATATATATATATATATATATATATATATATATATATATATATATATATATGTTTACTCATATAAATTAGCACCTATCCGTACATTATTACATCTACTTACACACATACGTATATATATACATACTAACACACATATATATATATTTATACATACATACTAACACATGAACGTAGGCACGCACACGCAAATTATTAAAATCTTGCATGTCTACAACACGCGCTATGCCCTAAATGCGCAAACATGAAAATATGCTCGCATAAATGACGACTCGCTAACTAGCGACCGTCAAAAAGGCGCGAAAATTAACGCTCTCGGATTCCGAACAAATCCGCACCGTAGCTAAACACTCGGGCTACGAAAACATCGGCGAAGTCGGACACAACCTCTGACGACCACACACCCGGGCTAACCTCACCCGAAGCCAAAGCACAAGGATTCCCTAAGAGGCTCAGCCGGGCCTCCAAAACAGACGTCGGCTAGCTGGGGAAACCAAACAACAGGCTATAACCTCTAAGAACACCTAACGAGGTACTCTAACAACGGCACGAGCCGGAAATGCGCCAACGTAACGCCAAACGAGGATTTAAATAATTGCCAAAAAAAAATTCGGGGGCGTTACAGTCACTCCCCCTAAAAGAAAGTTTCGTCCCGAAACTTTACGTACGTTACTTCTACTATAGAAGGAAAGTAACAAAATAAAAGTTACTAGAAATAAAACATACCCAACAAATCAGGAGAACAGGCGAAGGTAAGCCTCCCTCATAGCCGACTCTAGCTCCCAAGTCGCACTTTCCAAATCTTGATTCTTCCAAAGAACCTT
This sequence comes from Platanthera guangdongensis, assembly GCA_039583875.1. Classification (NCBI taxonomy): domain Eukaryota; kingdom Viridiplantae; phylum Streptophyta; class Magnoliopsida; order Asparagales; family Orchidaceae; genus Platanthera; species Platanthera guangdongensis. The sequence continues at coordinate 60,316,807 of CM077162.1, read as the reverse complement.
CACCATCGGGATAGACTTTGAACGCAGCACCCGATCCTGAGTATCCAAGATGCGGACCGGCAACTCAACATACGAGAGGTTGGGCTCCAACTGGGGCACGGCATCCAAGACTTGCCCACTACTCCGCACACACTTTCGCAGCTGGCTCACATGAAAGACATTATGCACGCCTGGGAAGTTGGCTGGTAGATCCAACCTATATGCTGCCACACCAATACGCTCCAAAATTCTGAATGGGCCCACATACCTCGGATCCAGCTTATTGTTCTTGCCGAACCTCTTCACTCCAACCATCGGAGATACCTTCAAGAAGACCAAATCCTCTACCGAAAATTCCAAATCAGACCTACGCCGGTTGGCGTTTTTCTCATATCTCTCCTGAGCTAACCGAAGCTTTTCCCGAATGAGCTTCACAGCAACCTCCATTTCCTCTAGAGCATCAGGACCCAACAAAGGCCTCTCACCAGCCTCAGCCCAAAACAACGGAGTTCTGCAGCGCCTCCCATACAATGCCTCGAAGGGAGTCATTTGCAAGCTCTCTTGGTAACTGTTATTGTAGGCAAACTCCATGAGCCGCAAACGCTCATCCCACGCTCCACCGTGGTCTAGAATGTAGCACCTGATCATATCCTCCACAATCCGGTTCACCCGCTCGGTCTGCCCATTTGTCTGAGGGTGGTAAGCGGTAGAATATCTCAAGTCTGTACCCAAACCCTCATGTAAACTCTTCCAGAAACGGGAAGTAAATCTGGAGTCTCGGTCTGAAATGATACTCACGGGAACTCCATGCAGTCGGATGACTTCGCTCAAATACAACTCTGCTATCTTCTTCATCGGGTAGTCGATCTTATAAGGTACGAAGTGCGCACACTTCGTCAATCGGTCCACGATCACCCAAACTGAGTCAAATCCCCTTGGAGATCTCGGTAAGCCCGTAATGAAGTCCATGGAGATACTTTCCCACTTCCAAGTCGGGATTTCCAAAGGAGTCAGCTTTCCACCAGGCCTCCCATGATCGGCATTCACCCGCTTGCAAGTGTAACATTCAGAAACATACCGAGCTATATCCCCTTTCATACCATGCCACCAGGCGATCTGCTTCAAATCATGATACATCTTCGTGGATCCTGGGTGGTAGGCAACACTGGATCCATGAGCCTCTTTGCATACCATACTCCTGATGTCTCCAACCGCGGGGATGCAAAACCTGCCGCGGTACTTCAAGGTACATGAATCATCGATGGAGAAATCCGGCAACTCCCCTCTCTCAGCCCTAAGGTACAGGTGTAACAAATCTGGATCGTCCTTCTGGTGCAACCTGGTGAGCGAAATCCAAGATGGCTCTGCCACTGCCAAACTGCTTTGCAAATCACAGCATCCCACAGAGATGTCCATCAACAAGAACTCTTCCACTAGACGGTCCGCCGTGAGGTTGAAGATCTTCCCTGTCTTGGGGCTCAAGGAGTCGGCCACCACGTTGGCCTTGCCTGGATGGTATTGGATCTCTACGTCATAATCGGCCACAAACTCTAACCACCGCCGCTGGCGCAGATTCAGCTCCTTCTGAGTAAACACGTACTTCAGGCTCTTATGATCTGTGAAAATCTTGCACTGGGCCCCATAGAGTAGATGCCTCCACAGCTTCAACGCAAAAATCACCGCCGCAAACTCAAGGTCATGCGTAGGGTAATTCCGCTCGTGAGTCTTCAACTGCCGCGACCCATACGCGATCACCTTCCCCTCTTGCATCAACACGCCTCCGAGCCCAACATGCGAGGCATCCACATAAACATCATAGTCATTGCCCTCTGTAGGCAATGTCAAAACAGGAGAAGTGCACAATCTCCTCTTTAGCTCCAGAAAGGCCTCCTCGCACTGCTCGCTCCAGATGAACGATGCATGCTTCTGCGTCAGCTTAGTTAAGGGCGCTGCCAAGGTAGAAAAGCCCTCAACAAACCTTCTATAATAGCCGGCCAACCCCAAGAAGCTCTTAATCTCCTTGGGTGTGCTCGGCCTATGCCAATCCATCACTGCAGAAATCTTCACCGAGTCTACTGAAATGCCATCCTTGTTCACCACATGACCCAGGAAGGACACCTGAGGCAACCAGAATTCACATTTACTCAACTTGGCGTACAACTGGTGATCTCTCAAGGCAGATAACACCAACCGCAAGTGCTGATCATGCTCCGCAGCATTCCGTGAATAAATCAGAACGTCGTCTATGAATACGACCACAAACTTGTCCAGAAAATCTTTGAACACCCGGTTCATCGTGTCCATGAATGCTGACGGCGCGTTGGTCAACCCAAAAGACATAACTAGGAATTCGAAATGTTCATGCCTCGATCGGAAAGCCGTCCCTGGAATATCCGACTCCCGGATCCTGAGCTGATGATATCCTGATCGAAGGTCAATCTTGGAGAACACAGAGCTACCACGCAACTGATCGAATAAGTCGTCGATTCTGGGCAGGGGGTACCTGTTCTTGATGGTGACTTTGTTCAACTCCCTATAGTCGATGCAAAGGCGCATCGAACCATCTTTCTTCTTCACAAAGAGAACGGGTGCACCCCAGGGCGACGAGCTCTGCCTTATGAAACCCTTCTCCAATAACTCGTCCAGCTGGGTACGCAGCTCCTCCAGCTCTCGCGGGGCCATCCGGTACGGCGCCTTAGCAATAGGACGCGTACCCGGCTCCAAATCAATCACGAACTCGACATCTCTGACAGGGGGAAGACCGGGAAGGTCGCTAGGAAACACATCAGAAAACTCACGGACAACAGGAATCTCATCCAACAGCGGCACACTGCTACAGTCCCCAGCACCGAGACTAAGCAAACAAAACAATCAGAACTGAATAACCTCTGAGCACATACCGCAGAAATCGCCGGAGAGGCCTGGCGCGGATCGCCATAAATACTCCCAGGCTGACCGTTGTCCTTCTTGAAATCCAAGCGCTTACCCCTGCACTGGATCACTGCATCGTATCTGGACAACCAATCCATACCCAGGATGACGTCGAAATCTTCCAAATCTATAACCTTCAGATCTGCCTTGGCTGGGAAATCCCCCAACATAATAGGACAATCCAGAATGCCCTGATCTGATATCACGGAATCACCCGAAGGGAATTTGACACAAAAGGCATCACTGACACGATCAAGAACCAGCTGGCACCGCTCTACAAAGGCCCTAGCCACAAATGAGTGGGTAGCACCTGAGTCAAAGAGAACGCGTGCCCAGCGGTTCTTTACCTTAAAACTCCCTATATAGATATAAACAGGAAAATTGCACAATCAATACAGAAAACAAAGCCAAACTAATCTGCAATGGAAGTAAAAGACTAGCGAGAAGGTTTACCTGAAATGACGTGCGTCGAAGTTTGAGCCTCCGCTGCAGATACCACGTTCAGCTTCCCTTTGCCCCTATCCATAGACTGAGGCGGTGGCAACGCCTGAAGAGGAACTGGTCGGTGCACAGACTGGAGCTGCGGGCATCGGGCCTTGGTATGACCTTTCTGTCCGCACTGATAGCAGACCTTGTCCTTCAACCAGCAACGGGCAACATCATGCCCCTCTTTCTTGCACAGAGTACACACCACATTCTGCCTGGGAGCACCCTGTATAGCATGCACATGCTCCTTCTGCGCCGCCGCCATCTTGAAACATCTCTCAGCAGGATGGCCCGACCGGCCACAAAAACTACAAACCTCCTTGCTCCTCTTCCCCGAAGGAGCACCGGGCACTTGGGGGCTCTTTGCTTCGACAGCTTTCATCTTCTCATTCCTCGCCTGCTGTCCTCTTTGCTTCGCGTTTTCGATGGCCTCTACCTTCAAAGCGGCCTCCACTGCCCCAGCATAACTCACCGCTCCATGAGCCACCGCTAGCTACTGTACATCGCTCCGCAGGCCACCGAGGAAACGCTTCGCTCTATCCTCCTCTGAGCTCACCAAACTAGGGGCAAAGCGACTGAGTTTGCTAAACTCAATCTCATACTCGCTGACTGAGAGCTGCCTCTGGTTCAGATGCAAGAAGTCATTCATCAGCCTGTCTCGCTCCACTGACGGTAGAAATTTCCGCATCAAGATCTCCTTGAAGGAAGCCCAAGTGCTTCCTCCTACCATTCCCTCCTTCTCCCTCATCCACCAGCTCTTCGCTAACCCCTTCAGCTGATAGGCGGCCAGCATCACCTTTTGATCCTCAGACACTCCAGAGTAATGAAACATTTCTTCTATGGTAATCAACCAGTCATCCAATATCATGAAGTCCGCCTTACCATCGTATGTAGGGGGTCGCAGTCGCTGGAACTGAGTGAAGAAAGCCATCTCCGGGGGCACCACCACTGGAGGCACCAAAGGGGCTGGGGGTACAGGAGATGCGGGAACAGCTAAACCCACAACAGGATCCTGCGCTCTCGGGGCTAGTCCTGCCACCACAGATATCAGGGACTGGATCTGAGACTGAACGTCCATCATCTGCCTCGATAGAGCATCATTGTTCTGCCTCAGACTTTCCATAACTGCACCGCTTTGAGCACCAGAAGACTCACCCTCAGATTGGGGAGTCGATCTCGCCACCCTACGCTTAGGCGCCATCCTAAAAAGATCAAACAAGCAATTATCAGAACCTAGTTCAACTACTAGGAGAAAACAAACAGGTACAGACAAACCTACATAAGTACTTGTTTTCACTGCCAACTTGCTCTGGGGTTTTTTTATATATGTATATATATATTTTTATACAGAGGAAATAATGTCATGCTTAACCTAAGATGGTTCACCACCATCACACTAACTCTTGTGCCTATATCGAGAATGCATGAATTTATATTCTTTTTGACTCAAAACCATGTGTGTACATATGTCATCCAGCAAGCCTTTAGCTTGGCACGTTGTGCTTATGCAATGTTATGCTATGCATGATTGTGCTATGCATGATAAAAAAGGCTCTAATGCATGTTATGAGCGGCATACACATGAAAATGTTATGCATCACATACTACATAACATTTTCATGCAACGGAAAAGAAAACGTGCTAGCCGCATTCATGTGGTGAGGTTATGCATCTTATACTACATAACCCTCACATGTTGCCTCCTATGGTGGATCCATATACAAACACATATTATGTATCTCATACTACATAATATGCCCCGTATACTTCATGTTATGCTATGAGTGTAGTGTTCGTGCTTCAGCCAAGACGTGCTGATAACATATCGGTGTGTGTATGACATGATGCTAAACTTCTAATACCTAAAAGGAAAGGTTGCCCGACAAATTTTCAAGCAACCTCGCTCTGATACCAACTGTCACAACCCGCATTTTCTCCGAAATTAAGAAGTATCAGAGTAGAAGAAAACGCGTGTTGTGATGCCACGTCGGACAGGGGATAACTGTCGACGCTTAGGCAACCACCAACTACTAAGATTATGAAAGTTCAAAAGCTTAATGATGTGAAAATCAATTATATTTTAGAGGTTGTATCCCTCGGCTTCGTGGATCAACTAGTCCACCCTTCAAAATTATACTTATACGTAGCGGAAAATATTTTATTCATTTTTTTAACATCCTAAGAGAATGCATAAGCGTCCCCAGGGGACACCTAAGACTATGCAAGACCCTAGATTTAATTTATATAATATATATAGGAAATGCCCTTTTACGTGGTTTTGAAAGTAATGATTAAGTTTTTTTTAAAAAGGAAGACATGTTGTCTATATTTTTGATATAATAATTATTTTCTTTTATAGGTTTTAAAGTAACTAGCAACCTAACATAAATCATCCCAGAAGCAAGTTCAATAAACTCCAAAACAGGAAATCTAGCAGTATAAGCAAAGTACAAAGCATCTAAAAGAGAAACCACCAGTGGGCGCCAACAACTGACACGAACCCACTGGTGAGTAGGCATATCTGTACTACAAGTCTAAAGTAACTACCTCCCAGGAGTGAGGAAAAGGAAACTCAGCAGCAGCTATAGCACTAGCAAACTCCAGAAGAAACCTAGCCGCACAGTCGGCTATAAACCTGAACCTGAGGCATTCAAAGAAAAGAACGCCTCAGCAAAGCAATATATATATATATATATATATATATATATATATATATATATAAATGAAACAATAGTATAAGGAAGATATGAAACAGGTAAGAGCTAAAGTAAACAAATGAAGGAATAATACTCGCCATGAGTGAGTAAAGAGGGGTGCACCAAGTGCACGGGCGAAGTCAAGCCTCACAAATCTCTGCAGGAAGGATTAGCAAAATAAATAAATCCTAGCATAAAGCTAGAGCAGAAAGAGTCACCTAATACTGGAGATGGACAAAAATCAGAAATAAGGGCCTAGACTGGTGGCAACGGTCCAACCACGTCTAACAGGCCTAAACATCTCAAGGTGCTGTGGTGGTGGCATCAGTCCATCTCAACCAAACAGCTCACATTGTCTTAATAAGACAAGAAGTAAAACAAGGGTGGCGGCATCGGTTCGACCCACCTCAAAACCACATCCTACTCCAGCACTAAGTGACTCGGGAAAACCCTAACCGGTAGTTCCATGAACCACCATGAAGTCAACACTGAACCCTAAACATCTAGAGTAACACACCTAGGAGACTTAGCTGCCAAGCGGCTGACGGTGTTGGTTAATTAGACACGCATCCAACCTCGCAAATTATATTCAACTTGCGTACACAAAGCACTACAGATAATTAAACACTTGAAAATATTATATTGCAAGCAGTTATCTTGGGCTAAACTTCAGTATCAAGAGGTCTTACACCTACGAATTCTATAAGTTTACCAACGAACTAAACCCCTAATTTGTTTATTCGAGTAATTTGATACGAAGCAAAAGAAAGTAACACGACACTAAATGTATCCAAGTTGTTTAATACTACACATGCACAAGTAGATTGGTACCACACATGTACGATTAGTTTACTGCCAAAACATATACGCTTAAATTGAGAGGATTTGATACCGCACCTAAGCAAGGGAGTTTGACATTAAATGCAAACCAGGGGATCGACGCTAGACAAAAAAAGAAAACATGAGATCTTGGTGGTTTTGATACAAATCCGATTTCGGTGCATCTATGGAGCAGGCTATAATGTGATCTTGCAACTAAATAAAACAAACCGTAGCAATGGTTTACACCCAAGGAAGACCGCAACCAATTAAATACCTCATGAAACGAACACACTTACTACCGGGGGGCTCTCGAGTTATATCCGATCCGGGCATAAATAAATAAAAAAAAAACAGCCCAATAGCACAACCATGGATTTGCAGGAATAACAAAGGGGGGGGGGGACAACGCCATGACAATAACAAGGAAAAGTATGAGAGGTTTTGTACCGATTTCCATATGCAAAACCAAGTAAAAAAAAAGAAATTCAGACAATCAATTCTCAGGAATCAAGCAAACAAGGCAAGGTATGGATTTTCTTTGGCAAGGGTACACTTGCCTGGACCTCGAAGGACTTCGGCCGGCAACACCCTTCCCAACAGGACCGGCCACAGCAACCACCTGGGAAAGCCTGAACAAAGACAAATCTGGGCGATTTAGCTTGGGAAAAACGAGAACTCCAACCCCCGATCGAAAAAAAGAAATGGTGAAATCCCAAAATAGTTACCTCGGAACGAAGGTCTAGCCTAGAGGAGCTCGGATCCGATCTCAAACGAAGATTTCGGGTGGAAAATGGGCGGCGAGCGGGCGGTCGGAGCGGCGCCGGGGTTTCCGCCTGGTATCCCCTCTCGCTCGGGTTCTGCAGCAGCGCCGTCGGGTTTTGGGGGGGAAGAAATTTCCTAAACCTAAATACACCCTAATATATATATATATATATATATATATATATATATATATATATATATATTTATATTTATATTTATATTTATATTTATTTATTTATTTATTTATTTATTTATATACATATATTTATATATATACATATATATTCCTATCCCAATTAACAAAATACTACCCTAACTCTAATTAGCTTAAGCGTAAAAACAGCCCCTAATTGAACATATTAACTAAACACTAACTAAACCACTATATATATATATGTTAACTCATATAAAGTAGCACCTATCCGTACATTATTACATCTACTTACACACATACGTATATATATACATACTAACACATATATATATATATTTATACATACAAACACATGAAGTAGGCACGCACACGCAAATTATTAAAACCTTGCATGTCTACAACACGCGTTATGCCCTAAATGCGCAAACATGAAAATATGCTCGCATAAATGACGACTCGCTAACTAGCGACCGTCAAAAAGGCGCGAAAATTAACGCTCTCGGATTCCGAACAAATCTGCACCGTAGCTAAACACTCGGGCTACGAAAACATCGGCGAAGTCGGACACAACCTCCGACGACCACACACCCGGGCTAACCTCACCCGAAGCCAAAGCACAAGGATTCCCTAAGAGGCTCAGCCGGGCCTCCAAAACAGACGCCGGCTAGCTTGGGAAACCAAACAACAGGCTATAACCTCTAAGAACACCTAACGAGGTACTCTAACAACGGCACGAGCCGGAAATGCGCCAATGTAACGCCAAACGAGGATTTAAATAATTGTCGAAAAAAATTCGGGGGCGTTACATCATCCTTCCCCACATAGTAGTTCATCTCAGGCTCTCGGAAGCCCTCCGGGACGGGAGCGGACAGGATTAGCTCGCAAAAAGGGGACCCTCTCGCCGCCGGTCTCACCACCCCTACTCGCGCGACGACCTCTCCTGGCGAGATGGCACTCGCCGGGCTTGGGAACAGCTCCCTTCCCGCCATGTCTCTCCCGCTCCCTTCCATCATCACCTCCTTTCCCGGCCTTCTCCCCGGGGCATCCTCTCCTACTCGCGCCGAGACGAGTTCTTCCTGAGTCGCGAGAGCTGGCTCTGGAGGCAGTGGAGTTGAACAATCTCCCTGCCGCGAGATCCCTTGCAGTAGATCCATGATCCTCTTGATTGAAGTCATAAACTCCGCTCTCCCTACAAATCCCCCCTGGTTATCCAACTCCCCTCCTTCTCCTTCTCTGTGATCTCCCGTCATGTGGTTGCTCAAGGTTCTTCTCTGAGGGCTGCGTTCCACGCTCACCGCACCAAAAATGTTGGAACCAGCTCTATGATCCCTCCTAAAGTTCGAAACAGGATGCAGCTCATACGTACTCTCCCTGCGCTACCCTCCTGACGAGAGTCAGTGACCTGAAAAACAGACCGAGGGGGCCCAGCTCGGAGGTCCCACCTCTTACCCGGAAGAACTGGAAGTCTTCCCCTCCCTAGCCAGTACTGAGCTAGGTGCCTGTGAGGAAGATAATGGAAAGGTTCAACAACCTCTTCTCAGACACCTTATCGGTCTATTTATAGGCCTCTGAATCTGCTCTGCAAATAACACTTCTGAGTTAACCAGAAATGACCAAAACACCCTGTACAGGGTCTGCGAAAAGCCAAACTCCGCTGTTCTGGAGAGCTATATGCAGACCTCCGGGGGTAAAAATGTAAAATTACCTGGGGCATAAAGGTAAAAACCCCCCTTGGGGGTAAGAAGGTAAAGACACCTCTCTTCACATGTGGCGAGTGGGGGAAGATCCGTCAGGCCCAGAGAGGTATCGCCTAGTGGGCCCTCTCGCCGCTCCAAGAGGTCTCGCCTAAAGAGGTCTCGCCTATTTCCGTGGGCTGTCCACATCTCTCGCCTCTTGCAGGTGGGCCTCCTCCCATCTCGCCAATCCTCCTTCCTCGCTTGCTGGGTCACCTCTCGCGAGCCCAAGGTTGTACAAGCTTGAAATTTTGTTATGTATTTCTTGTCATTATTATGAATGTAGCAAATACAACCAAAGATTTTGAAGTAATCTACTTTAGGTTTCTTACTTTTGAGTAATTCATAGGGAGTCTTGCCCTTCAGTTTATGTATCAAACTTCTATTCAACACATAGTTGGAGGTGTTCACTGCCTCTGCCCAAAAGGATAGAGGAAGGTGAGCATCTGACAACAATGTAGTAGCAGATTCAATAAGGGTTCTATTTTTCCTTTCAGCTACCTCATTTTGTTGAGGAGTTTTAGGAGCTGAGAAAGTGTGTCTGATCCCTTCACTCTGACAGAACTCTTGCATAAGAAGAGAATCAAACTATGTCCCATGATCACTTCTGATCAGGGCAATGTGAGTGTTGAACTCAGTCTGTATGCATTTGAGAAACTCTGTCAAACACTTAAACTTATTAGACTTCTTCCTCAGAAAAAACACAGATGTGAATCTAGAGAAGTCATCTACAACCACTAAAGTATAGGATTTCCCTCCTAAGCTTTGTACTGTGATGGGTCCAAAGAGATCCATGTGTAACAGATACAAAATCCTATGTGAATCACTCTTATTAAGTGACTTGAAACTATTTTTGGTTTGCTTGCCTAATTGACAAGCCCTGCAAAGTCCTTCCTTCTTGTAGGGGCCAGAAGGTAGTCCTCTAACAAGGTTGTCCTTGGATAGCCTAGCAATGGTTCTAAGGTTTATATGTCCTAATCTCTTATGTCATAGTTCATTAGGTCTACAAATCGAATTAAACAGGCATATATCTACCTTAGCTGAAAGGAAATCTACAAAATAGATGTTACCTTTCCTTTTACCTGTCAACACAGTTGTGTTGTCCTCTGATTTGATCTTGCATAAGGATTTGCTAAAAGTCACTTGGTAGCCTTCATCACACAGTTGACTGATGTTGATTAAGTTGTGCTTCAGTCCTTCCACATAGACTACCTTCTTGAATGTGACTGTGCCAATCTGGACTGCACCATATCCTTTTGTTAGTCCAAAGTTTGAATCACCAAATATTATTTTGGGTTCAAGCTTGGCTTTGAAGGATGTGAAATTGTCCTTGTTTCCTGTCATGTGCTTTGAGCACCCACTATCCAGATACCATTGCTGGTTTGATGTTGGATAGGTCTTAACCTGCACATAAAACAATTTACTTGTTTTTGACCCAGTTTACCTTGGGCCTAGGTTGATAACCTTTGAATTCAGAAATAAAAGACATCTCTGGTTGACTCTTATAGCCTTCAGGATGATATCTCTTTGGAGGTATTATCCATTCAGTATAAGGGTTAAATCTTTGAGATGTAGGACCTCTAGGATTGAAGTTTGATTTGCCCTTGAATGATTTTTCAAAACTCTGATCTCTGCTCGACGATCGCTGAGCTGAGTTCGACGATCTTGGGTCAGATCGTCAAGCTCCGTTCGAAGATCGACTGTGCCAGAGTTCAGGGTTCAGAGATCGTCGACCTGAGTTCGACGATTTAGCCTGAGATCGTTGAGCTTCATTCGACGATCGTCTAGCTCCGTTCGACGATTTCTGTTGAACTCTTGTTTTCTCAGGAAAGTCAGAATTCTTCCTAGCTACCTCTACAACTTCCTCACTTTTATCAGAGATAAACTTGATTGGGGTTGTTAATACTATAGGTTGGCTAGATGAGGCACTCAAGTCCAGTGTACTATTGAATCTTGAGTTCACTGTGCTTGTGATGTCTATTAGCTTGATACTTCTCTCATTGAGGGATTCTTCAAACTTTTTGGCCTCTGATAGTTCACTTTTCAGTGAAGTTATCTGCTCCCTACAGTATTCCAACTCCTCAGAGAGTTTGAGGTTTTCTGATTTTAAAGTGATGTGTTCAGATAACTGATTTCTGAGAGAAATGATTTTCTTCTCAGATTTTAATAAATCTAAATATAGTGCTTTAAACTCACACTTAAAGTCCTCAGAATTAAAATTAAAAGAAATTATTACCAGGACCTCTTCAAATTGAGTCTCTGATTCTGACTCTGACTCTTCTGCATCAGAATCTTGTTGTGAGGCATTGATAGCCATCATGCAGAATTCTTTTTCATCAGCATCATCTTCATCATCACTGGAGCTGGATGAAGCTTCAGATTCTTCTTCAGTCTCACTCCAAGTTTCAGCAACAAACCCCTTCCTTGTGTTTTTGTTCTTACTGGAGGAGGGTTTGTCATTGCTGCTCTTCTTGAAGTCTTTGTCTTTTCTTCTTTCCTTCCTGTCCTTTTTGTCCTTATACTGATTTTCTGAACAGTCAGACACCATGTGGCTTGTCATGCTCTCTGTATGATCTTTTCCTGAAATCCTTCTTAGCCATTTTATAGAATCTTCTGGTCAGTAAGCTTAGCAGCTCTTCATTGTCTGTGACTTTGTCTTCAGACTGATCTTCAATGGCTTTGAAAGCTATTGATTTTTCCTTTCTTATAGATCGTGAGGCAGCCTTCTGCTCTTCTTCTCTATACTTGATGAGCAGCTCATAAGACTTGAGCTTGCCCAAGAGAGCTTCAGTTGTGATCTCATTTAGGCTTCTGGCATCCTTGATTGGCCAGATCCTTGAGTCCCAAGTGCTTGGGAAGCACATTAAGATTTTATCATTGAGCTCAGTCAATGAGATCTCTTTGTCCAATGTTTTCAGCTCATTGACTATGAGACTAAGTCTATTGTACATATCTGCTACTGACTCAGCTTCTCCTTTCTTGAAATTCTCATATTGGGTTATTAGGTGAGATCTTCTATCTTTTCTCTCATCAGCAGATCCTGAGACTATCTCAGATAACTTGTCTCAGATGTCCTTTGCTGAGTTGCAGTCAGCTACTTTTTGGAATATTTCATCAGACATAGTCTGGGCTAAAATATTCATTGTCTTATCATCTGCCACTTTCCATTTCTTGATTTCTGCATCTGTTCCTGAAGGAGGTGGAACAGCACTTGTACTTGTATTTTCTGGAGGTCTTGTACACACTGTCAAAACAGAATTGAAAATGTCTTCATCAATAGAGTTCATGTACAATCTAATTCTTGCCTTCCAAAGAGCAAACTTAGATAGATTGCACACTGGAGGTCTGGTGCTATCATAATCTTTGGTTTGGGTCATGTTTTGTGAAGAAATAAATCTAGTAACAAACTTAAACAAGCAGATTTAACTGGAAGGATCTTTGGGTTCAGGTGTTAGCATGTGCAACCACTAAGGTGTGGTATGTTAACCAACCTGGAAGATGTGGTATTTTTAACCAACCTCGCTCTGATACCAATTGAAAGTGCAGGTTAGATCTGATATACTCTAGAGGGGGGTGAATAGAGGATGGTGCTTGCTAGAAACTTTTTACAACTCTTGTTATATTCCTAAGTGGACATGGAAGCAAATAAGATAAAGCAAACACAGCAACTAACTAAACACAGAGCAATCACAGACCACAGCCAAAAAACAAAAGAAAATAAGCAACTGCATGACACAAGGAGCTATAGTGGTTCCCCAACCAATCTGGGTACATCCACTCTTCTACCACCCTAGGTAGGAATCCACTGCAGGATGAGTTGATCAGATGTCCTGAGCATCAATGGGTTTTGATCAGGTCCCCAAAAACCAAACCCTCAAGTCTTTTGGAAGGAGACTTGCAACCAGAATAATTTTGAAGGGATTTAAAACCCTGTACAGGAATTGGAGAGAGGGTGATAGTGTCTTCTCTGTCAATAGTTAGAGAGAAGACTTGTGGATTGATTGTAGCAGCTCTTGCTTCCCCTGAGGTCTTGAATTGGTCAGGAATGTTGGAGCACTGCTTCAGGGTGATAGGCCTTCAATGACTTAGAATGCCTGGACCAGAACTGCTTCAGGAACTTCTTTGACAGATTGATTGATTGTTGTCCTTTGAAGTTATCCTGTGAATAGAGAGAAGAAGACTCTTGATTGAATTTAGTTGTTCTTCTTCTCCTTCTTGAGAGAGTTCTCTGGTCAAGACTGGTTGCAGTCAAAAACTTTAGATTTTTCGAAATGTTTGTTCTTCTGCAACTTCAGAGTATTTTTTGTACTGTAATTCTTGAACTCTATCACTGCTTCATGCTGTTCTCTTCCTGTGTGTCTGTGTATATCTGACTGAGGAATATTCAAACTTTTGAATGTCGAGCAGTAATTACAGTCGGCCTTGGAAAGAATCAGCAATCAATGACTTTCCTAACTGTCTCATGGAAAACGGCATATAATCGTCCATAGTCAATGCGCGTTCTAACAGTAACATTCCGAGAAGATCTGACATTAAATGTTCAGGAATCAGCGCCAAGAAACGGGACGGGAACCTTGAAGAAAACCAAATCTGGATTCATCGAACGAAGAACACAATTCGTCGAACTGCACTTGTGTTCGTCGAGCTGAGCTTGAGTTCGTCGAGCTGAGCTTGAAAGAGTTCGTCGAGCTGAGCTTGAGAGAGTTCGTCGACCAGACAATCTTCATTCATCTAACAGACATTCTTCATTTGTCGAGCTGAGAATCAAATTCGTCGAGCAGAGAATAGTTCTGGACTTAGACAAAATATCCTGCATCTGCTGAAATGTTGTGTCGACATAAGTTGGTGTCGACAGATTGATCTTGGTGTCGACACAAATCCTCTGGTGTCGGCATAAGCTGGTGTCGACTGAAATCCTGGTGTCGACACAAGTTGACTGGTGTCGACACAAACCCTAACTGTCGACACAAAATCTCTGAGTCCAGAAATCGTCGAGTAGAGATTATCATTCGTCGACCTGAGAAGCTGACTTCGTCGACCTGAGAAGCTGTGAACTTGAGGTCCAAGTTCGTCGAGCTCAGAATATAATTCGTCGACCGAAGCTTGAAACTGGACTTAGAAAAATTTGAAGTTCTCCTGACTTTGGCTTGATGTAGAGCCTGAGTTTTCGTCGAACAGAGAACCCAGATCGTCTAGCTCAGCACTAAGAAATGTCTCAAGATCGTCGAGCGCAGAACTCCTTTCGTCGAGCGGAGTTCGACGAACGTCGAACACACTTTACTTAGTCTTGAAAACTTGTGAGTGTGGAGTCTCTGAGGGTCTTGTTGAAAGCTGGTCCACCTGGAGTTGAGTCTAAGAACTTAACCTAGACTCTAGGACACAAATTGACCCTGGCTATACATGATGGGTCACATCCTAAGTTAGTGAACCTAGCCCAAATCAACTAGGGATCCAACAGTGTTGGTTTCTTCCTTGATGTTGTACTTGTTGGCCCTACGCTTGTCCCTAGAGAAACCCTTCAAGGAGTCCTTGGCGAACAAGGCTCTCGATTTCATTCTTTAGTATAGAACATTCCTCGGTAGTGTGACCAGTTGTGCGGTGAAACTCGAAGTATTTTGACTGGTCACTTCTTGGATTTGGCGATGGCACTCTCGGAGGCTGAAATGCAGGATCATTCTAAATTGCGTACAACACATTGGTGCGGGTGGTATTTAGTGGAGTGTATTCCCGGAGTGGACGATGACCCCCGTTCCTCGGCGGGTCACGGCGACGGTTGTCGTTCTGATGCTCGTCTTGGCATCGTTCTTCTTGTCTCATAGGGGCTTAGTCCTGTCACTTCTTCATCTTTTGTCCGCCATCAAACTACTGGCGGTGTGCTTCAATCGCCTTGTCGGCTGCTATCTGGGCTTCGACCTGATGAACAAGGTCTGGATAACTCGGCACAGTTCCTCTCATGAGCGTCGAATAGAAACAAATCAGGCGAATTCCTCCGAGTAAGATTCCTCTGAGAAGTTCGGGGTTGACTCCCGGAATCTGTCGCGCTTTTGAGGTGAAGCGACGAAAGAAGTCTTTGAGGAACTATCCTTCATTCTACCAGATACCAGAAAGACGTGAGGGATCCCGAACAATTCTACGACTGACAACAAATTATTCTGAGAATTGGCGTGCTAAGTCTGCAAAATTGAAGATTGTTCCTTCTCGAAGAGAATGAAACCAAATGCGGGTTTGACCCTTCAAAGTTGCTAGAAACACTTGGCATAACAATTGATCTGGGGCGCAAAAAATTCTCATTATAGTGAGGAATTGATTGACGAGTTCGAGTGGATCCTCTATTTCGTCGAACGTTTCAATGTTAGGGAGTTTGAAGCTGTGCAGTACTGGATGGGCTAGAACCTGGAGGCGAGCGAAGAGCCCTGCTGGAGAGGGAGGCGCACGAGGATGTCCCATCATCCAAGTTGTCCATATTCTTGGTCAATCACTTCACGTATCTCTTCGCGTGTGAGCCTTTCAGCTGGCAGCGCACGAGATACTTCTCCCAGATGATGTTGGTGGCCACCTCCAGCGTCGCGATGAGCGGGGTGTGTAGAACTGGCGACATCCGAAAATTATTCAGATTTGTTCGACCTATGGGGGGGCTTGCTGAGGCGGAATGTGATCCTGAACCGGAGTCGGGATTTTAGTCGACGCAGCAGGCTGAAGAGGAGCTGGAGGAGCTGCGATATTCTGAAGGAGGGTGAGCATCTCGACCTTACACTCCTCCATATGATGCATCTGCCCTTCCAAGGAGGCTACAGGTGGGAGAGCGGACTCACCGCTGAAAGTCGTGTTGACAAGCGAGAGAGGAGGAGCCGGCTCAACGCGTCCTCCAGGAGGTGATCCATTGGTGATACATGTGCTCCTTCTGGCCATGAGAGCAAGTCACAAGTACCACTGTGCAGAGGGTACTGTCTTGCAAATATTCAGGGAATGATGGGAACAGGTTTCCCACAGGCGGCGCCAAACTGTTGCGGCCAAACTCGATGCTCCGGTCGGACTGGAGTAACTTGGACCGTCTTAGCTCATAGAGCGGTCGAGCGCGCACACAGTCAATGAGAGAAAAAAATATACACACAATGTTTTGACGTGAAAAAACCCCTCAACTGGGTAAAAAAACCAAGCGACTGGGTCTGTGCCGATTGAAATCCACTATTTGCTTGCAGTTATAACTTGTTTGGAGAATCGAGAGCGACATGTCTCTCCTTGTTACACATTGGGGACGAGAGAGATTCTTGAGCCCACGGCGGGAAGCATGATGCCCAGCGCAAGGATAGCTGCTTTGGCAATGCGCACGAACGAGCGCTTGTCGTAGTAGGACTTTCCTTCTTGCCGCACACTTGTGGACTTGGGGAGAATTTCTGCTGGAGAGGAGGTGGCTCGAAGGTGGTTCATAGGAAGAATCCGGCAGAGCTCTAGCCTGAGGAAGAAAGCAGAGGAGAGAAATATGAGAAATGAGAAGGCCTAGGGGCCTTTTTATAGCCTCCAGGAGGTGGTTACGGTGGTTATGCGGCTATCTGCACACCGTAACTATCAATATCATAATTATAAGTATAGTTTTGGAGGAATATTAATCGTATATTTAATTTTACTAAAAGTAGCCCCTTTCTAAAAAAATCCTCCCCCCCCACCCCGCCATTACGAATGGAGGTTACGCGGGTAGTTATCCGTACATCGGGCGAACATGATCGTGGCAAAGCGATCAAATGGCGAGGAAAGCGCCGGCCGCAAAGCACGGCACCGGCCGGCCGCAAGGCGCGGCCGGCCGGAGCCGGACGAAGCGGGAGGGGCGGCCGACTGAGCATACCCCACTGAGGGGCAGGGCGCGGCCGACCTCATCCTGCACCTCCCGCAGAATCTGCGAGAGGGAAGGCTCCCGCCGGCCGGGGTGGCCGGCAGAACCGCCGCGCCTCGCGGCCACGGGCGCTTGGCCGCGATGTGCGGCCCCTCGGCCGGCCTGAAGACGGGCCGGCAAGAGCCCGCCTGCCGGCGACGGGAGAGAGGGGTCGACCTCGGTCTGGGGGACAGGATCCAACGCGCGTGGATCACGCGCGATTGTGCATGCCGATCGCGCGCTCGGCGGTTCTCCCATGATCTCCATTTTGTATGATAGGGTCATGGGGAATGGTCTAACCGCACCCCAATAATGCTATAAATGAGCATGTCCCCATCAATTACAATACATCAACAACGTGTAGCACCCTTAAGCAGCAGGTAGGTACAAAATGAACACCACGTCACATTAGTTATGAGCAAAAAAATGGGTAAACAGAAGAAATGGAATCTTTGATTTATGGGAGATCTTTTGTGTTTGTGTGCAAACGTAACAATGCATTGGTTGCAAGTTTTTCGTTTACATGAAGACGTATTAACTGGAGCGAACATCAAAGGTGGGGAATATTGTCATCAGCGAGATAGAAGAGAGTGGTCGAACATGGGTGAAGCCCGTGAGAGATTCACCATCATTCTTCAATTGTTCTTTCAAATGGACAAATGCTTAAAGCACTAAGTAGAACGGGGAGGGGGGAGGAGGGAGGGGGGAGGGGGGAGCATGAACTTAACCTCTAACATGATGGTTCTTCAAATTAGAATCAAAATCATATTTGATTTGATCGGTTCCAACCGGTTCTATGTGCTATAATTTTACTCATTTTATAACTTTATAATTTCGGTCATTCGAAACATTCACAAAGATTATTATCTCTTTGAAATGTATATTTGAAAATGAGATTGGAACTCAAATGGTTGGATTGTTGGAGCAATTATTTCATGATTTCTCAAGTCTAACTATGTTAAAATTGTACTAATACAAATATGCATGCAACGGGTAACAATATATGATTATATTAAACCTGATCTAGAAAAATAATTAACATAAACATGATCATTAGCATGATGGACAATAAGTAACACTGTAAAACTCAATACTAAAAAAAACAATCATTTAACCGAAATAGTTGGGGAAAGAAAGCACAAACATGTACAAAATAAATAATATAATTGTGAACAAAATTAAATAATGACCTAATGCCATTTTTGTATGTTTGCAGGGCCCATCATTGAGTACGGCTGCAATGACGCTACAAACAGACGGCCGAAATTGTATAATCGAATAGATAATAAATATATATTATATATTAATATTATAAATAATAATAATAATATATTATAAATAATAATAATAAACGGATTGTGATTCAATTCTACTTCGGTCCGGTCTGGATCAGGTCTAAAAATTATGAAACCGACCGAGACATTTATGTTGCGGTTTCGATTCCGGTCTTGATAATAAAATGAAGGAACCACACCCTGTTCATTGTTGTTTACGGTTTCAAAATTCAAAACGGAACCTGTATAATTCGGAAACGGTTCGGTCTGGTCCTTTGCAGTTCTGATTCGGTTTACGGTGGATGAGATTGACAATGGTTATAAAGGTGTCCGCCTCATTAATACTCACTGCTAAGTAGCGGACGATGATGCCACGCCTTCCTCAATGCTGAAGGGTTTACGATGACTATTTTGGGGTGAACTATCATGGTTGGGCTTGTGAGGAGGTGGCAATGTACTTTGTGTACGCCGCGACGGGCTGTGACGGGCTATGGCTGAGGAAGAGAAGTCCCAAGGATTTCTCGAGGAATCGGCGGCGATGAGAAATTGATGAAGAGACGGAGGGTTTCATGGGATCAAGACAGGGTAGATGAAGCATTGGTCCCGTGAGAGAAGCGAGGGATTTAACAGAGCCTTTCCGATGTTAAAGTTTGGGCTGGACTTGGGATCCCACGGCCGAGATTGTTCCGGTGGTCCTATTTCAATGCCAAAACTATTTTTTTTTATTTTTACCCAATTTTGGCTTCTTTGATATCAGTTCTGTAAAAATGCATTTGTTGTATTTTTTTTAGTGATATACTTGATACTTGGGAAAATTGATTGATTACTCAACTAAGTGGCAACGGAGCATCGGGCTTTTACATCAAAAAGGGGATGCACCGAGTCCCCTAGTGCATAGTTTGCGTCATTGAGTACTCAACTGTCCCTTCAGCAAGGCTGAGTATTGTTGGGCCACACGGATCCTTTGCATAATTGTTGGCATCTATAGACAACATATTTGTAATGCTAATTTTACGTATTTAAAAAATAACGAGCTTTCTGCTAAATGGAGATTAAACTCAATCATCACTAAATTATTTTGCATGACCACAACAACGTTTCTTTCAAATATTGTGTGTTTCCATAACTCTGGTTGATTGACATCAGAAAACATATTTTATGACAACTGATCAGTATAACAGTAGTAATCAACTCATTTTTGGATTTATGAAAGTTGTGAGGGTTTTGAAAGTAACAGATTTTAGTTTTTAGAAAAAAACACTCAAGTGAGTAAACATTCACAATAACTAGAGAATATAACTTACTGGAATTTAGTACGGCATCCACTGTTTTGTTGAATTTTGATAGAAACACAAATATCACAAAAGCATGTTACCGGATCAAAACGCGGGAGTAGGAACCTGGAGAAGAAATTGCGGAGCACCTCTTATTTTCCTATGCAAAATTTGCTGAATATATTGGACAGAACTTCCTCGGATATATCGCTGCCACTGATTTCACCGAGGGCCAGTGCTGCTTCTCTAAGATCAATGGTCCAGAAATCCAATGGCAAGCCATCTGTAATGGATAATTTTAGCCTTGAAAATGCCTCTTGTGTTCTAATAAGTTGCTCTAATTGCCTCTGTACGCACAAAAAAAGTGTTTGCAGCAGCATTAGAGGTTCCAGAAAAAACACAAAACCAGCCATTAGACCTTCATCAATCTCCAGCGCATTACCTAAAAGTTACAGCGAGTAAAATGATATCTTCGAGATGGAAGTACAATTATGCATGAAACTTTTAGCTGAAATTACTCAGTTTAACAGGATGCTAAAATTGTTTTATTGTTAAGAATAATCAACTAAAGAGTCACGAAAAATAGAAATACAGATCATAATAAATTTGATAGCTCACTCTAAGAAGGGCTATATGCCCACACAAGGATGTAGAGCTCACCCCGAGGAATTAATGAGTAAAAATTGAATTTTGCGCACCTCTAACCTATCAAATGGAGTTTATATATTACTCTATAGTACAATATATGTGAACTTGCCAAAGTGCCCCAAAATAAAAAAAAAAATCCAAGAAAAATACAAATAACATTTATGTAGGGGACAAACTGAAAGGAGACGTTTGAACAAACTTCAAATAGATTAGGATTTATGGCATCACAACATGTTGAAATCATAAAGATGCAGCCAATCTAAAGCATGAATGACATTCAAACCTTCCATCCACAAGTGTTCTCTTGCATGTAGTGAGTTCTTTCCTTTTTTTCATATACAGGCAGTAAACAAAATCTAAAATCATTAATAAGAGTCATCTTTAGATGTTGTATTCTACCCAGGATTCATTTTAAGTGATTCCCAAATATTGCAAAGAAAATATCTAAAAGCAATTGAGTTATCATAACATTTGCAAGAATGTCAACGTGTTTACTTTTTTTTGTCTTTGAAGCAATGTAATGCAAGTAATACTGCACTAACCTGATTTATAGTCCATCTGCGACCCCCTAATGAAATCGGCTCGAGACCCCTGACCTCTAACACAGCCTTCTCCAATTCCAGAATTCCTTTTCCACTCACAGCGCTAGTTTGAACTTTCTTCTTGAAGATGTCACTGCCGTGTGCAAAATGCGCCATCGAGATCGAAGGAGCGCAATCTATTTTATTGATGACAAGTATTATAGGAATGGCAGAACAAGTTGATCTCTGTACTCAATAGGAAATAGAACACTAAAAAATAAATTAAAGACGATCCAGAATAAAGCATAGAAGGGTTTTAAAAGATACAAAATAAGATAAAAACAGCATGTGTACCAGATTCATATTAATGCGTTCAGCGAGTCTCTTATCATCGTCGGTCCACCCATCAGCTGCACTTACTGTCATTATGATAACATCAGAGCCCATTGCAGCAGCTTCTGATCTTTCGACTCCTGTAAATAAAATAAAATATGCAGTGAAGCATATGAAAATGTAGTGATTATACGACAAAATTGCTTTTGCAGGATGACATGCAGCTTCTGTAGCTAGTGTGCATCGTCTGGTTTGGTTGTATGGAGTGGCCAAACCTGAAAGTTTGATTTTCTTTTCCTGCCCCAAAAAGAAAGGGAGAAACACAATAATTTGTAAATAACTAAATCAAACTTATTTTGGAAGTTATACTATTAAGATATGTATTATAATATGCTTGAAATTTGTTCAGAAGATCCCTCTTCAGCTCATCATTATTGTAGGTTTTAAGGCGCGTCAAACAAAGCCGCATGTGATTGTTTCTCTCTTATACTTTATTTGATTCTCCATGGTGGAGATAGTTGAATTAAAGCCTATTGTAAATGACCACTATAAAGGCACATGTTTCTCTTAATCGTAGAACCACACATCTAATATTGGTTTGGCATCTCCCTCCATTTTTGTATGTCACATAAAACCGAAAACCGAACCGAAACACGAAAGAACTAAGTTCCGGTTAAAATTTTGAAACCGTGAACAACATTAGTTCGGGTGTAGTTCTTTCATTTTATTATCCGGATCAGCACCATAACCAGAACTGGAACCGCAACATACAAGTCTCAAGCGGTTTTAAGATTTTTAGATCTTTTACAATATGTATTATGTTTTATTTTCTTTTTCGTTATATTATTGGTGAGTCCGCCTCCATATATAGAGGGGAGAAGCTTTTTTTTGTAATCAATTCACTATTCAAGGTTTCTCCATCATGCTTATTTGAATATTTGATGAGTAATATTTAAACATGACGTAGTTTATTTGAATGTTTGTTAATTGTTCATTTTCTAATTTTTGTTAAAAGTTTTAGGATTTTCATAATTATAAAAAATAAATATTTAATATACGTGTCCCAGCGTGTCTGAATATGGTATTTTTTGAGAATTGACGACTCGCGTGTCTTGTCGTGTTGTGTAGCGTGTCAGTGTCAGTGCAATATAGACCAAAACCATGCGATGTGGTTTGATATTGGTGTGATTTGGAGCCAGTTATTGCAGCGCGGTTTCGGTTTTTACTAGTTATATCATGTATTTTCAATTTTACTCATATTTTTTGGAATTTTTTTTAAAAAAATATAAAGGGTATACAAAAATTATTTTATAATCATGAAAGATAAATCTAATTGTAGTTGATAAATTAGTCAAATTGAATTAACTAATATATTCTTTAAACAAAATTTTAATTATAAAACAAGATTTTAAGAGCAACAAGTCAAAGTTCTTTACCCTTTGTTGAGTGGTGATTATCAGCCACATGTACGTTGCATCAGCATTACATGATCATGATCTTTGAATTTTTGAATATTATTTAATACCAGTCAAGGAAGAGTCGAAGAGGAAGGATAATATCAGGATGATTTCTAACATGAATACCTGCAATCGCTGTCTAGAAAGAGCCGAAGAGGAAGGAACCACTAGCCGAAGAGGAGACAACAAAGTTGTGGAAGAATGAAGGTAACATGTACTCGTTGGCAATGATTGGAATGCCACGCTCTCTCGAAGAAGACGGTAGACGATGACTGGAATGTGAGTTCCTCTCGATGAATACGATAAAGACAATAAGTGGAGTGTGAGTACCCCTCAACAAAGAAGATAAGGATTTAGGAGCTTCTCGCCTTCTAAGTTTTGAGTTCTCTTGGGGAAACAGGGAGACATGAAGTCGGGTGGGTAGTAAACAAATAGGTTAAATAAATTAAGTGAACATAACAATACAATATCCTAGCAAAAATAATATAATAAGTTGGACTCAAATAAAATAAAAAACGATAGTCTGATAGAGTGTTGGAGCATAAAGTATTGAATTTGGAGCATGTTTAATTGATATAGATAAAAGACGTGATATTTTTTGTCACGAATAAAATATGTGAACAAGACAATAAAGAACAACAACACTCAAGCTTTTATCCCACTATAGCGGGGT
The DNA here is from genome assembly GCA_039583875.1 of Platanthera guangdongensis. Lineage (NCBI taxonomy): Eukaryota > Viridiplantae > Streptophyta > Magnoliopsida > Asparagales > Orchidaceae > Platanthera > Platanthera guangdongensis. The sequence continues at coordinate 60,293,197 of CM077162.1, read as the reverse complement.
CGACTATATGGATCTTTTGTCGTCATTGTGTCCTATCTTTTGTCATAATCTCACTAATCCCTAAGTACAACATGTCTTTCCTTATAATTTCATTCCAAGTCAAGACAATAATAGCAGTGTGGTGTGGTTTTGTCGGTTTTGCACCGCCAAAAACCGCACCGCAAACTATGCAATTTTACAACCAACGAAACCGTTCCACAACCAAACTGTTCGATGCGGTTTAAAATCGGTGTGGTTTGATGTGTTTTTATGGTTTTGATTTTTAACTTTCACCCCTACTTATTATATTATACAAAAAAAGTACTACCCCTTGGTGTAAGGCGAAATTCTTGCGTTCGGGCCCCAAACTTCGAAGTCCCTCTTACAACTAAACCGAACAGGTTTACTTTTCTCCTCTGGTTTTTATTTTTGACCTCCTCCATTCATTCCGTTAAGATTAGTTTTGGTTCTAGTTGGAACAAAATAAAACCGTACCAAATCGCATAGAACCGGACTGAATCGTTAGTGGCCGATTTGGTTTTGGTTCCTGTTGAACTGTAAGTAGAACAATTGACACGATGATTCAAAAAATTATGTTGGAACCGAAACCAGAACCGCAACCGGTCAATCCAAATAAGATATTGGTTCTAATTAGAAGAACCGTTAACTTAGCGATTTGGTTCACATTTTAAGTAGAACCAGAACCGTGACAGCTCTAGAGGTATCATGTAATGTTTATATTTTTAGATTGAAAATAATATTTTATTCATTTTTTCAGCTCAGTATAAGAGCAAGGCATTTTTTTGCTGCATCCTGCGAGCTCCCTATGGTGAATTGAAAACTCCCCGCGGTGATTTCCTGGAGCGCTTTTATCAACAATATCTCGTGACCCGTGATCTCCTGGACGTTCAGCACGCTCCTGCGAGCCATCGATCTACCGCTTGTTGTGAGTTCCTGTTGCGATCTCCTGCAAGCTCCAGCTGCGAGCTAAAAGCCCTAAAATGCACCCGCCAATCCCGCTGTGATCTTCCATTGCAATCTCCTTCTGAGTCATCGTGTGTCCCTCTATGTCATTGCAATCGCTAAGATCTCCATCTACAATTACTGCGAGCCCTTGTTGCGAGCTCCTGCTGCAAGCTACTTGTCATTGAGAGTTACTGGTTTTTGCGAGTTACCAGTCGCTGCTAGTTCTCGCCCATTGTCTATTGCCGAATATTACTCTTTTGTGGGTGGAAATCTTGTCTCTTGGAAGAGCAAGAAGAAAAATATGATTTCTCGCTCAAGTGCCAAAATAAAATATCGGGCTATGGTTCAAGGAGTTTGTGAAGGATTACGGCTGAAAAAAATTCTCCAGGATATAGGACTCCTGGTGAACAAACTTGTTACACTCTATTGCGACAACAAAACTGTCATCAATATCGCTCACAATCCTATGCAACAGATTGGAAGAAGCATGTTGAAGTGGACAAACATTTCATCAAAGATCATCTTGGCAAGGGCAATATTTGCACACCTTTTGTGAATTCTCAAGATCAGCTGCCGACGACTTCACCAAAGGACTAAGCCATGACAACTTTACGAACAATACTTTCAAGTTGAGAAAATGATATTTACTCCCAACTTGTGGGAGAGAGTTGAATATATGTATTTGTTTTTTTTTTGTCATTGTATTACATGTGATATGTCACGTGAGTCTCATCCTATATATGTATGCCTATCACTTGTATAAGGGCAACTTATTAGAATATTTTTATTCTCCACTCATATTGCTCATTATCAGATCAGTCACAATAATTGATTAAAGTAATCTAGATCAATCTAGAGACTGTCAGTTACAATAAAAGAAATACAAGGCAAGTAAAATACTCCAAAATGACGGACATCTCAGGTGAAACTAGCAAGAGATCCTAAATCTTTTCCATAAGGACAGATCAAAAACATAATATTTGAATCAAAATATTTGTGCGAACAGATTGACTCCTTCACGCAGGCATGGATATTCAAAGGAGGAACAAATTGTAGCAACCAATAATAGTGGTAGTTCATAAAGACAATAAAACTAAAGTAAATCACACATGGAAGAATAGAAATGAAGACACAGGAAGCCGCAGGTAAATCGCATATGGCATAATAATCAGCGGAGCTCGCTGGAGTTGCAGGTGAATCGCATATGACAAAATAGAAATGAAAGGCATAAAAGGAGGCAGAGAGGATGACTAACCTTTGCTGGAAGAAAAGATGAAAAAGGGATCCTGTCGAGCAAATCTGGGATTTCTCAGCGGACGAGTGGGTAAATCGACGTGAAGAACCAAGCGGTGAATGCACAGGAAGAACGGACGTCGGCGTGGGAGAGGGGATTCTCTCTCTCGTCTGGGATGGGAATGTTGAGGGCACAGGTTCTCGCTGTCGATGGGATGTGAAATGTGGAGAGCGGAGAAATTGATAGAGACCACTCGCTACTTTCTGAATCAAAGTAAAAATGTTTTTTCACAAATGTGATTTTCCAAACGTTATGCAAACAAATGACCCATATAAAAGGTGATCGTGGGAATCGAGTTTTCTCAACCACCAGAGTTGTGCCAAACAAAGCCTATGTGATGCATAAGAGTTTCCCTTGATTTATCTGATGTAGCAAGGACACCTCGGAGCATCAAATTCTTCGGTAGAAAAACCTCATGAATATATGTTACCAGTAGTATCCTCCTTTTCACTGGTATGAGCAGCACATGGTGGGAAAAGAGTACCTGATTGCTTGCGGGTACCTCCACGTCTACAACCACCAGTTGTAGTTCCTCTTCCCGATGGGGCAAGATGAGGATATAGGCGGTTGTGACCCCTCTTTCCACAATAATCACACAAGTGGGTAGGTGGACTTAAAATGGGAATTTCACTCCCAATTCCAGTAAGAGCAGAATGATATGTCATCATATCTGAGCTAAGAAAGTGTCGTCAGTCCTCATCTCCTAAGTCCATGTTGAATGCTTCATGAAGGGAGGGAAAAGGATGACAGTGCGAGATGAGTGTGTGCTGTGTCGATGTCCATATTCAGTCCCATGAGGAAGTAATGAACACGGTAGACACCCTCCTTTGTCTTTAACACAAGGGCATCAACAGTGCACATTGGAGTGAAGTCCTCAAAATAGTCAAACTCTTGGTAAAGGCATTTAAATTCAGAAAAGTAGGCTGCAACATTTGCAGAACCTTGTTTCAGATCTAGAAAACGACATGTAATCTCATAAACTTGTGTAGAACTTCCAATTTGAAAGTAGATCTCTTATGTTTGAGTCCAAATCTAAAACAGAATCCATAAACATGTCGCTTCGGTAGACTACAGTACACATTGAGTAGAGTAACCAAGATACCACCAAGGAGTTATCAAAGCCCCACTTCCACCATGAAGGTTCAGTGCTAGGTGGCTAAACAATGGTTCTGTTAATGTATTCACACAATTGAAGACTTCAGATGGCATGTTGCGCCGCTCAGGATCATTTGAGATAATTTGTACTGTCCAAAGACACAGTGGTCCCTGAGTCTAAGGAAATTCATTGACAGAGGGGATCTGAACACTTGAGTCCAAGGAGCCCGTCATGAAGTACCCACTTGATCTCAGAAAAATGAAAAGAACAAAACTGCAGTTGGGAGTTTTGGGCGTGTGCGCTGGATTTACGATAACTCTATAAGGAGTTTTATATGAGTTCTATGAGGAGATTTGCGAGACCTTTGCGAGGAGTTTTGTCAGAGCTCTGTGAGAGGAGCTTGGTGAGATCTCTGTGAGAGGAGCTCGATGAGATCTCTGCGAGCCGCAAGAGGAGCTCGACGAGAGATCTGCGAGGACCTTTGCAAGAATGCAAGAAGAATTCGACAAGAGCATGAGTATAGTGAGGTTTCACGAGGTTCGAAAGGTGAAGCGCAAAACAAGAGCCGCGGAAGCTGCGAGTGAGCCTACTCGAGATTGTGCGATTTCAAGTAGCCGCAAAAAATATTACACAAAATAGTATATGTGAAAGCCACTGAATGGATCGTGTAGAAAACCTTGTATATCCTTTTTCAGTATGTAAATTGTTATGCCCCCGGACGATCTACGTTTCCGTGGATTCAAATAAGCGCGAAGACCGAAGGAGACCGGGAATGAAAGCCGGGCTGAACCATCCGGTTCAGCCCGAACCAAACAATAAAGCAGAATGGGGGCTGAACCACATTGGGTTCAGCCCCAATGGGGCCGGCCGGCCCTAGGGGTTGGGTGGGAGCATAAATACCCAACCCCTCCTCCTTGGTGGTTAAGCAAGAATATTCCAGGTATCCTCTCTCTTCTTCCTCTCCTAAACCCTAATCTTCTAGTCTCCTTCCTACTTCCTCTTTCTCCCCTAGTTAGGTCATAACATTTGGTATCAGAGCATCTTTCCTGCGACAATGGTGACATTCACGGAGGCGGAGATGGCGCGTTTAGCCACCATCGAAGAGAACTATGTCGCCTTGGTGGATTCCGTGGCCGGGATCGAAGAACAAGTTAAAACCTCCACGAAAAATCTAGAAGAACGCATGGAAGGACGCTTGGATGAGTTGAAGGCGCTGTTAACGCAAACCCTAAGGGGGAAAATGGCGGAATCGGGAGAATCATCGCACGCGGCACCGTCTTCCGCCGGAGGCACCACGGGAGGGCCGGGAATGATGCCCTACAGCGGCCCCAACCCGGAACCAGGCTGGACAGCCGGCCACGGAGGGCCGTCGGCACAGCCGAGCCCTACAGGGCCGACGGTGTCGATCCCGCGCAGCCCAGGCGCGGGCGCTCCTGCCGCCAGACCATGGGTCGGATCGGGACCAAACCTCCACCAGCAGGTCACCGGGGGGTGGATCGGCCCGGGAGGGGTGGCCGCCGGCGGTGGAGTCGCCGGGGTGGCTGCAGGCCGCCCTTTTGGACCTCAGGAGCCTATTTGGAGGCCGCCGCTGCACATGGGAGGGTCGAATGGCGCGGGAAATGGGATCCTCCCCAGACCACCGGCACTAGGGACTCCAGCGAGGATGGGGCAAGGCGAACAATGGCGGGGATATCCTCCCAGACACGTTTTTGACGACGAGGAGGGCCCTCTTATGGGAGGGGGATACGGAGGGGAACATTATCACGACTACTATGGTAGGCCGAATCCAGTGGTCGAACAACTCAAGCCAGCAGGGCTAGAGCCAGGATATGGCAGGAATGGAGGAGCGAACCAGCGGGCTGTTATGCAACCAAAACGTACGAGGATGAATTTTCCGACATTCCGAGGTAGTGACGCGCTGGAATGGGTACAAAAGGCCGAGTTGTTCTTCACATACCAAGAGATCCCCAATGAGCAATGGGTGCAGTTGGCGTCGTTTCACTTGGAGGGCGACGCATACCAGTGGGCACAATGGTTCGTGCGAAGCTATGGGTACGCGCTGTGGGCGCACTTTATAGAGGGATTCACAGCCCGTTTCGGCCCCTTGGAATACGAGGACGTGGAGGCCACCTTGCAGAAACTCCGACAGAAGGGGACCGTGACGGAATATCGCACGGAGTTCGAGCGGCTGGCAAATCGGGTAAATTGGGGGAAAAGACCCTCCTCAGTTGTTTCATTTCGGGGCTGAAGGACCACCTGAGAGATGAGGTCCATGCCTACATGCCGTACAGTCTGAGCCACGCCATCAGTCTAGCCAGGATACAGGAGGAGCGGTGCAACCGCCAGCGAAATCGAGGGGGAGCACGCACTCCCGCAGCACCAGCAGCACCTGTAGCGGGGCGGCGTGAGCAGCCGCAGGCCGGACGGCCGACAGTGACACGCCTGACGTGGCTTGAGCTGCAGGCCAGGAAGGACAAGGGGCTATGTTTCAATTGCGACGAAAAGTACACACCAGGACATCGGTGCCAAAAGGTGCAAGTATTCATGCTGAGGGAGGAGGATGACGAGGAAGAGCTCCCTACCTGTGATGAGGTGGATGGTTTGGACCTGGCGGAGTTTAGGGTGTCCATCCAGGCAATGGAAGGATGTTCAGCCCCACTTACGTTACGGATTGCTGGGAAGTTGGGGCACGAGCGGGTGACTATTTTGATAGACAGCGGGAGTACACATAATTTCATCACCCCCGCAGCGGCACAGAAGGCGGGACATGCAGTCGACAAGGGGGTTTCTTTCCAGGTTATGGTGGCAGATGGCAGCAAGTTGAGGTGCGAAGGGGTCCTGAAGGGGGTGGAGCTGCGACTACAGGGCTATGTGTGCCGGACGGATGTCTACCTGCTCCCGATTCGGGGGTCGGACATGGTGTTGGGCGTGCAGTGGCTCCGCCAGCTCAAGCGGGTAACCACGGATTGGGAGAAGATGACGTTGGAGTTCTCGCACCTGGGGACAGAGCATTGCCTACAGGGGATACAGACGTCTCCGCTCAAGGAGATATCACTCACGAGCCTGCAAAGGATGGAGGAAGAGGGTAGTATGATGGCCCTGTTGTGGGGGATAGAGGCTCTTGGGCCAACAACGGAACCAGCGCAACTGCAGGATCTATTGGTTCAGTTTGACGACATCTTCCAGGCACCACATTCTTTACCGCCCGCACGGTTCAGAGATCATCAGATTCAGCTGAAGGCCGGAGCAGACCCGACGAATATTCGTCCATACCGGTACCCCCACATTCAGAAGACGGAGATAGAACGCAGCGTACGTGAGATGATGGCCTCCGGCATCATCCGACCTAGCACCAGCGCATTCTCTTCTCCGATCATCTTGGTCAAGAAGAAGGATGGCTCCTGGAGGTTTTGTGTCGATTACAGGGGACTGAATCACTCGACCATTAAAGACAAGTTTCCCATTCCGATGATCGAGGAGCTGCTGGACGAACTGCATGGGGCAAGCCTCTTCACCAAGCTGGATCTCTGATCCGGCTACCATCAGATACGCATGCGGGACGAAGACATCCACAAGACGGCGTTTCGTACTCACGACGGTCATTATGAGTTTCTGGTGATGCCGTTCGGTTTGGCCAACGCCCCATCTACCTTCCAAGCCGTCATGAACGAGATTTTCCGACCACTGCTTCGTCGGTATGTGCTAGTTTTCTTTGATGATATTTTGATCTATAGCAGGAGCTGGGAGGAGCATCGGGAGCACGTTCGGCATGTGTTCCACATTTTGCGGGAGCACCAACTGTATGCCAAGCGATCCAAATGCTCTTTTGGGCAGGCGGAGGTCGAGTACTTGGGACATTTGGTCTCCGCTCAAGGGGTCCGGGCCGACCCGCGGAAGATTGAAAGCATGGTGACTTGGCCGCTACCCACGACGATCCGGGCCTTACGAGGCTTTCTTGGGCTGACCGGCTACTATCGCCGGTTCGTGAAGGACTACGGGAGGATCGCACGGCCACTCACCCAGTTACTGCAGAAGGATTCCTTCCGATGGCATGCGGAGGCCGAGGAAGCATTCAATGGCCTCAAAAGGGCCATGACCACCACCCCCGTGCTAGCACTTCCGGATTTCTCCAAGGATTTTGTGGTGGAGACGGACGCATCTGGCGTCGGCATCGGCGCGGTCCTCATGCAGGAGGGTCGGCCACTTGCTTATTTCAGTAAAGCTCTCGCTCCCAGGACCTTGGGGCTCTCTACGTACGAGAAGGAGATGCTCGTCATACTTCACGCGGTCGCTCTATGGCGGCCCTATCTTCTGGGGCGGCACTTCCAGGTCCGTACAGACCACCAGAGTCTGAAGCATTTCCTGGAGCAACGGTTGACATCCCCGCTGCAGCAGAAGTGGCTGACGAAGCTTCTGGGGTATGATTATGAGATTGTCTACAAGAAGGGCAAGGAGAATATGGCGGCCGATGCGTTATCTCGGATACCAGAAAGCTTCCTTACTCACATCTCGGGGCCGGTGATTGCCTCCTTAGACGACATACAGGCAGAGGTTCTCCAGGACCCAGTTCTCCGCGACATTGTTGAAGCACTGCAGCAGGGTCGAGGCACAGCGGCTGGCTATCACTTACTGGGCACGCGACTCTACTACCAGGGTCGGCTCGTTCTACCGGCCACGTCCCCGTGGCGTACTACTATGATTCGGGAGTTTCACGCTTCACCGACCGGTGGTCATGTTGGCATCCATCGAACCTTACAGCGGGTCAAGGCCAACGTCTTTTGGAAGGGGATGCAGCGGGACGTTCAGCAGTTCGTGCGGGAATGCGATGTCTGCCAGCGGCAAAAGTATGAGACGATCTCCCCAGCGGGCCTTCTTACTCCGCTAGAAATCCCACACCAGATCTGGGACACCATCTCCATGGACTTCATCGAGGGCCTTCCCAAATCACAGGGCAAGTCAGTCATTCTCGTCGTTGTCGATAAACTGTCCAAGTACGGCCACTTCCTTGCTTTGAGCCACCCATATTCCGGCGAAACAGTGGCTGACCTCTTCGCCAAAGAGATAGTTCGACTCCACGGGCTTCCTCGGGCCATCATCTCTGATAGGGACCCTGTTTTTGTCAGCCATTTTTGGACGGAGCTTTTTCGGCTTCAGGGTACCACACTACGCATGAGCACGGCAAATCACCCCCAAACCGACGGGCAGACGGAGGTACTCAACAGAGGAGTCGAGACATACTTACGGTGCTTTGTCATGGATGAACCCCGCACGTGGACCAGGTGGCTACATTGGGCCGAGTATTGCTACAACACCTCTTATCACACGGCCAGCCGGCTCACTCCGTTCGCGGCGGTGTACGGGCGGCCGCCGCCCACGTTGTCCTCCTATGAACCGGCCGGCACTTCCCTCCCGGCGGTCGATCGAGCTCTCCAAGATCGGGATCGGACCTTGGCTCTTCTCCGCGACAATTTACGTGCGGCCCAAGACCGCATGAAGGTTCAAGCCGACAAGCACCGTACGGAACGGGAATTTGCGGTCGGTGATGAGGTGTTTCTCAAGCTCCAGCCCTATCGTCAGCTCTCAGTCGCCCGTCGGGCCAATCAGAAACTGGCCCCACGTTACTACGGGCTGTACAGAGTCATTCGGCGGGTAGGACCCGTCGCCTATACTTTGGCGCTACCGGAGGGGTCACGCATTCACCCTACTTTTCATGTCTCCGTCCTCAAGAAGAAGCTGGGGAACATTGTTTCCGTCACTCCTACCTTACCTGAGGCTACCAGCGGCGGCGAATTGCGGCCCTTACCTGAAGAAGTTCTCATGACCAAATGGAAGAAACACGGCACGGAGTACCGGCCAATGATCCTCGTCAAATGGAAGCAGATGCCCGCGACGCACAATTCGTGGGTGGACCTCTTGGAGTTCCGGGAGCGCTATCCTGATTTTCACCTTGAGGACAAGGTGCTTCTTGATGGGGAGGGGAATGTTATGCCCCCGGACGATCTACGTTTCCGTGGATTCAAATACGCGCGAAGACCGAAGGAGACCGGGAATGAAAGCCGGGCTGAACCATCCGGTTCAGCCCGAACCCAACAATAAAGCAGAATGGGGGCTGAACCACATTGGGTTCAGCCCCAATGGGGCCGGCCGGCCCTAGGGGTTGGGTGGGAGCATAAATACCCAACCCCTCCTCCTTGGTGGTTAAGCAAGAACATTCCAGGTATCCTCTCTCTTCTTCCTCTCCTAAACCCTAATCTTCTAGTCTCCTTCCTACTTCCTCTTTCTCCCCTAGTTAGGTCATAACATAAATACAAGTATGAGTACAACTATATAGGGAGAGAAGAGAAAAAAGAATCCAAAATCCAAGATGTGGGACTAAAACAAATAGGAAGAAAATACACAAATGAGCCAAAACATGGGTCCTTACAATGTTTTTTCTAACAGTCGCCCACAAGCTGGAGCGTACAAGTCGTAGGAACCCAGCTTGGACAAGAACTGATAAAATAGAGCACTTAATAGGGCCTTAGTGAGAATGTCAGCTACTTGATCCGTAGTCGGAACATGTCTCAATTACAACTTCTTCATTTAAACTTTCCCACGAACAAAATAGCAGTCGACTTCGATGTGTTTTGTTCTTTCATGAAACACTGGGTTCTTATCTATGCGTATAGCAGCTTGACTGTCACAGAGTACGGTAGCTGGTGAGGAAAGTATTACTCTCATATCACTTCAGAGACTTTCAAGCCATGTAAGCTCGGATACAGCAGATGTCATTGACCGTTATTCAGCTTCAGCTGAAGATCGAGCAACCACAGCTTGTCTCTTATTGCGCCACGTAACAGGGTGACCTCCAAAGTAGGTACAAAATCCATTGATAGAACGTCGATCATCCAGGGAACCAGCATAATCTGCATCTGAATACGCAACCAATGTTGTAGTATAAGAAGAGATTTTGTATGACATCCCTTGACCAGGAGCAGTTTTTAGATATCTCAGGATGCGTTCGACGGCCTGAAGATGAGACATCCGAGGAGAATGCATAAACCGGCTGACCACCTAACAACAAAGGAGCATGTGTACACAACTTGTGATTTGTATCCATAGGAGTGTTAACCGGCTTGCATCCAGAATAGCCAGCATCCTGAAGAAGGTCGAGACAGTACTTCCGTTAAGATAGAACGAGACCATCGGGACATCTTGTGATCTCAAAGCCAAGGAAGTATCGAAGGTTCCTCAGATCTTTTGTTTGAAACATAGAACTAAGGTGTTGTTTGACGACTTGTATTCTCTTTGAATCATCTCTTGTGATTAGGATGTCATCAACATACATCAAAAGAAGAACTGTTCCTGTTGTTCGATGTCGAGTAAACAGAGAGAAGTCTGTCGAGCTCCGAGTAAAGCCAACCTCCCGAACAGCCTTAGTGAACTTATCGAAGCATGCCGGAGGGGATTGTTCGAGACCATAAATTGACTTCTTAAGATGACAAATTTGGGACTCCCTCGTGGTCTCGAACCCGGGAGGCTGCTGCATGTAGACTCTCTTGAAGATCTTCATTTAAAAATGCAATTTTGATATCCAGTTGATGTAATGGCCACTGGCGATGTACAACATCGGAGAGGAGGACACAAACCGTGTTGAGTTTCGCTACCGAAGAGAAGGTTTCTTCATAGTCAAGACCCTGTTGTTGAGTGAAGCCGCGAGCCATCGGTCGAGCTTTAAGACGGTCAATTGTCCCATCAGGAGCATGCTTGATGACAAAAACCCATTTACAGTCAACAGGAGTCTGTCCTGGAGGAAGAGGGACCCGATCCTACGCGTGATTTGCCCAGAGAGCAGTCATTTCTTCGTCCATGGCCGCCCGCCAGCCCGGATGTTGGAGAGCCTCCTGCACAGAATTAGGGATAGAAATAGAGGATAATGTACTGACAAAGTCCTGAAGTGTCGGGGACAGGCGATGTAAGGATACGTAATTCGCCATGGGATGGGCGGTGGGAGACGGCGTCAGATCAGCAGGTCGCAGAGTGTCAGAAGTTGAAGCCGGCTGCATTAGGGAGGCAGAACGAGGAGGGCGACGAGTGTAGACACGAAGAAGAGGAGGTTGGTGGTGAACAGAAACTTCGGTGGGAAGTAATGGTGGTGAAAAGACGTAACTGGAACGATAGGTTGAGGTAATGATGGCAATGGAGGAAGTGGTGATGAAGTAGAAAAAAAACGATTGATCTTCTAGAAAGGTAACATTTGCCGAGACAGTCATCTTGCGGGTAGTGGGAGAGTAGCAAACATATCTTTTTTGAGTACGGGAGTAACCAACGAACATATATTTGTCCGCCCGAGGATTGAACTTGTCAGTGGAGGGCCCGAGATGATGAACATAGCAAGTACAACTAAATGTGCGAGGGATGAGAGGGAATGGTGGTGTAGAGGGAAAGAGGAGACTAAACGGGGTGGCGTTGTTGATGATGGAGGAAGGAAGACAGTTGATGAGATAGCATGTCATGGAAACCGTAAAATGCTAATACGCCTTGGGAGCATGCATTTGGATCATGAGACAGCGAACATCAAGAAGATGTCTACTTTTGCGCTCAGTCACACCGTTTTTTTGAGCAGTATAGGCACACGAAGTACGATGAATAATCCCAAATTCAGAGCAGATAGTATCAAATTCATGACTAGTGTATTCGCGAGCATTATCTGTCTGGAGCGTTTTGAGTTTATTGGCAAACTGAGTGCGAGTCTCAAGAATGAAAACACGAAACACATGAGGAAGTTCGGACCGGTCACGAAGTAGGTACAACCAGGTCATCCGAAAATAATCATCAATGAAAGTAATCAAATAACGATAACCAGATACACTTGCTATTTTACAGGGCCCCCAAATATCAGAATGAACTAACATAAAAGGAGCATAGCTCCGGGTACAATAAGGGAGAAATGAGGAACAGTGTTGTTTCCCCAGAATACATGAATCACATGAGAAAATTTAAGCGGAATATCAGGAAATGCCTTCTGGAGAACGGGAAGCAGATCATGCCCAAGACACCGATGTCAGTCAACTGAGGAGATGGAGGAGAGAATGGTAGGAGAGACATCAAGAAAGTAGAACCCGTTTTGCAGTCAACCTCTACTAATGATACTTTTTGTCCTGCGATCCTGCATCAGAAAAGAAGAAGGGGGTGAACGTGATACAACAATCCAAATCTACAGTGAGCCGACTAACAGATAGTAAATTAAACGGAGATCACGAGACATGGAGAGCCGAGCGAAGAGAAATAAAAAGATTGATGGGTATGTCGACAGAGCCGGAGACAGGAGCGGTGTTGTCATTGACGACGGTGATAAACTTTGGATGTGGAGATTCCAAGTATCGGGGTGACTTCAGGGATGTCATAAGGTGAGTAGCATCTGAATCCACTATCTAACGCGGACTAGTGGAGAGACAAGCGATGCCTTCATTAGAAACGGAGGCAACAGAGGCAGGTGAGATGTGGAGCAACCTGTGAAGTTGTTGGAGTTGGAGGCAGACTTTGTCAAGATCAGCATGAGTGGCCGACGAGCTGAGGGCAGCAACATAAGCATTTGGACGAGGAGGGAGACCATGTTTGCGGTAACAGGTGGCCTCAAGATGGACATCCTTACCAGAGAAAGAACACTTAGGCCACGGCCGGCCTCCTCGACCCCTCCCCCGAGATCTTGAACGTCCTCCACGAGTGGGGGGGGTAGTAATGGCGCCGACGAGTGCTGGACAAGAGTCGGGGAGGGAGGTCTGATAGTATCGGGAGGTGGTGAAACCTTTAGCAGCATGGAGCACACATCAGAGAATGAGGGAGTACCAACAAACGAGAGAATCTGAGCCCGAACACTTTGAAGATGAGGTGAGCCATCATCATGGCAATACCAACTGCTTCCTTTTGAGCGCACTGGGCAGCGAGATCTGTAGTAGGGGGCTGATGTTGAATCCAGGCTTCAACCAACGTCTTTGACCGAGCCACAAAGGAGGTTAAGTCAGCAGCACTGTCAGGCTCAAGGCTCTGGAGATCAGTGATGATGTCATTGAGGTGTTGGAGACTCTCCTTGTCTAAGTAAAGAGAATGGAGCTCATCCCACATTGTCTTAGCCGTCTCGTGATACATGGTCATGCGGTAAGGTTTGCCATCAAGGGAGATGAAAAGCCATGTATGAACACAACCATCGTTACGAAGCCAGTCGTCGGTAGGTGCATAAGGAACATCCTGGGTTAAATGATGTACAAATCCTTTGGACTAAAGGACTTGACGAACTGAATGCACCCACTCCACAAAGTTCTTCTTCCCAATGAGGGAAATGGTGGTAATCCTCAATTCATCACGGACATCAGGGACGGGGACAGCCTCCACAACTGGAATAGAGGTCGCAGTAGAAGAACCCATGCTAGCAGTTAAGATAAGAGATTAACTGACAAGCAGGTAAGCGGGCAAAGGGAGACAGCCCACTCAAGAAGAAGAAGAGGCCGACAAGAGGAACCCCGGCGAACACAGGGAGCAGTCCGAGCGAGAAGCAACAGCGAGCAGAGCGGAAACAACACAGGTCGTGGCGGACAGAACAGCCAGCGACCAACGGCCAGTGACCAGCGACCAGAGGAGAAGGTCGCAGCGAACAGAAAGACAAAGCGACTAGAGAAGAATCCGCAACGGACTTCAGGAAGCAGGGAAAGTTGCAGCAGGCAGCGGCTACGGAGAACCCGCAGCGACTAGAGAAGAGAAAGCCGCCGGAGAGGAGGCCGCAGTGGACATCACAACAGACAACAACTAGAGAAGGCCGCAGAGAGATGTCGCTAGCAAATATACAGAGCAAGCCCACAGCGGCAAGAGAGAACAAGACCACAACGGGTAGGGGAGCAAGACCGCGGCGGGTAAAAGAGAAGTACAACGGGTAGAGGAGAATAGAAGCACAGCGGGTAGAAGAGAAGCATGTGCAAGACCAACCCGCGCGGAAGAAGACAGCACGAGGTCGCAAGAGGCCGCAGCGGGTAGTCAAGGCGGCAAGAGTAGGTCGGAAGAAGACAGCGGGCGGTTAGGATTCCGAGACCAGGGTGGTCTGAATGGATGTGGGGCCCAGAGAGATCCTAAAAGGGAGAGTGATGGGGATCAGACGAGAGGGAGGGAGAAGAAAACACGAAACCACACAGATTGTGGTTTCAAGAAGACTAACCGCACAAAGGGTTGCGGTTAGGAAAGCCGGAAGACCGCACAAAGGCTTTCCATTTCACGGGAGAAGTCGGTTGCGGTTAGCAGAAGAAGGAGAACCGCGGTCAGAAGAACACTAACCGCTCAAAGCGGAACCTGACTCTGATACCATGTAGAAAACCTTGTATATCCTTCTTCAGTATGTAAATACAAGTATGAGTACAACTATTTTGGTAGAGAAGAGAAAGAAGAGAGAGAAGAATCTCAAATCCAAGATGTGAGACTAAAACAAATAGGAAGAAAATACATAAATGGGCCAAAACATGGGTCTTTACATTAACTTTTCTAACAGATCACAAGTTCGACGACGATTGCAATGTCGAATGAGTCGTCGATCGATATCAAAAAAAATTTCGCTCAGATACCAAGTTGAGAATTTAAAATACAGAACGGTATTATTTCAATCTAATACAAGTGTTGTATCTTCCTTCTACATATACACTAAAGAAGGTGACAACTAAACTCCATAAGAAGTGAGACTAAATAAAAAAAGAGAGAGAATCTAGAATTGGGCTTTAAAATACCCCGAATCACTTAACATGCATATAATTTATGTGATCTAGTGAATTTATTGGTATTCTTTCTGTCCATTTATTCATATCATAAACAAGTATGACTTGAGAAGCTTTGCAAGACTTCATCAAACTCAAGCAGGGATTCAAATTGAAGATACATACATGTGCTCATACAATGATATATGAGGATGCACCAACATATAGAAATAGAAGCATAAATTTGTCATTCTTATGCAAATACAAATATTAATGTAAAAATATTGGTACAATGTTAGACCCAGTACAACCCAAAACCGAGTGATCTTAGGTTAGATGTTTGGGTTCTAATATGGTATTAAGAGCATACTTGTGTTACATCAACTTCTCTATTCTCCCATGTCCCATGCATTCTATCACGTGAGAAGGTAGCTACATCCACGTGTTCTTACCCGTGATGAGGGCACGCCGAACATTTACTCTCATATTCGAAATTTCATGTTGTCTGTATTATATATGGTTTGGATCTCCACTAAATATCAATTGATTCTAGGTTGAATGCTTCAGACCTAATAAAAAAAATCAGCTGCTATGAAATAAAGATTCTTTCAGTTGCAAAACATATTTGCTAATTGAACTTTCAGAGTTTTGAACTTACCAATTTTTTCAATAACATCATTAGTTTCTCTGACGCCAGCAGTATCGAGTAGTGTGACAGGAATACCCTCAATAGTAACATTTGCTTCTATAACATCCCTTGTAGTTCCAGCAATTTCAGTAACTATTGCTCTGTTACTCTGCATTCTAGCAGAAAAATAAATTTTGAATAAAGTTTTTAATTAATATTCTGAAAGTTTAAGAACATGGATGAAGGGAATGATAAAAGTATCCCGGAAATCCTACTTTGCTCCATGCATTGAGAAGGCTCGACTTGCCAACATTAGGCCTACCAATGATAGTTACCTGGAGAAAATTTCACAAAGCATACTTTTAGGCAGCTTAAAAATATGATAATATAAACTAAGAGAAAAGAACAAAATTGACAACCAAATAATACATATGACTGCATACAACAAAAAAGTTGGTTGCAAGTTGTGTAGATGAGATGCTGAACAGAACTGTGTGCACACGTACATCTTGTGTGTGTTGCACTGCAAAAACACATTAACAATATCGGTCCACCCAAGCCTCACTCGACCTAACACGATGATTCTAGGTTGAATGCTAGGATGAATATTCCTTCATCCATTGATAGTATAGATAGGTTGAGTGAGGCTTGGGTGTATTAATAAAAGAATTGGGAAAACTGATTGATACAAATATGTCGCTGCTGCGGACGACTCTCATCACGACAAAGGAATTTTCAGAATCATCACGCCAAGCCAATTATTTCCTAATATTGTTTTGTCTTTATGTAGTTTTCCTTAAGGGTCCGTTCGTTTCACGAACATTGTTAATGAAGTATTGGTTTTCAATCTAATATCAATCTACATGGGAAATGACATTGAGTTTAAATTCAAATTTTTTGTTCGTCTGTATGATGACTTTCTGTCATAGAAATTGATATTCATCATTTTTTATAGTTCGTTTGCAGAAAAACTTTCTGTCATAGCAATTTGCATTAATCAATGCTAAGCTTCTAAACTTCTTCCTACAAATTACCCAAAGCAATGACATGTTTTTTTGCCCGGGAGCGTTTGTTTTTGCTTGAGCGAGATTTTTTCGCCCGGGAGCGATTTTTCGCTCGGGCGAGATTATTTCGCTCGGGCGCGCAAATTTTTATTTCTTCGCCCGGGAGCGAATTTTTCGCACAAGCACGTTTTTTCACGTGAGTGCGTTTTTTTGCCCCGACGCGTGTTTTTCGCCCGAGCCCAATTTTTTCGCTCGTGCGTGTTTTTTCTCTCGGGCGCATTTTTTTGTCAGGGCGCATTATTTCTCCCCGATGCGATTATTTTGTCTCAAGCGCAATTTTTTTGCCCAGGCAGGATTTTTTCGCCCGGGAGAGATTTTTTGGCCGGGCTGCGAATTTTTTGCTCGAGAGCTATTTTCTCACCGGGGCGCGATTTTTTTGTGTTCGAGCA
Organism: Platanthera guangdongensis; assembly: GCA_039583875.1. Taxonomy (NCBI): domain Eukaryota; kingdom Viridiplantae; phylum Streptophyta; class Magnoliopsida; order Asparagales; family Orchidaceae; genus Platanthera; species Platanthera guangdongensis. The sequence goes on along the minus strand of CM077162.1, from coordinate 60,276,070 downwards.
GAGAAAGCGCATCCAGGTGGAAAAAATCGTGCACGAGTGAAAAAATTGCGCCTGTGTCAAAAAGTCGCACCCGGGCAAAAAATCTAGCCCGGTCGAAAAAATCGTGTTACGTCAAAAAAATCACGCCCAGGTTAAGAAATCGCCGAGTGGCGAAAAAATCGCGTCCGATTGAAAAAATAGCGCCTGGACAGAAAATTCGCGCTCGGGCAGAAAATTCGCGTTGGGGTGAAATAAACGCACCCAAGCAAAAAAACGCGCCCAGGCAAAAAAAAACGCGCCCCGGCGAAAAAATCGCGCTCGCCCGAAAAAACTGCTCGCACTTAAAATTTGCGCCCGAGCGAAAGAAATCCCGCCCGGGAGAAAAAAACGCACCCGGGCGAAAAAAGTTTCGTCGGGCGAAAAAGTCGCGCACGGGCGAAAAATTCCCGACAGGGGGAAAATTTCTGCCCGGGAGAAAAATTCCCACACGGGTGAAAAATTCCAACGCGGTCGAAAAAATCGCGCCCGGACGAAAAAAATCAGCTCTGGGAGCAAAAAATCGCACCCTGGCGAAAAAAATTGCTCTCAGGAGAAAAAAATCCCTGCCGCGCAAAAAATTCGCGTCCGGGTCGAAAAAGTTGTGTAAGCGAAAAAAAATCGCATCCGGGAAAAAATTCGCGTTCGGGCGAAAAATTGCGTAAGGGGAAAAACGCGTATGGTGAAAAAAATCGCGCCCGGGTGAAAAAAATCATGATCGGGCGAAAAAATCGCGGTTGGGCGAAGAAATTGCTCCTGGCAAGAAAATCGCAGCCGGGCAAAAAAATCACACTCGGGCGAAAAAATCGTGCTCGAGCGAAAAATCCGCGCCCGGGCAAAAAATTCACTTCCGGACCAAAAAAATCACGTTCGGGCGAAAAAATCGAGTACTGACCGAAAAAATTGCGTTCAGACCGAAAAAAAATTGCTCTCCTTTTGGAAAACCGGAGTTGGCGATTTCATTATCGCCCCTGTAGATACATTGGACTGGTAAGTTTTTAGGTTATGATGAATATCGAAGACTTTCCACCAGAAATCCAATTCCACTCTACAATTTTTGGTCCGAACAAAAGAAATGGTTTTCATATTTTCAAAATCAATACTTCAATATCAATGTCTGTGAAACGAATGGACCCTAAGTGATATTTTTAGTAAGTTAAGTAGAAGAGTGTTCTCCCCCGTTATAAGAATAGGAATATATGTGGATCTTAGAGTATTGCATATTGTAAGCTCTCATTTTTGGAGAGAAGTTTTTGAAGGGAACCAACCCTCCAAAACAAAGTAGCATGCTTCCCTCACGATTGTAGCATTAAATTTTCTCTTTTATGCAATCATCAATTACCTTTACGTATCAAATACCAGTTCTTCCCGCCTACCATCCTAGGTCTCGAGGTCGACCAACCACTTTCTCTCGTTAGATGCATGCATCACTTCCTCAAAGAGTGTCCCCTCTAATGTCTCTGCCACTTTGGCGCTCACACGACTTTTGTGCCTCAACATCAATGACCACCGAACTATATTCTTTGTGTTCTCGTGGAGTAGACAACTACCCTAGGCCACATCCTGACAACCCGCGCGACAACGCCCTGTCTCAACATCTCGCGTGCTCCCTTCCTCTTCTCAACGACTCTGTATGATCTCGCCCTCTTCTCAACGAGGGAAATATAGACATTGCACAACTCCACCAAGCTTGATGCCCTAGCCCATGTCTCGACTTTGGGAAAACCAATATTGAGTTAACCCAAGTCTGGTAAGCCACCAACATACATGAATGTTTCTTTTGTTCCTCCTGATTCCTCAGTCGGATCAAATTTAAATCTACCATGAGTCTTGATTCTCTAGGGATTCATATACTTAGATTTCAAACAGAAGAAGACGACCACAGAGAATATCATTCTGAGAGACGAGGCTCTTCTTCTACTTTTTCTTTCTCTGCTACAAAAAATCTGAGACAGTGGATCAAAGTTTATTAATCATTGGATCTTCTTCTTCAAGGATTAATCTATTACAAAAATCCAGACCACTGAAGTGCCAAAGAATCCTCAGAAATTGCTGAAGGAGGTCAAACAAAAAGACAACTTTCTACATCTTCTCTTTTCTTTCTTTCTCTTTCACTCATATCTTTCTGAAAAGAGTTTTTAGAATCCCTCTTAAAAGGATTCCATTATTTGGTTAGATCACCTTATCAAAAGATCAAGTTGTGTGGTTCTTAAAGTCTCCTTACCAAAAGACTCGAGCACTGAGATAGTGGATTTCAACCAAAGTGATAAAAGAGTGGATAAACTTGTGTTGTGATAAACTTGTGGATGTGTTTTTGTGGATGTTAATCAAAGCTTATCTAAATCTCGTTAAGATTTATATAAATAATTTAAATTTTTGTTCACCCCCCTAGAGAATTCTTAGAGCTATAATTGTACCCATTCAGTGACCTTATTGAGTTCATGGTAATCCACACAGAAGCGCCAAATGGCGTCCCTCTTGCGGATCAGGAGGACGGGGCTCAAAAAAGGACTAGCGCTGGGGCGAATGATGCCTGAGGTTAACATATCGTTGACCAGTGTCTCGATCTCACCCTTCTGCGCATGGTCATACAAGTACGGTCAAATTGATATGGAGGAAACACCCCTTGCAAGGAGATGCGGTTATCTGTCGGCCTGGATGGAGGAAGGTGTGATGTGTCGGCGAAGACCTCCGGAAAGAGGTCCAAAATAACTTGTAAAGCTGGAGAAGTCGGGGAACTGGGGGGGGGGGGGGGGGCATCCTGCTCCACCACGTGGCATAGGGAAGCTGCCCAATCCACATCCGTGGATTTCTGAAGGGACAGTAGGGAGAAAGATTGCCGCAGTAAAGCTGAATCACCTTCTAGCAAGCAAGTCTTCTCCTCTCGGAGGAAGCACATGGTCATGCGGTCCCAATTCACAATAACCTCACCAAGGGTACGGAGCCACGTTATCGTGAGAATACTGTCCACGCCGCCCAAAGAGAAAGCATAGAAGTCTGCATGAACAATGGAGTGGCCAACAGTGAGAGTGAGAGCAGAGCAAAGTCCCCAGGTTGTCTGACGCCGACTATCCCCTAAGCACACTAAAAAATGGTCTGTGGTTTGCACAGGAATGGCCAGATGATCCACCAAACGCTGGGAAATAAAGTTGTGCTCATCCCACTATCAATCATCACAACCACAGAAAGCCCATGAAGTGCGCCTAGAAGATTCACCGTCTGAGGGCCCGAGAACCCGCCGACGGCGAACATCGGAAGGTCCAATTGGTGGAAGGTGGCAGATGGGGGGGGGGGGGGGGGGGGGCTCGGCTGTCGTATCCATCTCCAAGGCCTCAAAATCAGCAAGAGTAACCTTGGGTTCTTCCTCGCCAATAAGGATTTGAAGGTCCTCCAACGAGCAGTGATGGGTAGGTGCGTAGGGCTGTCTGCATCAGAATCATAAGCCCTTGGTACGCATATCGTGGTATTCCTGATTTGAGATCCTAAATTGAGCCAGCGGCCTAGGAAGACAAGGTACGGTGGGGAAGAGGGCCGAGGGTGGGTCTAACTGAGGAGGGCGGTAAGCCGCAGCAGGGTTGTTGTCCGGGCGCAGTGGAAGCACGGTAGGTGTCCTGCTCGTATCCATGGGCCCAGCCTTAAAATTTGCATCTACCAAGCGGGTAAGATCCATGGCCTCATCAATCAACGACGGTGGTGGGTGCGGTTCCTGGCCCAAATGTGGGGAAGAAACTCATGCATGAAGAAGCTGAGGTAGTGGTCCAGCGGAAGGCCCGACACATGTGTAGCGCGGGCAATGAACTCATTAATGTAATCGTCAAGGGATCCCGTCTGGCAGACTCCGCAGAGTAGCTCCGCCACAGAGCCCGAGTAACGAGTGTCGTAACGGTGAATGAGCTCTTGTTGGAGATCAGACCAAGACATGGTCAATTTGGACTGCTGTAGCTAACACACCAAGTGGAGAGCGGAGCCCTCCATGCCGATCAGAATCATGCTGACCTTCTGTGGTTCGGAGATCTGCTGGACATCAAAGAAGTGTTCGGTTCGGGCAATCCATCCCATGGGATCGATGTCATTGAAGGAGGGAACATCGAAGGAACAAGGTCCCGGAGAGAAGACCGCAGTTGGAGGAGTCGGGTCTCTGTATGGGTCTGGAGGGGAGCCAAGGAGTAAAAGCGAGATCGCGTTCGAAGTGGCGGACGGGCTGGGACGGTCGGCCATCATGGAATTGAGTTTGGCATCCATGCGCGGCATGAGGGCCTCGAGGGAGGTGATGACGTCATGATGACCCTTGAGGCGACGGAGGATGGTCGGATCCGACGAAGGGGAAGGCAACGACCCGTCGGGATGGGTCGTGAAGCAGAGACGCGGTGGCAATATTTTGAATATGGCGTTGCGAGCCAATTATCACCAGAACTAAGTCAGCGAGGACTATTTTGAAGATGGCATTTCACACCCATGACCGCCATTTTGAGTTTTTTGTGATGTCGTTTAGCTTGAAAAATGTGTCTGCCACCTTCCAGGCGACGATAAACGACTTGTTACGACCAATACTTCGTGAATATTTTCTTGTTTTCTTTGACAAAATTCTTGGGTATAGTTGTTCTTGGCGCATTCAATCAACTCTGGCTGCCCTTCAACTATGTCTATAGAAAATTTGATAATCCACTTAAGACCGTACTCAAGAAATAAAAAGACATGCATTTTTTTTGGCAGCCGGAAGCAACAGTTGCATTCGCCTCACTCCAAAGCGCCCTGGTGGCATCCCCTGTTCATTCCATGCCCGATTTTGTGCAGCCTTTTTGTCACGGAATGTGACACCTCTAGCAGGGGGTAAGGTGACAACAATCTTAGTGGAAAATGAGCGACACATGGCATATTTTAGTCAATCATTTTCCTCCACCGTCCGGTCCCACTCAGTGTATGAAAACAAATTAATGGTGGTCATGCTTGCGGATCAACAATGTCATGCATACCTGCTAGGATGACCCTTCATAGTAAGGGAGGATCATCACATCCTAAAGTATGTGCTCAGTTAGAAGATTGTAACCCACACACAACAAATTGGATGGCCAAGTCTTTGGGATAAGATTTTGTAGCAAAATTTTGCTCGGACACACCAACAAAGTGTCTGACGCACTCTCATGTCAATACAAGGCAACCTCCCTATCTACCCTCTCTTGGGATGTGTGAGAGAACAACCACCATCCAACAAGAAGTTGTGGTCATCCAAGTCCTCAACCGAATCAGTGCAACTCTTCAAGAAGAGCATCCATCCGTCGTACGGGCCCATCAGCTGACAGCTTCTCCATCGGGATCAGTTGGTGTTATTTGCAACGTCATCATGTATTCCCAAACTACTCAAGAAATTCCATAGTACCCAGACCACTGACAATGTCAAGGCCTGTTGTATGTACTGTCATCTCATTGCCACTTTTTATTGGCTCGACATGTTTCACGAAACCAAGGTCTTTGTGGAGGCCTGCAAACAATGGCAACGGGCCAAGTACAAGACAATCTTACCGGGAGGCCTACTCAATCCCCTTCCCATCCTATAGACCAGATATGAGTTGACATTGCAATGGATTTTATCACCCAACTTCCAAAATCAAAAGAGGTACTATTGCATCTTGGTTGTGGTGGACCACCTGTCAAAGTAAGACCAATTTATCCCCTTCCAACAACCATTTTCCATGCTAATAGTGATGCATGTCTTCATCAAGTTCGATTACATGACTTCCCAAGCACAATTTTTAGCGAACGGGATCCTCTCTTCCTCAACACATCCTGACAAACATTTGCTCACTTACAAGGGATATAGTTGTGGATGAGTAAAGTGTATTACCCCCAAACAGACTGACAGTCGAAAGTTTGCAATTTATGTTCGAATAGGTTGCTTTGTTAGTGATCAACTGCGGGCATTAGTGGCTAAGTTGGGCCAAATATTCATACAATACCGCCTTTCATCACAACACATACACAACTTCTTCCAAACTGTGTACGGTCAGTCACCTCCTACCATTACCCGCACCTCCTAGAGAATGCCTAAGTCGAATCCTCCACCACACAACTCGGTGAACGTGATGATACTCTGAACAACTAAACAAAACCTACAACGGGCTCAACACGAGACCATTCATGCCAACAAGCACTGTCAAGAGGTTAAATTTTAGGTGAGAGAAAGGTACAGGTCAAACTCTGGTGGTATACTTAATCATTCGTGCTAATCGGCCACATCCTAAATTGGCACATGATACCACAGACCATTTGAGATCATTGTTCATAGAGGCGGATTGCATACACCTACAACTTCCACCAACAAGTCACATACACCTTATCATTCATGTATCTCAATTAAAAATAGTAGTGGGGGGTCATACAGTTGACACTCCACTTCCGACAAAACTCGAGCATGGCAACATCTTGGCATTTTCTCTGGCATACATTTAGAACCGCTACACGCTTACCCAAACCGACATACCTATGGAGTAGGTCTTGGTGCTTTGGAACAACCAACCAGAGAAAGATGATACACGGGGGTCGACCACAACGACATTCAATTATGCGACTTCTGTTTTGACAAGAAGGAGAATTTTCCGGATGGAGCTATTTTTGTGGAGAACGCAGATGGCGAATCCAAGCCACGGGAATAGCGAGTGTATGCACGATAGGCTAAGGATGTCGCGGCACCTCAATTTGCGCATCACCTTGACAGGCACATGGTTCGCCGAACAACAAATAGTTATCTATCAATATTTTATTAATGTTTTTATTTATTTTGCACTTCGGTTTCTTATTTCAGAGTAGTTGTTTCTTATTTTGAATTACTTGCTATATTTAAAAATCTACTTTCATGTCCAATTCTATATAGACTTAGGTTGTACCCTTGTATCTTGATCTTTGGAGTAATATATTGAAGTCCTAAGGGCCGGCCCATACTATCGGGGCTCTCTTCTTTCTCTTTTTGCCTTCTCACTTAGGATCTCTCTCCAGTACTTGCTACCGCCACCTCTAAAGGGTAATAATGTCTCGGTGCAAAATCATTTTTATAGAAGGTAAACGGGTGCTGTTGTCAGGGGCATCGATTGAAAAATGATTTTACATGATAGCACAATGAGCAACAATCAAAGATTCAAAGGTATGGTTGCCACCACACAATGTAGATGAGGGACCGTGCATGTTCCGCAAGCATATAATGAACTCCACACTATTTACATTTCCTTCTCTACAAATGCTTGCATGATAAGAATGTTTGTTAAAAAAGCTTTAAGAACTTAATTTCTATGTAGAATCTTGATAAAGCATCAAATTGCTCAGGTTTTTTCCTGCATTTTTTTATATTCAATAAAGTACCTCCTTCAGTAGCTCTGCATATTCCTGTATCTATCAATGCAATAGGGAAAATAACAAATACAAAATTAAGTTGATTTAAAAATGAAAACAAGCAAACCATGGCAAACTATTAGATGTTCACATTGTCACACAAATCCATTATAAAGTTGAGATAATTTTAGGATCTGAAAATAATACCTGTAAACCAGACTGAAGAAGTTTATCATAATCAGAAGTTTCTAATGCTTCCTGCACATCTTGACACATAGCAGTTAATCTGCCAACGAGTATGTCCAAGTCCAGAGGCGGTAATTCATCATCAAAGTCCAACCGAGCTTCAATTTCTGCAAGCAACTCAATGCACTGCATTCTCAATGCCTTCACTAATGCAGAAAATCCTCCCTAAAACACAAGTCAAGTGTATTGATCATGAGAATTGAGAAGCACCAACATGATAATTGGGAGAAGTTTTTAGTCCATTAAGTCTGTTTGGTAGGGTGGTGGAGATGGGGGCGGAACACTACTTGAAAGAAACGGCATTGAAGCTCATCATCACTAGTGGGAAAGGGAGCTGCAGCATAGTTTTCTTTTTCCATCCCCACCAGAGGCAGAACACCACGAGGGATAAATTCTTGTGTGGGGCGCCTCCATCTCCCACCATTGGGCACCTCAACGGAGTGCAAATGGCTCCCCAAAGAGAGCCTAAGACAAATAAGTAAAGATCTTTGGCATGCCTGTATTCCAGCCAAAGCAGCTTCAGCTGCAGCCAGGGACTTTGATGAAATAAGTTTACCAACATTTTCAGCTTGAGTTAAATCTAAGCGCCCATTTAAAAATGCGCGAAGCGTGAATTCACCTATATGAAGAATATTCAAAGCAGGGATTAGCATACAATGTCAATCTAGTTCAAACAAAGCAAAGTTAATTCGGTGTAACCATCATTGTCAATTGTCTTACCAAATTTTTTGTGGCCAGCTCATGAATCATCAATTCTCATTAATTTTTGTTTAATTTTGATGAGGTATTAACTTGAAACGACATAATTATCCTTAATAACTTTCATTTAAGTAACTTTTTAGTTCCTTAAGTTTACTACTGCACTAGGAAGCACCGGTATGGTACGAGTACCGAGTACTATACGTATCCGGTACGACAGAATTTTATAAACAAGGATATGGGTACGACGGGATACTTCGTATTAAATATAATAAATATATATGTATATCTCACAAATGTAATTGTAGAAAGTAATGGGCAAACCTTGTAAATCCTTCTTCATGTATAAAATACAAAAGAGAGTAATATATAGGAGAAGAGAGAGAGAAATAATCCTATACAAGAGATGTGAAACTAAAGAAGAGAAATGAATTGGGCCTATAAATGGGCCTTTACATCAATATTTCCTATATCATCTAACACTCCCCCGCAAGCTGGAACGTACAAGTCGTAGGCACCAAGCATGAACAAGAAATGGTAATATAATTTGCGAGGTAAAGCCTTGGTGAGGATATCAGCAACTTGCCCAGACGCAGGAACATGTTCAAGCTTCAGCTCTTCTGATTGGACCTTTTCCCGAACAAAGTGACAATCAACCTCAATATGTTTTGTTCGCTCATGGAACACAAGATTCTTTGGAATGTGTATTGCAGCTTGACTGTCACAAAACAAGGTTGAAGGTGAGGTCAATTTAACTCCCAAATCCACTAGGAGACTTTCAAGCCAGGTTAGTTCAGAAGTAACAGCCGCCATTGCACGGTACTCGGCCTCAGCAGACGAGCGGGCAACTACAGTCTGCTTTTTACTCCGTCATGTGACGAGATTTCCTCCAAAGTATGTACAGAACCCAGTAGTAGACCGCCTATCATCCAGCGAGCCCGCATAATCGGCATCCGAGTATGCAATAAGAGAAAGGGAGGAAGATGGCTTATACACAAGTCTTTGCTCATGGGAAGTCTTCAGATATCTAAGAATGCGCTCCACAGCTTGGAGGTGAGAGATACGTGGGGTATGCATAAATCGGCTGACCACACCAACCGCAAATGATATATCTGGTCTTGTAACTGTTAAGTAGACCAACTTTCCCACAAGACGGCGATAGTATTCCTGATTCGGGAGTAGAGAATCCTCCTCAGATCCCTGAGCACGCAACATATGGTTTACCTCCATCGGGGTATCCGCAGGTTTACAACCCGAGAGGCCAGCATCATGCAGAAGGTCAATGCAATACTTGCGCTGAGACAAAACTAAGCCATCAGATCGTCGTGCTACTTCTAGTATAAGAAAGTACCGAAGATTTTCCAGATCTTTGATTTGAAAGATAGAATTTAGGTGTTGCTTCACATGTTGTATCCCGGTGCAGTCATCACCAGTGATCAGAATATCGTCCACATAAACCAGAAGTATTATGGTCCTGCTATGCTACTGCTAGGGTTCTAAGCGAAGAGGAAACTAGGAATGAAAAGACGGCTAAAGTTTTTTGGAGAAGAAGGAAAATACCTGGTTATGAAATTTGTTGCTTCAAAAAGAGGGGGGAGAGGGTATTTATGGAGCCCCTCACCCCAAGGGCCGGCCGGCCCCCATTGAGGGTTGAACCGGTGTGGTTCAGCCCTCCTCCTTGTTATTGATTAATTGCGGGCTGAATCGGATGGTTCAGCCCGGTCTTTGTCCGGTGCTCCTTTAGGTCTTCTGGCGTACTTGAATCATCGGAACCGCAGATCGTCCGGGGGCATAACATTCCCCTCCCCATCAAGAGGCAGCTTGTCCTCAAGCTGGAAGTCGGGAAATAACTCCCGGAACTCCAAGAGTCCACCCACGTGTTGTGGGCCTCTGACAGACCCCTCCATTTGACCAGAATCTCTGAACGGTACTCCGTGCCATGTTTCTTCCATCTGGACAGTAAGATATACTCGGGGCTGGGGCGTAGCTCACCCGTCGTAGTAGCCTCGGGTAGAGAGGGAAGCACCGTGGCTGCCGCCCCCAGCTTCTTCTTCAGTAGTGACACATGAAAGGTGGGATGAATGCGGGATCCCTCAGGGAGGGCAAGTGTGTATGCGACCGGCCCCACCCGACGAGTGATGCGAAACGGCCCATAGAACCGAGGGGCTAGCTTCTGATTGGAGCGGCGAGCAACTGAAAGTTGTCGGTAGGGCTGAAGACGAAGAAAGACCTCGTCCCCAACCTGAAAAGTCCGCTCCGTCCGGTGCTTATCCGCCTGTAACTTCATCCGGTCCTGTGCAACCCGGAGATTGTCCCTCAAGAGAGCCAAAGTCTGGTCCCGGTCTCGTAAAGCTCGATCCACTGCCGGAAGAGCTGTGCTGCCCGGTTCATATGACCGCAGAGTGGGTGGTGATCGCCCGTAGACAACCTCGAACGGAGAGATCCGGCTGGCCGTGTGATACGAGGTATTGTAGCAGTACTCCGCCCAGTGTAACCATCGAGCCCACGAGCGGGGCTCATCCATGACGAAGCAGCGAAGGTACGTCTCGACCCCTCTGTTGAGAACCTCTGTCTGGCCATCTGTCTGTGGATGGTTTGTCGTGCTCATGCGTAACCTGGTGCCCTGCAACCGGAAAAGTTCCTGCCAGAACCTGCTGATGAACGTCGGATCGCGATCAGAGATGATCGAGCTCGGAAGACCATGCAGGCGCACTACCTCCCGGGCAAAAAGATCGGCAACTGTCTCTGCGGTATAAGGGTGGCTTTGAGCGAGGAAATGGCCGTATTTGGACAGCTTGTCCACTATGACCAAGATCACGGACTTGCCCTGAGATCGGGGCAAGCCCTCAATAAAATCCATCGAGACCGTCTCCCATATCTGCTGAGGAATCTCCAAAGGCGTGAGCAGACCTGCTGGTGAGGTCGTCTCGTACTTCTGCCGCTGGCACATATCGCACTGCTGCACAAAACGCTGCGCATCCCTGCGTAACCCCCTCCAAAAGACATTGGCCCGAAGCCGCTGTAATGTGCAAAGCACCCCGGCATGGCCTCCGGTCGGGGACGAGTGGAACTCCTGTAACATGACCTCCTTCCAAGTAGACGAGGCGGGAATGACCACCCTCCCGTGGTAATACAAATGCCCTCCAATCAGCTGGTATCCTGGAGGGGTGGGTTGGCCCTGAGACAAGGCCTCCACGATAGGTTGGAGCTCTGGGTCCGCGGCTATCTCCCTCTGAATATCATCCAAGGACTCGATCAACCGTACCGACAGGTGGAAGATAGTGCTCTCCGGCAGGCGGGATAGGGTATCAGCCACCAAATTCTCCTTGCCCGGCTTGTACACGATCTCATAGTCATACCCCAGCAGCTTGGTCAACCACTTCTGCTGGAGAGGAGATGCCAACCTCTGATCCAAGAAGTGTTTCAGGCTCTGGTGATCGGTGCGAACTTTAAAATGGTGGCCCAGCAGGTATGGGCGCCACAGAGTCACGGCGTGTAGAATCGCGAGCATCTCCTTCTCGTACGTGGAGAGGCCCAAGGTCCGCGGTGCCAAGGCCTTGCTGAAGTAGGCCAGCGGGCGCCCCTCCTGCATCAAAACCGCCCCAATTCCCACTCCTGAGGCGTCTGCCTCCACTACGAACTCCTTGGTGAAATCCGGTAGTGCGAGCACCGGCGTGGTAGTCATAGCCTCCTTGAGAGCGGCGAAGGCCCGCTCCGCATCTTCATGCCAGGTAAAGGACTCCTTGTGGAGGAGCTGGGTGAGCGGACGAGCCAGCTTACCATAGTCCTTCACGAACCGCCTATAGTATCCAGTGAGGCCCAGGAAGCCTCGTAGTGCTCGCACGTTAGCCGGTCGCGGCCATTCCACCATGCTCTCTATCTTCTTTGGGTCCGCCCGGACCCCCTGAGCTGAAACCAAGTGGCCCAGGTACTCCACCTCGGGCTGCCCAAACGAGCACTTCGATAGCTTGGCATAAAACTGATGCTGCCGCAGAATGGTAAGAACTTGTGCCACATGCTCAACATGCTCCTCCCACGACCGACTGTATATCAAAATATCATCGAAGAAAATGAGTACCGATCGCCGTAGGAGAGGCCGAAAGGTCTCATTCATCACGGCCTGGAAGGTCGATGGGGCATTGGAGAGCCCAAAGGGCATCACCAAGAACTCGTAATGCCCATCGTGTGTGCGAAACGCGGTCTTGTGGATGTCTTCCGTCCTCATCCGAATCTGGTGGTAGCCGGACCGAAGGTCCAGCTTGGTAAACAAACTCGCCCCATGAAGCTCGTCCAGGAGCTCTTCTATCATCGGGATCGGAAACTTATCCTTGATCGTAGAATCATTCAAGTTGCGGTAATCTACGCAGAAACGCCATGACCCGTCTTTCTTTTTCACCAAGATGATAGGGGAGGAAAAGGCGTTGGTGCTTGGCCGTATGATGCCGGTTGCCAGCATCTCTTTCACACTCTTCTCGATCTCGGCCTTCTGAATGTACGGGTACCGGTAGGGTCTGACGTTTGGGGGAGCAGCCCCTTCTTTCATCTGTATGTCGTGATCCCTGAACCTGGGCGGAGGAAGGCCCCGGGGCTCCTGGAACACATCTTTGAACTGGGACAGAAGTACCTGTATCTCCTCTGGGATGTCTGGTGGGTCGTGGGTCAAAGCCTCCACCCATACTACCATGGCCATCGGGGACCCCTGCTCCTCTAACCGCTGCAAGCTCCTCACAGAAATCTCCTTCAGTGGTGAAGACTGAATGCCATGCAGGCAGTAATCCTTCCCCTGCTGGGTGAATTCCATCATCAAACGGACCCAATCGGTGGTCACCCTCTGTAACTGCCGTAACCACTGGACCCCCAACACCATGTCCGAAGCCCGAATCGGAAGTAAGTACATATCCGTGTGGCACAAATAGCCCTGCACGCGGATCTCCACCCCCTTCATCACCCCCTCGCACCTCAGCTTGCTTCCATCTGCTACCATAACCTAGAAGGCCGCCTCCCTGTCAATCGCCTGTCCCACTTTCGAAGCAACTGCTGGGTTGATGAAATTGTGGGTACTCCCACTATCCACCAGAATGGTCACTCGCTCCTTGCCCACCAAGCCTGTGAAACGGAGCGTCACCGGGGCCGCACATCCCTCCATGGCCTGCAAGGAGACCCCGAACTCTGCCAAATCCAGATCCTCCACGTCGGCTTCCTCCAGATGGTCCTCCTCGTCATCCTCCTCACGCAGCATAAACACCTGGACCTTCTGGCAGGCGTGTCCCTTGGTGTACTTCTCATCGCAGTTAAAGCACAGTCCCTTCTCCCTCCTGGCCTGCATCTCTGACCATGTCAACCTGGTCACTGTCGGCCGTATGGGAGGTGGCTGCTCTCGTCGTACCGCCGCGGAAGCCGCGGGTGGCTTGGTCGTCATCCGGTTCCGCTGCCTGTTGTAACGCTCCTCCTGTATTCGGGCGATGCTAATGGCATGACTCAGACTGCGCGGCAAGTATGCGTGGACCTCGTCTCGCAAGTGGTCCTTCAACCCTGAGATGAAACAACTCAACAAGGTCTGCTCTCCCCATGCGACACGGTTCGCTAATCTTTCGAACTCCGTCCGATACTCCGTGACGGTCCCCCGCTGCCGCAGTTTTTGAAGGGTGGCTTCCACATCCTCGTACTCCTGAGGCCCAAAACGAGCCGAAAAGGCCTCTATGAACTCCGGCCACGGGGCAAAAGTGCGTCCCCGCAAAAACCATTGCGTCCACTGATATGCGTCCTCCTCCAGATGGAAGGCCTCCAGTTGTACCCACTGAGCCTCGGGAATCTCCTGATATTTGAAAAACAGCTCCGCCTTTTGTATCCACTCCAGAGCGTCTCCGCCCCGGAACTTAGGAAAATTCATCCGTGTCCGCTTGGGTTGCATGTATGGTCTCTGATAAGCCCCTCCCAAACCGCCACCGTCTGATCCCATCACCCCGGGTTGCCCAAAATCTCCTTGAATTCCTCCATGATTCCACCCCGGATTCCTTCCCGGTCCCATATTGGCCGGACCATATCCCCCGTTAGAAGAATTCACTGGTTGGGGCGGAAATATTCCCGTTGCGCCCCCGAGAGGGACCGCATTTGTCCCGGTTGGGCGAAACACCCCAAATCCTTGATGTTGTGGCCTCCATGGTTGTCCTGGGTGCTGTCCGAGACCCCCTCCTTGCCGCAGCAGCCCGTCGTGAGCCGGCAGCGGCTGTTCGAGCCCCCAAGTTGAAGCCGATCCTCCGCCGGCCCCCCAAGGTCCTCCTGCGACTTCCGCCGCCCGACTGGAGCCATTCCGGAGCGGTTCCGGCATCCAGGAGGGAGCAGGCCCTCCGCCGAACCCCCCGCTACCGAGTCCGCCGCCCTCTGGGTGTCCGCCAGGCATCCCGCTGGCCCGGGATGGGATCGCAGGCCCACGTGCGGCCTCCGGCGGGTTTCCCGCGCCGGATCAGGAGCCAGACGCGCCTGTCGGCCCGCCTCCTTGACTCCCGCACCTCGTGCTCCCTCCGTTAGGGATATTTGTCGCTTCCGTGTCGGATCCCGCGTCGTTTACGGCCTTACCCTTCAGATTTTGCAAGAGGAGGGATTTCAACTCCTCCATCTTCTCATCGAGGCGTTCCTCCAAATGTTGTTGCGAGTTCTTCATGCTTGCTTCGATTGCCGCCACGGAATCCGTCAACGCAACGTAGTTCTCCTCGATGGCGGTCATGCGCGCCGTCTCTGCCTCCGTACGCGTCACCATGGTCGCAGGAAGGATGCTCTGATACCAAATGCTATGCTACTGCTATGGTTCTAAGCGAAGAGGAAACTAGGAATGAAAAGACGGCTAGGGTTTTTTGGAGAAGAAGGAAAATACCTGATTATGAAATTCGTTGCTTCAAAAAGAGGGGGGAGAGGGTATTTATGGAGCCCCTCACCCCAAGGGCCGGCCGGCCCCCATTGAGGGCTGAACCGGTGTGGTTCAGCCCTCCTCCTTGTTATTGATTAATTGCGGGCTGAACCGGATGGTTCAGCCCGGTCTTTGTCCGGTGCTCCTTTAGGTCTTCTGCCGTACTTGAATCCTCGGAACCGCAGATCGTCCGGGGGTATAACAGGTCCCTGTTGATTGGTGACGAGTGAAGAGAGAGGAATCTGCCAAGCTTTGTTTGAATCCAACCTCACGAACGGCCTTGCTGAATTTCCCAAACCGTGCCCGGGGAGACTGTTTGAGACCATAAATAGATTTACGAAGCAAGTATACACGCGACTCACTCGTGGTCTCAAACCCGGGTGGCTGACGCATGTAAACTGTTTCAAGAAGATCGTCGTTCAAGAAGGCATTCTTGACATCCAGCTGATGGAGGGGTCACTGACGATGAACAGCCAAAGAGAGAAGGACCCGAACCGAATTCAATTTGGCGACCGGGGAGAAAGTTTCCTCATAATCAAGGTCATACTGTTGAGTAAAACCCCGAGCCACAAGCCGAGCTTTCAAGCTGTCAACGGTCTCATCCGCAACATGTTTGATAGGGAAGATTCACTTGCAGCTAACGCAGCTGTGACCAGGAGGAAGAGGCACAAGATTCCAAGTGTGATTACCCCACAGAGCCATCATTTCTTCATCCATGGAGGCCCGCCACCGAGGATGTCGGAGGGCGTCCTGTACAGAGGTAGGTATAGAAATAGAGGAGAGAGAGAGAGTAAAGGTAAGTAGAGGCGGAGAGAACCGATGTAGAGAGACATAGTTGGTCATGGGATGTGCTGTCGAGGAGGAGGTCGGATCAACAGGCCGTGAGATTATACCGGAAGAGGGAGGCTGCTGCAAGGCATCTGGACGGGAAGGACGACGAGTGTAGGCTTGAATGACAGGAGGTTTGGAGGGGAATGGTGGTGGTGGGGAAACCGGGATGAGAGGAGATGTGGACTGGTGTTGCAGAGGGGTGGGGAGAAGTGGTGGAAGTGGAGACGTGACGGGTATGATGGGCCGAAGTAGCGGAGGAGGAAGAAGGGGATCAGAAAGGCTGGTGTGATATAGTTGGTCTTCTTGAAAGGAGACATCAGCAGATACAACCACCTTACCAGTGGTAGGATAAAAAACAGACATACCCCTTCTGAGTGCGGGAGTACCCAACAAACATAGCTTTGGTAGCACGGTGGGCTAGTTTGTCATTGGAAGGACCAAGGTGGTGGACATAACAGGTACACCCAAACACACGAGTTGTGAGAGAGAAGAAAGTGATGGATGGGTAAATGAAAGTAATGGGTGCCACAAAGTTGAGGACAGACGAAGAAATGTGATTGATGAGATGACAAACAGTAGAGAGGGCAAAGTTTCAGTAGAGGGGAGGAACCTGCATTTGGATCATAAGAGAGCGAGCCACATCAAGGAGGTGACGATTTCTTCGTTCCGCTACGTCATTCTGTTGAGGCGTATAAGCACACGAAGTCTGATGTATAATACCGAACTCAGCGCACAGGTTGGAGAAGGTGTGACCAGTATATTCTCGAGCATTGTCCGTACGAAGGGTTTTGACACAGGTAGAAAACTGAGTGCGTGTTTCGGTAAGAAATGCACGGAACGTAGTCGTGAGTTCGGTACGATCACGAAGGAAATACAACCAGGTAACCGGCGAGTAATCATCTATAAAGGTAACAAAGTATCGATGCCCCAAGACACTAGGAACCTTATAAGGCCCCCAAATATTAGAATGCACTAGGGAGAAAGGAGAATCGCTCTGAGTGCATGAAGGAGAAAAGGAGACACTGTGTTGTTTACCGAAGATACGGGATTCACAAAAAAACTCATGTAGAGAGAGAGTAGAAAGAGCTTTCTTGATAATTGGGAGAGGGGCATGCCCAAGACGGCGATGCCAATCAGTGATGGAGACAGAGGTGAGAGCAGAGGTGAGAGTAGTGGGAGGAACGTTGAGAAGATATAGCTCATTAGACAGGCGCCCTCGACCAAGTATAGTCTGCATCAGTCGATCCTGCACCATAAAGGAAGAGCGTGAGAAAGTAACACAACAATCAAGGTCGTGCGTAAGACGGTTAACAGAAAGAAGGTTAAAAGGAGAGCCTGAAATATGAAGAACCGAGAATAAGGAAAGAGAAGGAGTAAGGGACAGATTAGCAACACCAGAAACCGGGAGCGTATCACCATTGTCCACAGTGATGTGCTTGGGGTAAGCAGTATCCAAATAGTTGGGCGGCTGCTGCGGAGAGAGACGGTGTGTAGCACCTGAGTCCACAATCCAGTGAGGGTTGTGTGAGAGGCACAATATAACTTCCTAGAAGATTGAGGCCACAGAGCCAGTGGGGCAACTAACCACCCCTTGAAGCTAATGGAGTTGAGCACGCAACGCAGCAATATCATCAGTAGTGTGCAAGGAGGATGTCATAATCCTGATCTGCGGCTAGGGTCGGAAACTGGTCGGCAAGGATGTAGGCGGCTTGTCGGACAGAACCAGCGGCTACAACCGAGGAAGCACGGAGAACTGCGAGCAACTGAGAAGATGCAGACCACGGACAGAAGCAGAGGCCGCATCGAGAAACAGGCCGCAGCGGCCAGCAGCAGCGGACTGAAGCAGGAGCCCGCTGGGAAGAGAGCGAGCAAGAACCCCGAAGGGCGGGCCGCGGTGACTAGAGCAAAAGGCAAGGAGCAGCAGTTCACAACGAACTGGAGCAGGCCGCAGCAATTAGAAAGGGCAGGCCGCACGGTCTGGGTGATAAGCCACCAACGGTAAGAAGCCGCGACCAAGATGCAAGCCCGGAGAGGGAAGGGAGACCGCAGCAATTAACCGGCCACAAGGTGAAGCCGGACACAAGAAGTTCGCTCGGTCAAAGGGAGTACACCAGCGGCAGGGGAAGATACCACGACCAAATACGGAAATCGTCGCGGGAAGAGAAACCGCGGGAAGAGAGAAAGCCGCGCGAATAGAAGAGGTCGCAACGACTAACCGCGAGGAGAAGGAGGTCGCCACGAGTAGAGAAAGAAGGTGTCGCGGGTAGAGGAAGCCGCGCGGGAGAAGCAGAAGAAAACAACAGGGAGAGGCGGCGAGAAGAGAAACAAGCCGCGTGGGTAGAGAGGAAACCGCGCGGGTAGAGAAGAAGTGGGAGAAGGCCCCACGAGAGAGAACTCCTATAAAGGATTGAGAGTAGAGAGAAAGAAGGTGGAGGCCACGGGATAGGAGGGAAAGAGAGAGAGAGACGGGTAGAGATAACGTAGCCGCGCGGATGGGAGAGGGGAAGGCCTCCCGGTTAGAAAAACGAGACCGCGCCTAGCAGAGGAAGGTCGGGCGATTAGCAGAGGAAAGTCGGGCAGTTAGGAATGATCAATGGAGATGAGTTAATTTAATTTTTGTCTGTGCTCGACGATTTGTTGATAGTTCGTCGAACAGAGATCGACGATCTGTGAACTCCTCGTGAAGAGTTCGTCGAACGGAGTTCGACGATCACTTTTTAGTGAAACAGTTTTCGTCGTACGGAGATCAACGATCCCTGCTTCAGTGAATTTATCGTCGAACGGAGATCGACGATTTATTAATCTTCTTCAGACTGAGATCGACGAACTCATTCTTTATTAAAATACTGTGTCGAACTCAAATCGATGATCTTTTCTTTTTCGTCGGACGGAGATCGTCTTTTCATCTTCTAAAGACCTTATAATCTAAGTTTTCGACGAAATCCGTCCCGCGCTTTCAATTTCCTTTGCACTTGATCTCTTGTTTTTCCTTGCAGGAGCTCTCATGGCGATTTCGGCGGCGAACCTCTCCGGGATGAATTCGACGTTGGGTATGATATAGACGTGAACTCTTTCAAGCATACAGACCAAATCTTCCAGGATATTTTGAAGTTGTTTGATGAACCTCAACTTCTCAATGTGATGACTACCAGGATAAAGCTTCCTGTGGCAGAAATAAAAGAATGGGTTTTCTCGCCATCTTCTCCAGATGGACAAACTCTAGTCGGCACCATTACTGGACAGGAGGTGATTCTAACTTCTAATATTCTTTCTGAGATATTTGGTTTTATTAATGGGAATGACGATATAGAACTGAACAGTGATGAGTTTGGTGAAATGCTTACACGGATGGGTCACTATGAGGGAAACCCTAGTAAGTTACTGAAAAATAACTTGTCTGTTTAGTACAAGTTTTTGGCCTACATAGTAGGAAAGGTGCTGCTTGTGAAGCACACCGCCCATGACCATATTACCAGACACCAATTCCTTCTGATGAGTGCCCTGATAAATAAGAAATCAGTGAATTGGGATAACATTTTGTTTGATTTGATTAAAAAGAAAATAATAAAAGAGAAGTCTGCTTTTTGAGGATTCTGGGCATTTTCCTCCACTAGAAATGTCCTAACCTGTTGGTCTCTCCAACAGTTTTCGTCAATGCTTCCAAGAGACTGACCTCATCTCTCTTTGGAAAATGGGAAAGGACCATCTCAAAGCCCTCCAGGGCCTCCTCTTCCTTAAGGACTTCATAGGACACAAGGACTATAGTAGTCACTCCTCAACCTACTGAAGAGGCACCAGAGAATCCTCCTCCTCCTTCTCCACTTCATACCTCACTACCTCAATCACCTCTACCTCATCCACCCTCAGGAGATTCCATTCACCACTTATGTTTCTACACAAATGTCTCCCTCCTTCAATCTCCTCACAACACCATCACCATCCCCATCACCAATACAATCACCAATACACTCACCAATACATACTTCTCCACAATCACAGTACTTGCTGACAACACTGCTATGGATATCACATCTGACATCCCTCAGCTCATTCCTCCAGTCATTCCCTCCACATCCACCATCATCCCTCCAATTCTACCTTATCCTCCATCCACTTCCCTGAATGTCTGTACTTTGTGTGGTATCACCACTTCTTCTCTCCCATATTCCTCATCTGATCCATCTACCATCATCTCTCTTCTCACTCCAACCATCAAATCTCTTATAGAGGATGTCATTGCACCTCTAATTCTTTCCATCAATTCCTTATCTACTCAAATTGCTTCTTTCTCTGGCCCTTCTTCACATAGGGGTCTGGCATCAGGTCTTTCTGATACCAGGCAGGGGGAGATGCTCTATGAAGAAGTTCCCCCTCCTCCTCTAGCAGCAGTAGCAGTAGAAGCAGCAGTTATTGTAGATACAGTTATTTCAGATACTGAGATACCAGATGCACAAGAAACAGAGCTAGCAGAATTTTTGGCTACAGATTCAGAGACAGTTGATTCAGTTTATTCTTTGGATGTTCTTTTTGTTGGAGAAGTTACCATTTCTCCTTCAGTTGAACTCACTGGTATTCTAGATTCTTTTGATGTGACTCACAACAACATTATTTCATTTGTTTCCAATCAGTTCTGCACAGATATTGTCTGTTATACTGCTCCAGTGAGCACAGAAATTTTACAGCTTATTCAGAGCAGCTTTACAGCTCCAGAGCCTGAGCTTGTTCCAGCTCCAGAGGCTGAGTCTGATAAAATTGCTGAGGATGAGTCTTCTGAGCCTAAGGCTCTCTCTCCTCCAACAACTGTCCTCTCCTCTTATCCACTACCTGACATGAATAAAATTCAAGATGAAGAAATGGCTGAAGATAAGCAGAATATTGAAGAAAAACAATATGTAGAGGAAATTCCAGCTCCAGCTCAAGGAGTATCTCTTTCAGAAGAGCAACTTAAGGCTAGTTCTCCAGAGCCCATCTCAGCTCCAACATACAAGATGGATGACAGTCCTCTTCCTGATCTTGATGCAATCATTATGGCAGATATAGAAGAAGAAAATAAGTTACTGTCTGAAAAAGTTGCTAAAACAGTTGCTTCAGAATTTGATCTTCCAGAACCTTCAGTGGCTCCTCCAGCAGAAAAGCAAATTTCAAAAGATCTTCTACAAGCTCTTGATGAGTTATACAATGTTCCTTCCAGTGATTCCAGTGATGATGATGAGGATTCTGATGATGATTCTGATTCTGACAGTGTTAAGAGACCTAAATCAAAAAAGAGGAAGGCTTCAGAAAAAGCTGCTCCCAAGCCTAATCCAAACAATGATATTCCTTATTACATCTTATATAACATTCCTTTGACTCCAACAACTCCTCATTGGATGAAGTTGTCAAGGAACCAGGCAAAAGCTCAGAAGGAGAAGAAGAAGTCCGGATCTTCTCTAGTAAAGAGATTCAGGAAAGATCCACCTCCTCCTCCTCCTGCTGCAGGGGCCTCAGGAAATATTGCTTCCAGGTCAACCTCCTCCCAACAACCTAAGCCTTATGCCCCTCACAGTTAAGGAAGATCTTCTAGATATTATTCCAAAGGTGGATACTCTAGTGGGAGAGGAAGACAGCACCAAGACAGATTTGCTGGAAAACACAGTGAATGCAGACCTCCAAGTTTTTATTATGCTGGAAAATCTGAAAAGAATTATCCTTCAACAAATTTTCAGCAACAGTCTGTTATTTTCAGGAAGCCACAAAGGACTGCTCAGGATGTTTCAACTGATACAGGGAGACCTCCATCTCCAGTTTATGAACCTGAGTTAGATCCCAACTTCAGAATGGCTAGATTCCAAGAATTGGTTGGCTTGTCTCAGATAAACAAAGCTAAAGCAGAAGGATCTGATCCATCACAATTCACTACAATGTATACCTTCAGACAAAAAGAACTTGACAAATTTGAGGTAGACAAACATCTCTTTGATCATAATGCTTACATGCAGGTACACCCAGAAGTTGATGTTCCAACAGCTTCTACTGTAACAGTTCTGGGAGTTCAAGACCTGAAGATTTCCAAGCAAGAAGCAGTAGATCCTCTTAGGAAGATTGCATTTACTAAATCTTCTTCTTCTGCTCCTCATTCAGACAGGCCCTAAAATAATTTTATTCTCTGTGTATATTTATTATCTGCTGAATTGTCTCTCATTCTGTCAGATATTTACTTTCATGTTGAATGATTGTATTTTTGTTTCTTATGCATTGTACATAGTGACCTCACCCAAATAGGGGGAGATTGTTAGAACCCCACATGTGTTTAGGATTTGGTCTAAGGTTCACTATTAGGGTTGCATAAACTGACCCTCCTTGTATAGTCTAGGGTCATAGGTCTTCACTAGATTTTAGGGTAGGTCAACAAGTCATATTGATCAGACCAACCCCTCAGAAGACTTAAAAGATTGCAGAAATCAGAACAAGGCAGAAATTTCATGTTGAAGAAATTAAGGTTGAGTTCGACGATCCAGGATATCAGATCGATGAGAATTGACAGTTCAATATTTCCATTCTCTGCAGTTATTTCAAATTGATTAGGCTTATATTATTGCTTATATTGCTCTGAGTAATTAATGGTTAGATTCCCAAAATATAGTCGTTCATATGGCAGCATTAATTACTGGTTTTCACAGAGTCATTATACAGCTAATTATTGGGACAGTTAAGGAATTACTTTACTGCTCTTCTAGCCGTTTTCCAAGTTCCAAAATTTCAGCAGTCAATCAAGGCAATCGAATTAAAAATTCAAAGACCTAATTGTTGCAGATGATATAGTGAAGTTTTTGAATTACACAATAGACAAGATATTATTCAAGAAGAAAGAATTCTGCATTGTCTTCATCAAGTGTTCTTCTTCCAGCAAGCTTTCAAGAGACAATCAACTTCATCTATCTACAGCTTTCTGGAGAACTTTTTTTAAGAAGACCTACTCACCCTGCAAAGCTCTCAATCTTCCTGAACAGAACTTCATCTCAGGGGGAGCTTTGACACCATCAAGGATCCACAAGTCTTCTCAGTTGTTTTTGAGAAAAGAGAAGACAACATATAATTTTATTTCTTTCACCCCACTGTACACAGGGTTCTAACTCCCTTCAAAAGTTAAACACTTGGTTGCAAATCTCCTGATCAAAAGACTTGATTTGGTTTTTGGGCAACTGATCAAAAGCCTGAAGGATTTCCTGATCTACCTGAATCAGATCTTGTGGTGACAGGCACCTGAGCAAAAACCTGATTGGTGGCAGGGCACCTGATCAAAAACCTGAGTGGATTCCTACCAGGGTGGTAAAAGAGTGGATGTACCCAAGTTTTAGGGGAACAACTATAAAATTCTTGTGCCGTCTGTGATGCTCTCTTATTTTTATTGTGTGTTGATTGCTGAATAGTTTAGTTTTATTTCTGCACTAACTGATTACACATATAAGTATTACTATTTTAATTCCGCAATAAAAATCTAGTAAGATTTTAAAATACTCTATTCACCCCCCCCCCCTCTAGAGTTAAATGATCTAACCCCTCAGGTGGTATCTTTCATACCATCCTTCAGAAAACACACTTTGACAATATTAAGTTATAATGTAACTAATTAGAGTAAACTTCTAGAGTGACCCATTTCTACCTTGTTTAAAGATTGATCTGATCAGACCATATTTAAAAAACAATAACAAAAAAACCTTATCGATCAAGCTAGCCAACCACTGGTGCAATTGTGCACAAGGAGGCTCTTTTGATCTTGATGCAAAATAAAATGACTTAGGAGATGCTATGTAGAGAAATTAGTGCACAAATCTCCTTCAGTATTTGTTGGGTTTAAACTGGGGTTAGTTGACCTTTGGTCCACTCTTCACGGGAATGTAGTACTTTAGAATATTTCTTATTCATGTCATGTGTCTTGAACACTCACTGTCCAAGTACCATATTTACCTTAGATTGGTACTTGAACTATCCTGTAAAAAGAAATTTATTTTATCTTAGGAACCCAATTGAATTTGGGTTCTAGCTTCTTGTTAGCATAAAAAGAAATACTTTTGTCAAAAGCTTTAACTGGAAAGTTTCGCTTTGCATTAGGCACATTAGGGTTGTGTCAACAATCTATGACAAAGTGTCTCACTTTACCACAGCATCAACATTCATGGATGTTGAACCTTCTCTTCTGAACACTTCTAGATACAGTAGAAACATCTGACGGTTTGTGTTCAGCTGAGAAGGCAGCAACGTTCTTCTTATTCCTCTCAGCTATGATCTGACAGCTTGCTCGACGGTAAGTAACCTTACTCGACAGTACCAGCTTGACAACAACAGATTTCAGCTGAGTAGATGATAGAGTGTTAATGACATCTGATATGGCCTTGTTTGGGTTGATTACTGTCTTGCCACTACCCAGCTTCTTTGTTGGAAGGTTTTGGGAAGAAGAAACTTCCTTACCCTTGAGAGTTGGAGCTGGAATATCAAATACAAATGGTTCACATTGAGGCATTTGAATTTCCTCATGGGGATCTTTCAAAGCACTCATTCTCATGTCTTTTCTCCCTCCATAGTTAGGTCCATCTTTGTCGTTAATAAGGGAGCTTTCATTCTTCCAGTGACCATAGATGATATTTTGGTCATACATGTTGAAAGGAAGCAAGACCTTTTGAAAGGTAGTCTGAGGCTTAACTGGAACCTTGTCCTTCTTCTATTCCAAGCACCTGCTGCTCTTCCATTGAATCTCAATCTCCTCCTATTTATTTGGGAGGTGAAGGAGTCAATAATGGACAACACTGATTTTGGCTTAGAAAATTAGGCCGCTAATTTCCTCTCCTTGAAGAGATCATTCTCAAGCTTCTTAATAAGTTTTTTATTCTGAAATGTTATTTCAGTGTGCTTGTCAATGATTGCCTTGAGCTCAAATTGAGTTAGTGGACATTTGATAGAATGCTTCCATCTTTTCCTCTAACTCAGCCTTAAGGGGTCTAAGACCTTAAGCTCTTCAGCTTGCTTCTTAGCAAGCTTCTTGTATTTACCCAAGGCCTCAAGGAGGGCCTCATATTTATCAATCAATTGATTGATATCATTTTCCGAATCTGAATTATCCTCAGCATCAGATAAGAGAATACTTCAGATTCTGGGACAGTTGCATAATCTGAATCAGAAGATGAGATGGCAATAATGAGTACCTCATCAGGCTCAGATTCTTTTAGATTGTTTTCATCTGTTATGGCCATTAAGACGGTTGTCCTCTTCTTCTTCCTCATTGGCACTCTCTGGATGTGACAAGGGAGCTCTTATTCTGATCCTGACAGCTGGATAGTCTTCATCTTCAGCAGCAGCAAATAGCGCAATGTATGCTTCTTCTACTTCATAATCAGCGAAGTCTGAGTCACTTTGACTCTAGCTCTTATCCTCCTTCTTGGCAATGAAAGTCTTCTCAGACTTCTTGCCCTTGTGGTGATGCCTCCTGTCACCATCATGATTCTTTTCTTTTGCAGCACATTTTTCTTTTCTTTTAACTGGAAGTCAGCAATGATATGTTCATGCTTACTACAATAATAACAAACAATATTAGTAAAAACATGTTTACTAGAGTTAGAAGCATACTTATTCCCCTTGGGGTTTTCTGTGGTTGGATAAGGAGGAAGGCTTGCTTGCCCAATGCTTCTTCCTGGACCTCATCCTCTTGAACTGTCTGGAAAAGGCAGCAAACTCTCCATCTGACATATAAGAATCAGATGTGTTGGGCTCAGAAGATTCTGAGACAGCAAGTCTTCTGGGAGGAGAGGGATCTCTCTCCTTGTTCTTTTCCTTGTCCTTGAGGGTCACTGTCTTCTCCTTCAGGTGAGACTTGGCAGCATTGTCCTCCTCTTTTCTAAAATTTAGCTGCATCTCATAGGAGAGCAGCTTACCATAGAGTGTAAGCAGGAATGTTGGAAATGCTCCTCATTTCCCTGATAGCACAGATTTTGTTGTCCCAGTCTCTTATTACAGACCTAAAGAACTTGTCTTTTAACTCATAATCTGTGAAGACTCTTTCATAGATCTTCGACTCATTTACTATCTTCAAAAATTTTTCATATCACATTGTTATGCTATCCTTGTCTCCCTGCTTGAAGGCCTCATATTCCTGATTGAGGAGAGATTTTCTATCATCACTTACTTCCTTTGCTCCTTCGATATACACTATAAATATATCTCACATCTCCTTTGCAGTTTGACAGTGAACCAAATTTTGAAAGGTGGAGTCATCAATTACACTGACTATGATATTCTTGGCTCTTTTATCCATAGTTGCCAGTACAATCTCATCCTTATTCATATCTGCATACCTCTTGGGAACTTGTAGCGTTGAATCAATGGTGGAGGACTTCATGGGAATGAAGGGCCCCTCTTCAACTGTGTTGTATATTCTTAGATTAGAGGCTTCCATGAATAATTTCACTCTATGCTTCCATATGCCAAAGGTTTCTTTTCTACATATGGCAGTTTCATTGAGCTCATCTTCTTATGATGCTCACTAGAAGACATGGTGTAAGGCTAAACTATCTTTAAAGGATTCTGGTAAGACTGTTAAGTTCTTTTTGACCAACCTCACTCTGATACCACTTGATAGTTTGTTGTTGGTGGTGGTCTAACTCACCTAGAAAGGAGGGGGGGTGAAAAGATGGCTTGCACTTTTAAGTAAATCTTCTCATATTTTAGTAGATAAGTAAAAATTAGAGCACACAGTTATTTATAGTGGTCCCCAAGATCTGGGTGCATCAACTTTTCCTCTATACATATCTAGCAATGAGCCAACTCTTCCAAATACTCAGCTCCTTGAGCTTAAACCTCAAATCCCTAATGATCTCTCAGATCTGTCCTAGATCCTACCTCAGACTTATCACAAGTCCTACCTCAGACTTATTCCAAGTCCTACCTCAAACTTATTAAGAAGTCCTACCACTCAGGCTGCGAGCACAACCCTACAACTCGGGCACTATGCCGTACAGCTCAGGCACAAAGGCCCTATAGAAAATGTAATTTAGATTTATAGCAGAAGTCTAAAAGATAAGACCTTGAAACTTCAGCACTTTTGTTGTTTTATCTTTGATGACTAGATCTGGAGCAGCTCCCTGAACAGAGTATTCTTCAGGTTGCACGGGATAGGGGTTGCTCCTCCTTGATCTTCTCCTCCAACAGATGGAAGATGATATATCTTGAGTCTAATGACTCTCCTTGTTATTCTGATGGCTTTCAGTAAGAACTTCCTTTCTTTTTCAAGAACACGGTGCGTTGTTTTAGGTTTCACAATTTGAGCAACGACAATGTTCCATTGACCTGGAACTTCATCTTTATAGTCTTTGACACACTGCAACGGTCTTGAGAATATGTCTTGTCAAAGCATGGACAAGAATAAAATATCTTATCCCTGCTTCCGGCGTCAAAGCCAAAATTGATTTCCGCCATTACAACGGTAACATTTTGAATATACTCCATGGTACCGCTGAGTGGCAATTTCATTCTCAGCGGTATATGCCTTGGCGCTGAGTTCTGCGGCTTTCAGTGGATTTTCCACAGTAACGCTGAGACAAGGCTTTGTTCTCAGCGGTATCTGCCTTGGCGCTGAGTTCTGCGGCTTTCAGCAGTTTCTCCATGGTAACGCTAAGACAAGACATTGTTCTCAGCGGTATGTCAACAATACAGTTGACCTCTGATATACTTTCTCAGCGGTATATCAACGATACAGTTGACACATGTATACCATCTCGATGATATAATCCATCTTTGCTCTAAGCCTATTTTAGAGACAACAACTCTACATGGACATGAAGAAGATGTGTTATCAAATATAATATGTTCTTAGCATTGTAGGTGATGTTTCTTCAAATCTAAAAATATTGAGGACAATATTCCCAACACAATCGATTCCTGCATGGAGTTGATAAGCCATGACATGACGAGAGTTTTCTGAATCCTATTTAGGTCAAGCAGTAGAAGTCGTAGTCAGAGAAGTGGTGGTGTCATTGATGTAGCCAAAAAGATGTCGGCTCTTTAAGGCAAGGGTAATAGAGCGGGACAAAGCCAAATAGTTGTTGTCATCAAGGCGGATTATGGTAGGCTGAGTAGATGTGATCTTGCCAAACCTGGGTAAATCCAGCAGGGGTCATGGGAGTACCGGAATCACTAATGTCCGACATAGAAATAAAGTGCACCCAAACTAACAAGAAGATTGAATAAAGTAGAGGACACCCCGTCAAAGAGAAGGGAGAATGAGCATCAATGAAGGGTTAGGAGTCATGGTCCACCGCAACAAAGGAAATCCTAGATCGAAGATTAAAAGACATTCAACTGTTAGAATCACACAAAACTTGAGAGGGAGGATAAGGGAGGCAAAGCAAAACTTTTGCCAAAAGTTATAGGTCAATCAAACTATCGGAGACCCGTCCAAGGGAGCATCAGCGCTGATCGGACGACATGTGTGTCGAGCGCCGATCGGCGCTATAGAGGAGAGGCGAGCGGAGGCTAGATGCTGAAGCGGGTGAGAAAAAGAGAGAGAGAGAGCGTGGGGGAGATCAGAGGGGAAGATCGACGGAACCGAAGCAGGAGCACGAGCGGAAGCGGAGCGGTTGAGAATGATATGGCTGATTTTCGAGAAAAGTGACATAAGCAGAAGTAACAACCTTGTGATCTTTAGGAGAGACACAGACATAACCCTTCTGAGTACGGGAGTAACCAACAAACATATATTTTGTGGCACTAGAAGAGAGCTTGTCTGTGGACGGATCAAGATTATGAACATAGCACACGCAGCCAAACACGTGAGGAGTGACTAAACAGGGAGATGTGGGAAAAAAGAGGTTGAAGGGAACCGCAAAGTTGAGAACAGAGGATGACATGCAGTTAATAAGAGAACATGCAATAGAGACCGCGAAATTCCAATATTGTTTGGGAACATTCATTTGAAATATAAGAGAGCGGGTAACCTCAAGGAGGTGACGATTCTTGCGTTCAGCAACACCATTTTGTTGGAGTGTATAGGCACAGGAGGTTTGGTGAATGATTCCAAACTCAACACACAAGTTGGTAAACGCACGACTAGTGTATTCACGGGCATTGTCAGAACAAAGAGTTTTCATTTTAGTGGAGAATTGTTTGCAAGTTTCAGTGATAAAGGCACGAAAAACACCCGACAGTTCAGAGCGATCATGAAGGAGATACAACCATGTCACCTGAAAGTAATCATCTACAAATGTAGCAAAGTAACAATAGCCAAAACACTGGTGATTTTGTATGGTCCCCAGATATCAGAGTGAACAAGATCAAAGGGAGCAGTACTCCGAGTGGGATGCGGCGAGAACGTAGACCGATGATGTTTTCCATAGATACAGGACTCACAAGTGAATTCTCGGATGGAAACATCGGGAAGAGCTTTACGGAGTATGCTTAGAGGAGGGTATCCAAGATGCCGATGTTACTCCGAAGAGCTAATAGAGGACAAAACCGTCGGAGAGAGGGATCAAGGATGTAGAGACCATTCGACAGATGCCCTTTTTCAATGATAGACTGCGTCTTGCGATCCTGCACAATACAAGAGGTGGAGGAGAATGTTACGTAGTAATCAAGATCTTGAGTGAGACGACTAACAGAGAGAAGGTTGAAAGGAGAGCCTGAAATATGAAGAGCAGAGCGAATAGTGATGGAGGGAGTAATGTTAATATCGGCGGAGCCAGAGACAGGAATGGTGTCCCCACTTGCAACAGTAATAGACTTGGGATGCAGCGAGTCCAAGTAGCGAGATGGATGTCGTGAGGTAATGTGGTGGGAGGCCCCTGAATTCAAGATCCAGGACGAACTATGGGCAAGACAGGAAAACACACTACCAGAAATGGACACAACAGAGCTCGGAGAATTTTTGATCATCCCTTGAAGTTGTTGGATTTGGACACGCAAGTAAGCAATGTCATTCTGAAGGCTTTGTGTAGAATGTGCATCAATGGGCAACGGGGCAGCGACAAGAAGCAATTTGTGCGGCAGGACGAAGTCGCAGTGGCTAGTGACGACAAAGATACTCCGGGAAGACCCAGCGGCCAAGCAGATAGCATCTAGCGACAAGGGAAAACCGCGGAGAACAGCTGCAGGAGAAGCGGCCAATCTGCAGCAAACCACAGGCGGCAAAGCAGAGGCGGAAAGCAGGTCCAGGCCGCAGCGGGAATTAGAGCCCGCGGGTAGGCAGGAGCAGCGAAGCAGCGGACTAGCGGGTAGACAAGCAGACACAAGACGGCCAGAGACAAGGAGGTCTGAAGAAGAACAACTGCTAGAGGAAGAGCCGCGGCGGCCAGAGATCAACTTCTAGATAAGTCGCAGCGACTAACCCTGGAGGTCAGCAGGAGAGGCCGCCGATGGCAAGAGACAAGGCGGGCAACGGCTTAGAGAAGAAAAGTCTGGCGGACAGCAAAGCTAAGCCGACAACGGCTTAAAGAGAAGCACAGCAGATAGAGGAGCAAGCCCGCAACAGCAGGAAGAGAGCCAAGTCCGCGGCGGGTAGAGAACATGGCCAAGTTCACAACAACTAAAACAGGGCCAAGCCCGCAGTGGGTAGATAACCAAGTTCGCGGTGGGTAGAACAACAGCTATACCGCATCAAACAGAGGGAAGTCGCGGCGGGTGGGGAGCAGAAGGCCAGTCTGCGCGAGAAGCAGAGAAAGAAGAGAAAGGTCGTCGGCGGAAAAGAAAGCTGAAGAAGACCGTGCGATTCCGCAGGAGGCCGCTGTGAGTAGATGAGAAATTGTTAGGCCGCAGCGAACAGCAACGAGAAAACAGACAACGAGTAGATCGTGCGATAAGTCTGGCAAGAGCAGTCCGCGAGAAGAGGAACGAAACCGCAGCGGTCAAGGTTGTAGTGGGGCCCGGACAAATCCCTACAAAAAAGGGAGAGAAGAAGAGACGGGAGGGAGGGAGGAGAAAACCGAGCCCGCACAAGGGAATGCAGTTAAAAAAAAGGAGTCTACCCAAAGGATGGCGGTTAGGAAATCGGAAAGCGGATAGGAGACCAGGCCGGCAGTCAGGAAAGAGGTTAACCGTCAGGAGGATCAGTGGAGCTCTGATACCATGTAGAATAATTGAGTAAACCTTGTATATATTTCTTGAATATCAAATTACAAGTGTGAGTACAAATATATAGGGAGAGAGAGAGGGGAAAATCTCTATTACAAGATGTGGGACTAAACATTCTAGTTAAGAGGCTAAATGGGAATTTACTAATGGGCTTTTACAAATATCATTCAACAGAAAGAAATATGGATTATCTCTTACATCAAAGCGTGTAATATGCAAAACATCTAATGTCTTTTACATCTCATAGGAACACCTAAATAATACATATAAAATATATTCCAAAACACAATGAAATCCATTTATCAAAAATAGTAGATTAGTAAAACCTAAGGCAATAAACTAAGGCAGCAGTACTCATCAACAAGAATGCATGTACGATATGTAAATCTTGACTCTAAATTTATATTCAGATGTGAGAATCCATGCATTTCACTGTTTTTTTAGTGAACTGGCACCGAGTTCACTAAAAATCATATTACTGGGCACCAGTTCACTAAAAAACAATTTTGCACACAGTTTTAAAGCCATTTTTTAAATGTCAGTTATGCAATTATTAAGGTATAATATATATGAATGCACTGATATATCTAGGATTGTTGCAAGTTTGTAACATCGTGCAGAATATTCTTCTTCGTATTTCTTTCTTCTTCGTATTTCTTCTCCTGATTTTCTCACCGGAGTTTTCTCTTTTGCATACTATGGTACTTCTCCACCTTTCAGTCCTGACCCTTTAATTATTAAACTTTATTCATACAAGCCTATAAGTTCTCATCAACACTTGTTACAGAACAAGTGTTGATGAGAACTTATACGCTTGAATGAATAAAGCATTTATTTATTTACAAACCTAGGAAATCATTGGAAAGAAATATGGATTCTCTCTTACATCGTGTGTAATATGCAAAACATCTAAGACCCTGTTCGTTTTGTAGGTTTAAATAGGTGGGTTTTGGTTTTACTTAAATATAAACCAAAAATTGATGGCGATCGACGACACGCACACGTCTATTCCCGCAGGAGGCGGCGATCGACGACCCGGTTGGGCGATCCGAGTCCGCGGATGCGCACAGAGGGTCGTTCCGAGCCAGTTTCATATATTAATTTTTATTTTCAAGATGTATTTAGCCCCCGATCGGGCCGAGCAATTATAGCCGTCCGATCGGGAGCCCTAATTTTGCTCTTGCTTTTCTCTTATAAATATGCATATTGGTGGCCGGCCCTAGGGATCGAAAGTTACGGGTGCCGCAACCGGTCGGTCTTCTTCCTCTGTGGATTCCGGAACCCGCTCCTGCAGCCAGTTCCTGCTCCGCCAACACGCCGCCTTCCTCCTTCCCGTCCAGGTACCGCCGTCCTCCTTCCCCGTCTCCCTGTTGCAGCCCGCCTCCCCTTCCCCTCCCTTTTTCCCGGCCTCCCGACGCACCACCCTACCCCCTCTTAACCCCGATTCTCTGCTTCCCCACCACTTTCCAGCAACTCCTCCACCTCCCCGGCCAACTCTAACCCCTCTCCCGTCCACTAACCCGCTGGACTCATCTCCCCCCACGACCTCCAGCCCACACCCAACCCGACCCGCCCCTACCCTGATCCCTTGGAGCCACACTCCTCCCACTCTACCTCTGTAGATCTCTCTCCCCCTCCCACGTAACCCCAAACTCTACCTTTCCACTTTACCCGCAGCCCACCGTGGAGCCACCATCAACTCAGAGGTACCCCGCCAACAGTCCTTCGTCCCGAAGCGAGCCGCCGTATGCACAAGCGAACCAAGATATTGGTGTTTTAGTACTCCTGTTGGACTTCATTGGTATTGAACTATTGTTGTGGTTTTGAGAATTATTATATGTTGTTGTGCTTGATTTTGTCATGTGATTTGTGGGACGCACCCGGCGCACTTCAATCGAAAATGCGCCTCATTTTGTTGGTTAATCATAGTTGTTTCTTAACGGCTTAAATATTGTTTGATTGTGCTAGTCGTGCCCAAAACGTTTTCAAAAGAAAATTGTTACTAGTTAGTAAATCTCTATTTTGGAATGTTCTCATGCTTTTACACGCACGACATTTATACCATAGCTCCATTTAGGCTGCATTTTGGCACCCTTGTTTTGTTAGCCGGTCCTCCACTACATCAGTTTGGTATCCGAGAGAGATTCGAGTCACATTTGCATGCTCCGTAGTGGTAGGTTGTTTCGAACCCCGATGTCCGACCAAAATGTCACCGATGATCGGGCCACAAGTTCGAATTCGGATATGGCGTCCGCCGAGTTTCAACGCTTAGTTCTTGAGCAATTCGTCACCCTTAAGAACGAGATCGCTAGGGTCAACACTAGAGTCGATCAGATAGGAGCCCATAGAGGTCCAGACCTAGCACCCCGTTATGAGGAGCCCCCTGGAAGACCCACGGAACGCCCCGCCTCCGCCTGATAGGCGAGGTAGAGAGCCACCACGTTGGGACCCCGCTCCACGGAGACGGACCCCCGATCCTACACCGGATTATCGTCGCGACCCCTCCCCGAGGAGTCACCCGCGGCCACCCTACGAGCCACGTCAACCACCGGTCCGACAAGGGCGTGGCCCACCCGCACGACACGAGTATGACTTTGACGATCCATACGATGACTATGCGGCACCCCGCCGAGAGCGCACCCCGATGGAGGACGACCTCATCTGGCGCCTCCGAATTGATGCGCCCTTCTTCGACGGTCACCTGGAACCGAAGGCTTATTGTGACTGGATTCTGGACATGGATCACTTCTTTGATTGGTATGAGATGAATGACGAACGGCAAGTTCGGTTCGCTAAGATGAAACTATTGGGTCAAGCTAAGATGTTCTGGATTAGCGTGGAGAGGTCGCTTGAGAGAGATGGATATTACAATGTTACCCGATGGGATGAGATGAAGCAGCGATTGAGGTAAAAGTACCTCCCCGCGTCATATCGCGATCAACTCCTCGACCAACTCTATGCATTGCAGCAGGGATCACTTTTCGTTGCCGAGTACATGACATGATTTGATGAGTTGGTAGTGAGGAGTAACATTTTGGAGGAGCCTATTGCGACCGCTTCCCGATTTAGAGAGGGACTTCAAGCTGATATTCGAAGAGAGCTTATACCCCACCGCATAGAGATAGTCGAGCAGATGTTCCAACTCGCACTCGAGTATGAGAACTACTTGCTCCTCGCAGGATCGAGGCAGACCACACACCGCTCTGACGCCTCGGCCCGCGTCCCCTCAGATGTGAAGGGCAAGGCTATCATTTTGATCGTTCCTAGACCCGGACCCGGACAGTGTTATTGATGCTCGGGCATGGGGCACATTGTTGCACAGTGTCCTACGAGGAACCTGCTGATGGAGGACGACGGTGAGGCGGGCGCTAAAGTGGACGATGTTGCAGTGGAAGAAATTACCGTGGGGGTCAAAGACGGTTGGGATAGCGACGCGGAGAGATCGTTAGAGTTGGGAGTCATCTGTCGCCTCCTCCACACCCCCCGTGTTGAGGAAGATTGGCGACATACCTCGATATTCTACACTTATTTTCAGAGTGCGGACGGCCCCTGCAAGCTCGCCATAGACAGCGATAGTTGCGTGAACATCGTAGTGAAGGAGGGCTTAGAGAGGATGCAGCTTTCCACCGAACCCCACCCGACGTGTTATGGCCGCTCCAACACATGCGTCTTCTTTGACAAGGGACGAAAGATCACCCTCACTCTGACCCAGCCCAGGGATCCCTCCAAGGGCCAAGTCGAGTCATCCATCAATGTTGGGTCAACTAGGCCTTTGCACATCCTAAGGAGGGGCGATTTTCTTCGTGAGACTTTAGACTCGGGAGTTATGTTTGTGGTGGCCGCCGCCTTGGCATCTGACGCCACCACGTATGTGAAGAGTGTGGATCCGGACATTCGGCGCCTACTAGTTGAATAAATTGACATCATGCCCGAGGACCTCCCCGATGAGCTCCCCCTATGAGGGATATTCAGCATGCAATTGATTTAGTCCCGGGGCATCTTTGCCCAACCTGCCCCACTATCGCCTAAATCCGACAGAGCATGCCGAGATGAAGCGGCAGGTTGACGATCTTCTTAGGAAGAACTTTATTCGAGAGAGTTTGAGCCTGTCATTCCTGCCCTCCTTACCCCTAAGAAGGACAGGAGTTGGCGCATGTGTATCGATAGTCGGGCTATAAATAAGATCACTGTGAAATATCATTTTTCGATTCCCCGCCTCGACGACCTCTTAGATGTGATGGCTGGTGCCCAAATATTTTTGAAGATTGACCTGCGGATTGGGTACCATCAGATTAGGGTGCGAGAGGGTGACGAGTGGAAGACGGCCTTCAAGACAAAGGATGGTCTGTGTGAGTGGTTGGTTATGTCGTTCGGACTATCGAACGCACCGAGCACGTTCATGAGGGTGATGACGCAGATCCTACGACCCTACATGGGCAAGTTCCTAGTGGTTTATTTTGACGATATACTAATCTTTGGTCAGGGCCGCACAGAGCACCTGGACCACATTCGATTGGTATTCGATCTCCTTTGGAAGGAGCATTTGTACATCAATTTGAAGAAGTGCTCACTCTTGACATCTTCGGTACATTTCCTAGGATACATCATCTCGCAGTCCGCATCTCAGTTGACCCTGAAAAGGTCAAATCTATTCGCGAGTGGCCTGTCCTGACCAATATCCACGAGGGCTGGAGCTTCCACGGACTCGCTACCTTTTACCAGAGATTTGTTCGGGGGTTTAGTTCGATCATGGCCCCTATTACGAGCTGCCTCCGTAAGGGGGATTTTGCCTGGACTGCAGCAACCACCAGAGCGTTTGAGGACATCAAGAAAAGGCTAGCGACTGATCCCGTATTGCGCCTTCCTGATTTTTCCAAGGCTTTTGAGGCGGCATGTGACGCGTCTGGGGTAGGCATTGGGGGAGTACTGAGCCGGGAGGATCATCCAATTGCTTACTTTAGTGAGAAACTGAATGACGCCCGACAAAAATACTCCAATTATGACCGGGAATTCTACATTGTTGTGCAGGCGCTCTGACATTGGCGTCATTATCTCCTGCACAAGGAGTTTGTCTTGTACTCTGATCATCAGGCCCTGCGATACCTGGATTCGCAGAAGCAGTTAGGACACCGACACGCCAAGTGGGTGGAGTTCATGCAGGAGTACTACTACGTCTCAAACACAATGTTGGTGTTTAGAACAAGCTGGCTGATGCGTTGAGTCGTCGGGTCACCATCCTCCACACCATGAGCGCGCGAGTCGAGGGATTTGAGTGTGTCCTCCAGGACTACCCCGGGTGTCCTGATCTTGGCGTTATCTTCTCCGCCTTATCTAAGGACCCACCTGAGTCCCGCGAGGGTTTTATCCTTTCTGAGGGCATCGTGTTCTCTGGTTCCCGCCTTTGTATACCTCAGACCTCCCTTCGGGATTTTCTCATCTGTGAGCTTCACGCGGGCGGAGCCGCGGGGCACTTTGCACGGGATAAGACGATTGCGTTAGTTGAGGACCGCTTCTTTTGTCCTTGCCTGAAGAGGGACGTCATGCGGGTCTTCCGACACTGCCGAATCTGCCAGACGGCGAAAGGGACTCGACAGCCCATAGTCCTTTACACTCCGTTCCAATTCCATATCGACCCTGGGCCAACATCAGTTTAGACTTCGTACTCGGACTCCCCCGCACACTGTGGAAGTTCGACTCAATCTTCGTCATCGTGGACCGCTTCTCGAAGATGACTCACTTCATTACTTGTCATAGTACGTACAATGCCCCCACGTGGCGGCCCTGTTCTTCAGGGAGGTATTCAAGTGCCACGGGTTGTCCCCTTCTATTGTTTCTGATCGTGACGTCTGTTTCATGAGTTATTTTTGGAAGAAGTTGTGGAAGAAGACCGGCACGACATTGAAGTTCTCCACCGCCTACCACCCACAGACGGACGGGCAGACTGAAGTTGTCAACTGAAGCCTCTAGTTGGGGATAGTCTGACCACCTGGGATTCGGTCCTGCCTATTGCGGAGTTTGCATTCAATAGTTCGGTCAATAGGACCACGGGCCTGAGTCCATTCCATGTCATATTAGGTTACGAGCCTAGGAAACCCATTAACCTAGTTGATGTCCCGTTAGGAGCCCGACCTAGTGAGTCCGTCGAGTCGTTCATTCAGCATATACACGCACAACATGAGACGGTCAGGAGAAAGATCGCGGCCAGTAATGAAATATACAAAGCTCAAGCCGATCAGCACAAGAGAGAACAGGTATTTGACGTGGGGGAACGGGTTATGATTCGCCTGCGACCTGAGAGGCCCCCTCAGGGGGCAGCGAAGAAGTTAAGTGCTCGTCGAATGGGCCCCTACACAGTCACTCGACGTATTGGTGCGAACGCGTATGAGGTTGACATACCACCGACAATGGGGATTCACAGAGTGTTCAATGTGGAGGACTTGACCCCTTACTAAGAGGAGCGAGTGTACGGGGACCAGTTATCCCCACCCACCCCTGAGCTACAGCTTGACCCTCACCCCTCTAGTGCACCTACACCCACCTCCCCCAGGCAGTCGCGGGCGGGTGAGCACCGCTCAGAGGAGTCCACCCTACAGCCGACAGTTCCAATGGCACCGCGTTCAGACGGAGATACATTGTTACGACAATCGCCTACCGGAGATACACTACAGATCGTTGGTCATGACTTCACAACGATGGGCGGTTCGGTGGTCCTGCAGTACTTGCTCCATTGGTCTACCCGCCCGACTTCAGACGACACTTGGATTGCTGTTGAGGACCTCGAGAGACTCTCCCCGAACTTGCGTCGAGAGTACGATCATCTTCACTCACCGGAGATGAGTGATTTCAATTCGGGGGGAGTTGATGGCGATCGACAACACGCACACGTCTATTCACGCATGAGGCGATGATCGACGACCCGGTTGGGCGATCCGAGTCCGCGGATGCGCCCAGAGGGTCGTTCCGATCCAGTTTCATATATTAGTTTTTTTTTCATGATGTATTTAACCCCCGATCGGGCCGAACAATTATAGCCGTCCGATCGGGAGCCCTAATTTTGCTCTTGATTTTCTCTTATAAATATGCATATTGGTGGCCGGCCCTAGGGATCGAAAGTTGCGGGTGTCGCAACCGGTCGGTCTTCTTCCTCGGTGGATTCCGGAAGCCGCTCCTGCCGCTCGTTCCTGCTCCGCCAACCCGCCGTCTTCCCCTCCCTGTCCAGGTACCGCCTTCCTCCTTCCTCATCTCCCTGTTGCAGCACGCCGCCACTTCCCGTCGGCCTCCAGATGCACCACCCTGCCCCCTCTTAACCCCGATTCCCTGCTTCCCCGCCACTTTCCTGCAACTCCTCCACCTCCCCGGCCAACTCTAACCCCACTCTCGTCCACTAACCCGCCAGACTCATCTCCCCCCACGACCTCCAGCCCACACCCGACCCGCCCCTACCCCGATCCCTTAAATCCGCACTCCTCCCACTCTACCTCCGTAGATCTCTCTCTCCCCCTCCCAAGTAACCCCAAACTCTACCTTTCCACTTTACCTACAGCCCACCGTGGAGCCACCATCAACTCAGAGGTACCCCGCCAACAGTCCTCCGTCCCGAAGCCGAACCGCTGTATGCACAAGCGAACCAAGGTATTGGTGTTTTAGTACTCCATGTTGGACTTCATTGGTATTGAACTATTGTTGTGGTTTTGGGAATTATTATATGTTGTTGTGCTTGATTTTGTCATGTGATTTGCGGGACGCATCCGGCGCACTTCAATCGAAAATGTGCCTCATTTTGTTGATTAATCATAGTTGTTTCTTAATGACTTAAATCTTGTTTGATTGTTCAAGTCGTGCCCAAAGCGTTGTCAAAAGAGAATTGTTACTAGTTAGTAGATCTCAATTTTGGTCTGTTCTCATGCTTTCACAATTCACACGCACGACATTTACACCATAGCTCCATTTTGGCGCCCTTGTTTTGTTAGCCGGTCCTCCACTACATCAAAAATCATGTTAGTTTAGCCCATTTGAGCACCGTTTTTGGTTTTATTTGAAAACTGGTAGGTTTTCATCGGGTTAAATATTGACTAACCCTAAAACTTACCTCATTCGCTTGGTTTTCATCCAGCGTCTCTCTTTCTCCGATAGTTTCTTCTCCATGCAACCGAGCGGTAGTCCTCCCCTGCCATTCCAGGCGACCGAGCGGCTCTCCTCCTTTCTCTGGCATTCAAGCGGCGACATTACCCTGCTTTAGATGTCGAATGTCTTATGTTTGCCACTATAAACTCTGAGCTTCAGAAGCAACATGAGAGCATGGGGTGCAAGGAGATTGACGAGCATCTCAAGAAAATATTTCAAGTGCAGGCTCGTCAAGAGAGGTTCGACATCACAAAAGCGTTGTTTCAGTGCAAGATGGGAGTTCGAGACTCAGTAGGGACTCACGTACTCAAGATGATTGGGTATATAGAGAACCTTGAAAGGCTGGGTTTTCCTCTTGGTCAAGAGTTGGCCACAGATCTGATCCTGCAATCGTTGCCGGACAGTTATGAGCAGTTCGTCTTGAACTACAACATGAATGAAATAGACAAGACACTGCCCGAACTCCTAGGCATGTTGAGAACTGCCGAAATCAATATGAAGAAGGTCAAGCCTGCCAGCCCCATACTGATGGTGCATAAGGCCAAGGGCAAGGCCAAGGGCTCCAAGAAGACGAAGGTGGGACCTAAGTCATACCTTGAGCCCAAGTCTTCAGCACTGATGAAAAAGAAAAACACGGTGAAGGAAGGGAAATGCCACCACTGTGGCAAGGCTGGTCATTGGAGGAGGAACTGTCATTCGTACATTGAAGGTCTGCAGAAATTGAAGGGAGGTATGACTTCCGCTTCAAATGTCTACGTTATAGAGATAAACATTTCTGCTCCTTCATCTTGGGTATTGGATACCGGATGTGGTTCTCACATTTGTACAAATGTGCAGGAACTGGGAAGGAGAAGATTGCTGAGTAAAGGGGAGGTGGACCTCCGCGTAATGGTGGAGTCAGTTGGACAATTTGGAGTTGGATTGAAGCCACCAAGTTATCATGAGATTCGTGTGCCATTGCTGAATAATGAAGTGAATGAAGTCAAAGACAAGATGAAAGCTTATGAGAATGAGTAAAGAATATACAATTATTCTGTCGTGGATGACAGATGGACAGATAGGAGGCACAGAACTTTAATAATTTTTTTGGTGAATTCACCTAAAGGAACATTTTCATCAGTTCTGTCGATGCATCAGATTATTCCAAGACTGGAGAGAAGATGTTTGAGTTTCTTAATAAGGTGGCGGAACGAGGTGGAGAGACGGATGTTGTCCAGATTGTTATTGATAGTGCCAGCAATAACGTGCTAGCGGGTATAACTCATTATTTATTCAATTTTCATTTCATCTTAAATTCTTAATCAAATATGATGAATGTTTTTTCATGTTTCTTTGTTTATATGATACCTAACAGGTTAATTATTGGAAGTAAAACGGTCTCATTTATATTTGACCCCATGTGTTGCGCATTTCAAAGATTTAATGCTGAAGGATATTGAAAAGATGTTTAGCAATAATCGAACATTAAAGAGGACAATGGTCATAAAATGTTATATTTATGTTTGCCCTGGTCTTGTCAATATGTTGAGGGCCTTTACAGGGCAAGTGGAACTTATTAGACCAGCTATGACAAGATTTATAACTTCTTCCCCAACACTTCAGCACATTCACAAGCATAGGAATAATTTGATAAAGATGTTCACTT
The DNA here is from genome assembly GCA_039583875.1 of Platanthera guangdongensis. Taxonomy (NCBI): domain Eukaryota; kingdom Viridiplantae; phylum Streptophyta; class Magnoliopsida; order Asparagales; family Orchidaceae; genus Platanthera; species Platanthera guangdongensis. Next base: position 60,235,193 of record CM077162.1, on the reverse strand, counting down.
CACCTAATTGGTCTTCAAGAAGGTGGCAGAAGGAAAGTGGGGGTAAGCAAGTGAATAACATTATATTGATGATCTCTTTTTGGAGAAGTGTATTGTATATTTTAAAAATAATTGGACCTTTGGTGTGTGTACAGAGATTGGTTGATGGAAAAAGATCAGTCATGGATTATATATATGAAGCAATGGATAGAGCTAAAGAGGCGGTCATATAGTATTTTAATGAGAAAGAGAAAAATTATAAGGATGTCCTAAAAATTACTGATAGAAGATGGGAGACCCAACTTCATCGTCATCTGCATGTTGTGGGTCATTATTTAAACCCATAATTATTTTATTCAAACCCCACTATTGCAGCAAGTGGAGAAGTTATGGAGGGTTTATATAGGACAATATAAAAACTGATTCCAAGTCATGACGAGTAAGATAAAGTCGCTGACCAACTATCATTATATAGAAATATTGAAGGATTATTTGGAATTGAATTTGCAATTTGGCACCAAAAAAGAAAGTCTCCATGTAAATTAATTATTATTCAATCATGTTTATTTGTAAATAAATTATTATTCAATCATGTTTATTTTGCATCGTTCATTTTTTTAAAAATATTTCTTACTTGTTGCTTTGATGGCTAAATGGTAGCAACCTTATGGTGCTTCAAGTCCTAACCTAAAAATATTTGTTATAAAGTACTTAGCCTAACTCACAGTGCATCTGGGTGTGAGCACAATTGAAGTTTTTTTGATCATGTAAGTATTTAAATTTTATTTTGGGAGATTAATAAGTTTGATTTCATTTGTTGATTAATTTATATAGTTAATTTGTTATATTGCAGAAGTCAATCTTATGAAAGGAAGACAAAAGATTTTAAAAAGAAGTCAAACTTAGTCAGGTATAAAGTCGTCAAAAAAAGAAGCTAAACAGATAGTAAGTAAAGCAAGAAGTCAAGCTTATGAAGAATTTTATAAGCGACTAAATATCAAATATGTAGAGCATGACATATATAAAATTACTCGAGCTAGAGAAAGGAAGACAAAAGATTAAGTCAAGTAAAATGCATAAAGGATGGGACAGATAAAGTTTTGACGGATGATGTGGATATTAAAGAGTGATGGAAAAAATACTTTCATCAACTCTATAATGAAACAAAGAACAATGAATTAACCTTGTAAGAGTTAAGTAAATCAGAGGAGTATAGAAACATAATGTTTCATCGTAAAATTCAAATATCAAAGGTAAAGGATGCTCTAAATAAAATGAAAAATGGAAAGGGCGTTGGGTCAGACGATATAGCCATCGAAGTTTGAAAATTTCTAAGAAATGAAGAAATTTTGTGTCTTACATATTTTTTCAATGAGATATTGAAGCCAAAAAGGATGTCAGACCAATGAAGACAAATTATCTTGGTATCTTTGTATAAGAATAAAGGAGATATATAAAATTATGTTAATTATAGAGAAATTAAATTAATGAGTCATAGTATGAAACCGTGGGAACGAGTAATAGAAAGAAGAGTAAGACAGGAGACTAACATCTCAAAGGATTAATTTGGATTCATGCCAAAGCGGTCGACCATGGAAGTTATACATCTCTTGAGGAGACTTATTGGCAATTATCGAGAAAGAAAACAAGATTTGCATATGTTGTTTATTGATCTTGAAGAGGCTTATGATAGAGTTCCAAGAGAGATCTTATGAAGAGTCTTAGAAAAGAAAGGTGTAAATATATCATATATTGACATAATCAAAGATATGTATACAAATTCAGTGACGAAGGTGAGGACATCTGGAGGATTAACACAGGAATTCTCTATCACTGTTGGCTTACATCAAGGTTCAGCTTTAAGCCCTTATCTCTTTACCCTTATCTTAGATGAGCTCACCAGACATATCCAACAAGCAATACCTTGGCATTTATTGTTTGCGGATGATATCGTTTTGGTTGATGAGACGTACGGGGGTGTAAACGCAAAACTTGAATCTTGGCGCGATACTTTAAAAAGGAAGGGTTTTAGGTTGAGCGGGGCAAAGACGGAGTATATGGAGCTTAAATTTAGCAGTACAAGAAGGATGGATGACTTCGTTATTAAGTTGGGTGATCAAGATATTTCTCGTAGTGAATGTTTTAAATATCTTGGATCGATAGTTCAAAAAGACAGAGGTATTGATAAAGATGTGACACAGAATCCAAGCGGGTTTAGGGTGCTACATCAGGGGTCTTATGTGAACGTAGAGTACCACTAAAACTTAAGGGCAACTTTTACTGTACTGCAATTAGACCCGCGATGTTTTATGGTTCTGAGTGTTGGGCAGTGAATTGTGTACATGAGCAAAAAATGGGAGTTACGGAGATGAGAATGCTTAGGCGGATGTGTGGACACATGAGACTGGATAAAATTATGAATGAATGAATCAGGGATAAGACAGGAGTAGCACAAATTGCAGAGAAGATGCGATAAGATCGACTAAGATGGTTTGGACACGGACAAAGTTGACCATTAGAAGCACATGTTAGGCGTTGTGAGAGTCTAGTCACTAGGCATGTTAAACGAAGGAGGGGTAGACCAATAAAGACTTGGAATGAAACTAAAAGAAAAGACATGATGTACTTAGGCATTAGTGAGATGATGATAAAAGATAGGGCACAATGGCGACAAAGGATCCATATAGCCGACCCCACTATAGTGGGATAAAGACTTGAGTGGTGTTGTAATTTGTTATATTGCAGATCCATAGCAAAAAAAAAAAGAAACAGGCTAGCTCAACAACGGTTAATTGATTTAGTATTGATCAAGTACAATCGAACGTTACGACGTCGATATGAAGCACGTGATCAAATAGATTTGATTTCATTGACAGATATCGATGATAGAAATGAATGGTTAGTGGATAGAATTGATGAAGATAATGAGGCTAAGCAGGATGAGGAATTTGTTTTTGATGACGAGTACCTGACTTGGGGTGCAGTTTTTAGGGCAACTGGAGTAGAAAAGGGCGCCTATCAAACATGTTTATCCAAAGGAAAGAATGTGATTTAGACAAGTGCAAGGATAGTTGAAAATAGGAACACATCTAAGATGATGGTTTCTACTCTAGTAGTACTTAGAGATTGTGATGTCGAGGATGAGGATGAGGAAGCTGATGAATACAATAAAGAAGAAGAAAATTATATTGACAGAGAAGACGTAGATGAAGACATCGGACTAGAAGAAGATTGGTGAGTAATAAATTATTTCTAATTTTAAATAATTTAGTTACCATATTTATATTAACAAGTGTTTTTTGCTATGAAGCACCGACACTTCAAAATGTCCACCGTGTCGGTGTCGGACTCTCCGACACTCGTCCGACTCTCCGACACTCTCTGACACTCGTGTCAGAAGTCCGACACGCTGGCTCACACGGGACTCGTGTGTCCCTCTCAATCGGACACGTGTGTCCCTAAGCTAGCTACTCACGGTGAGGCGGGAGGCAATTGTCGTGGAAGTGCAATTTTTGTGAAAAATATTTTATAAGTTCATATACAAGAGTGAAAGCATATTTGTTAATCATTGGTGGAAAACGAATTGGAAAGTGTGTAAAAGTCTTAAGAAGTGATCTATTTGAGGTGAAAAATTTTATAAGAAGAGGTAATGTATTAATGTTTTATCATTTTTTGACCTTTGATTAAATTTTGCATTTAAATACTTGATGAATAATATTTAAACATGTTTTAGTTTATTTGAATATTTGTTATTTGTTCTTTTTTTTATTTTTTGTTAAATGTTTTAGGATTTTCATAATTATAAAAAATAAATATTTAATATATGTGTCCCAGCGTGTCGAAATATGATATTTTTTGAGAATTTACGAGTCGTGTCGTGTCGTATTGCGTGTCGCGTGTCGGTGTCGTGCAACATAGGTTTTCTGTGATTACCTTTACGCAAATCATGTATATGGAGATTTTATTGATCCTTCTTCTTTCCTGCATATATGATGATCCATGTATTTGATAGTAGTATACTTTATGATGTTTGAGATTGCATTTGTGATAACATTTGAAATTCTTGCATTTTTGTTTACTTACATAGTGACATGTTTATTTGTTAGTGGTTACTATGAATTATTCTAGTTATGTAGTGTGGTAATTTGTTACTACTTTGATTTTATTTTATGGTAAAGCAAAAAAATTCTATTTTAGAAGATAGTAGGACTGAAGCTGGGATTTCTTCAATGCCAGATTGGAATGTCATGTAACATTTTGTACTTTGTTGTTGGTATTTTATTGCCTTTTCAAGCTTCTTTTTGAACTAGATGATACTAAATGAATTAATTCTATTGTGTTGATGGTGGCAGATGTACTTTGTGTTTTTTGTATTTAATTAACTACATTTTATCACTTATTTCATTTTTTTGCCTCATGTGCCTCAGACGCGCACCTGCGACTTGCACCTAAGCTCTAGAACCTCTTTGCGCATCGGTGCGTTTTGCGCCTTTAAAAACATAAGTTGAATCACTGATCCCTCTTCCTATACAGCCACCTAACATACAGAGCTTCCCTCTTTTTATTAGCCACAGCCTTTCCTTTGGACTGATTCGACTGTATCTAAGGCCTAAGGTATATCTTTTACTCCTCTCTCTGCTCATATCTTGATAGAAAGACATTATGCTTAATATTTTATGACCATAATATTTCTCAGCATGCAAAAATTATCACTTACCTATTTATCGTTAATTTGAAATTTTACCTGTTTCTCTCATGTTCATGTCTAAATGTTTTTTGTGGGTATTAAATCATTTTAAGTCAATGCTCGAAGATTGACCACTTGTGAGCATTTACAAACTCTAGGTTAAAAATCGCTTATTATTACTCGGAAGTCCTATCTTGTGTCGCATATTTTGAAAAGATCTCATGTTTATTTATTTAAAATCAATTCGAGAACCCGTGCAATAAAATTACTTCAAAACCATAATTTTAGAAACATCACTCTTCCTCATCAATATAAGGGGAGAGGCACTAGTGTTTTGACATAACTTATGTATGACGCTCTATCTAGATCTCTCCCTCTCTCTATAGGACTCTCTTTCACTCTATCTCTTATATATGCATCTCTCTATCTCCCATATATAAAGGAAATGCAATATTCTTCCCTTTGAGTTCGCTCTTTTCGCCGGATCATCTCTCTCGCACGCATCGCATTGAGTGGGTCGCTCATCGAAGATTCTTGTTCATAACAATTGGTCTGACCCGCTTTTCTGGTTGATATCTTTGTCATCGGATTCCAACCAGCTCTTATTTCATCCACAGGTAACAATGGTCTTCATCCAACCAACCTGAAGTTCATTGCCCTTGTCGTTGCTGGGAACCAGCCCGAAGTTCAACCCCTTTGTCCTTTGTACGGAAATCAAGGCCACTTGTGTTGATATCCATGCCAAGCTAGATGTGCTCGATCGAATCTTTATGGGTTTGCCTCCATTGTCCCCAACAGACACCATCGTAGCACTTTTTGGCATGGAGTATGACCATGCTAGGAAACTATCTGCCACTGTTTTTGATCGACAGGGAGGGAAACAACATTCCTTCTCCACACTCCAGAACACGGTCCTCGTTTTTGAGCATGTGGCAGCACCCTCAGATGTTGAGGATGAACCGACGGTGGCCCTCTCCAAGGAACCTTAGGAGGATGCTCACCCACTAACAGGCGAGAATATGAAACAATCGACCCTTGTAGTCATCAAACCCCCGTTCCAAAACAAATGTCGAACGAAAGGGGCAGTCGCACGCAGTAGCTTCTCTTGCCCTTTCTATCATCCACACTAATTGCAGTTCACATTTCATCTCCATCTGCGACCACGTTCAAGAGCTAACTTGCAGTTCTGCAACCCCTAAAACATTCGCACCGGACCCACATGACAGCGCCATCTCTTTGGCCCCAGTGATAATAACCCCCTCCTTTCACAACAGACTCCATTACTCCTTGTCGCCGACGAACACGATACGCGGCGACACAGATAGTCATTATGTAGTGGCTTCCCCATCATCCACGAGCTCCCTGTTCTGCCAATGAGAGTCGCAAACAATAACCTTCCCACTCTCGGCGCAGGATACCACCAGCCAGCTCCCACCACCGTTTTGACGGGTGTTGACAGTCTTTGCACTGATTCGATGCAAACGACAATGATCCGGGCTCCGGATCCGCACACATTGACGCGGTCATTGCTTCCCTCCATCAAGCCTCCTGCCACTCTAATTGATTTTCCCGACCCTGTGCCTCCCCTCCTTGTTCTCAAGACACGCGCACCTAGGGTTCTGTACCTAAACGTCAACTTCCCAATTCCCGATTTGGCCCTCCTTTCCTTTATTGAGCCCCTAATACAGATCCTTCTTGTCTCTTCGGCCTGGACCGCTCCGTGCCAACCTATATGAATGCTTGCTCTACACGTCCACTCGTGTTACGATTTTTCCTTTTTCCAAAGTAGTTGGTGCCCCACTCCACCCTTCACATCATAGAGCTTCACCAACTTATAGACCCTAGATCCAAGTGTCCTTCCACCCAATTCTCCACGTGATTGCCACCATCGAAATTTCCACCTTTACTATGTTGCCCAACATTTGCATCAATATCACCCTGCAGCGCCTCCCCTCGCATTTTTATTCCAGTTCTACACGCTCCCACCCACTCCTCTCAAACATGGCATCGACTCCTTTGTTCATCAATCATTGACGGTCTTATACAACACCATCCACTGCCACCATTCACCCAGAACCAATACAACCGAGATTTTTTAAGATCTCAACGAAGATTGGAGTCTCGACCTTGGGGGCAAGCCCGATTTTCAAGGGTGGTATAATGTTACACTCACACGTTCCTCCAAATGGACCCTCCTCATTGGAATAATCAGAGCGCGCATATGAAAGCCGCCGTGATAATTTAATGGTGAAATGTAATATTTTGCAAGTAATTTCTATTAATTAATACTAATTTGGTTAGTTATACTAATATTAGTATTATGTATGTGTTTTGATGTGCCCTCCCTCATCCATATAAGGGGAAAAGCATGAATGTTTGGGCATCTTGGAGAATCACTTATGTATTGGGCTATCTCGCTAGATCTCTCCGTCTCTCTACTCTCTCTCTATATGACTTTCTTTCTATCTCTCTTATTGTGTATCTTTTATTAGGAAGGAAATGCAATGTTCTTCGCTTTGAGTTCACTTTCCATTGGATCGTATTAACCGTTGAGGTTCACTCTCTCACTCGTGCATTGCGTTGAGTGGGTCACTCATCGATAATTGTTGTTCATAACAAGAGTGTTAGTTATATGTTTTGAATCGTTACTTATTTGCTCATTCTTATCATGATACCATGCATATTAATAGTTCATGCGCTCATCGAAAACCCACTGCATAGAGTTATTTGGAGATTCCACATTGACAGCTGGTGTAGATGACATGCAGATTGTTAGTTATATGACTTGAATAGCATTTTATGATTTTTGGTGTGGGTTCCGAGTAATGATGAGCGAAAAGATTCAAGAGACTAAAACCGAAGGGCACCTGCCCTAATAAATTTTTGTTCTTTCATCTAATGAGTCGCTCTACTGCTGAATGCAGGCGTAGCTTATCTTAGGATGAACCATGTTAAGTTTGTGTTTGTTTACTTGATTTTGTTTGATATCCATAACACGAAGTACTCCACCTTGTCAGCTCATCATAGTTGATTGCTAAAGAAGTGATAAACAGTGCACAAACAATGGTTGTGAGCTCATTGGCCCGCATATTTCCAATGCCATTGAGTTTCTTCACATGTTAAAGATGGACTTGTTTGCAACTTTTGGCAGTTACAAACGTTATTTTACCAAAACATGGTCAAACTTTAGCAATCTTGAACACACAAATCCAGGAAAGTATAATTTGGGCTAAAAAGCTGTCATGAAAATTTAAAATGCAACTGTCACCTGTTTAATAACACAGACTCAGTTTAGCACAGTCCCCCGCTCAAACGCCACACCTTGTCCCAAACAGAGCTAAATGCACCTCAGAGTAGGGAAACGTTTTCAGAACTGTCCATGAGCATGAAGTTCAGTTTATTCATGACAGTTTATTATGGCTGTTGTCGCTTAGAACCTTACAAACTTCAACCCACATTAATTTTTTTCCTTTGAAGCTGGTCTTAGCCTATATATATATATATATATATATATATATATATATATATATATATATATATATATATTATTACTATTCTAAAAAGATATATGTTGGTCTGTCAATAGCGTGAGTTCGAAAATAGGGGGAAAATAGATAGCCGTCAGATTTGACTGTTTTAATCCAGAACCGTTGGATCTGGGGCTGCAAATAACATATTTGGTTTGCCAATAACAAAATACCCCAAAAAACTTCAGTTTTTCTCTCTCCTAATTCCCGATCCCGCCTTTCGCGTCCCCCCCATTCTCACGGCCACCCCCACTGCCGGGGGCGGAGCCTCCGGCGGCCTGACCGGCGGCCCCCAGCAGGTTCGCCGGGAGCAGGCGAGCCTGCCGGCGGTCGTCCGGTGGCGCTCCGGCGGGGCCACCGCCGCCGGTGGCCCCGCCGGAGCGCCACCGGACGACCGCCGGCAGGCTCGCCTGCTCCAGGCGAACCTGCTGGGGGCCGCCGGTCAGGCCGCCGGAGGCTCCGTCGCCGGCGGTGGGGGTGGCCGTGAGAATGGGGGGGAGCGAATTTTACTTTTTTATATAAAATTTAAAATATTAAAATATAAAATATATTAAAATTATAAAAAAGTTATTAATATATAAAATATTTTATAAAATAAATTTGTTTTTATAAAAATTATTAATATATAAAATATATTTTATATTAATATATAAAATATTTTTAAAATATAAATTAAAATTAATATAAAATTTTAAACTATAAAAAAGTTGTCCCGTCGTCCCAGGGGGCGGGCGGAGCCCGCCGGGGGGTGCGGGCGGAGCCTCCCGGGGGTGGTGGGGCGGGTGAAGCCCGCCGTCGGCGGCCAGGTACTGTGGAGCGTAGCCATCGGGCTGGAGGCCCGTGCCTGCGACTCGTATATATATATATATAGATAAAGAAACAAGAAATAAAATTACATAGGCAGGCTATCCTGGGAGAGGATAAAAGAAAGAGCTTGGTTTAGGGGCATTCCCATTTTCCACGCAAAATCACTCACATAAGTGAAGTTGGCAATATAATCAGCCGTGGAGTTGGCCCATCGATCCATTTGAGAAATAATGAGTCTTGGACAGTCCTTCATTACTCTTGCAATCATGTTCTCAACATCCCCTTCATGGAGCCCCGATAGAATTCGGTTGAGAGTAGAGCACGCAAGCGCGGAGTCGCCCTCAACAATAGTACCCTGCGCGATATCCATGAAATCCTTAGCAAGAGTGAGGCCCCGGAGGGCACTCCTAAGCTCCTACATGCTCACCGACCGGCTAATGATCCCAATGCCGCTAGCAGCGAGAAGCTCTCCAGCATGGTTTCTAATGATACAGTCGAGCCCGGCTCGGTTGTTTGCATGCACAGATCCGTCGAAATTGATTTTTATCCATCGATATGGCGGGGGCGACCAAGATAAATCATGGTTGAGTTGAGCCGCCCAGTTAAGAAGATAGGATACAGAAACAAGTTGAATCTAGATGAAAGCACTGTCTCAACTTCTTTTGGCATGAATATTTCATTTTATGAGTTTATTTCACTTTTTTTTGCAAATATTCTATGGAAATCTCCTATAATCTAACCTTTATCATGCACTTTTGTCATTTAAATTTATTTTTTATTGTCATATTTTCAATTGGAAGGGGAGAGGCGCGTTAGGGATCTTAGATGATCGTAAAGTACCATTAAAACTTGGATGCAAGTTTTACCGTACTACAATTAGACCAGCGATGCTCTATGGTTCTGAGTGTTGGGCAGTGAATTGTGTACATGAGCAAATAATGGGAGTAGCGTAGATGAGAATGCTTAGGTGGATATGTGGACACACGAGACTGGATAAAATTAGAGGAATGTATCATGGATAAAACAGGAGTGGCACAAATTGCAGAGAAGATATGAGAAGATCGACTAAAATGGTTTGGACACATACAAAGGAGACCATTAGACGCACATGTTAGGCGTTGTCAGCGTTTAGTCACTAGGCATGTTAAACGGGGGAGGGGTAGACCAATAAAGACTTGGAATGAGACTATAAGGAAAGACATCATGTACTGGCATTAGTGAGATTATGACTAAAGATAGAGCACAATGGCGACAAAGGATCCATAAAACTGACTTCACTATAGTAGGATAAAGGCTTGAGTGTTGTTGTTATTGATGTAACTAGATCAAAGTCTATGTATTTATTATCCCTTGCTTTAGATATTCTATAAATCTTTAATCTCCTTTCATAATACCAAGTTTATTACAAAAACATCAAATTTTAGCATATTATAGATTGTGATTATAGTAAATGAAAGTCACATGGCCTTAAGAAGGTAAAAGTTTAGACCATGCCAAGAAAAACTCAATACTAAGTTGGCAAACATGGAAAGGGAGTTAAAACATTGCTAAGTTTTGATGAAGATGAAAACACAAACTGACATATAGACAAGATACTAACCAGGTTCAGCAAGCTTTGCGCCAGCCTCTAAGCAAGCCCTCAATACACGGCGTAAACATAAATCATTCCCATGACATTGAAGCTCAACCACATCTTCTTTTGTGTAAGACCTAGGTGCTAACATAGGAATTGCCAAAACCTAAGTATGGAAATGAAAAGAAAAAAAATTAACAAATAAATAAATTTTGTAAAGGAATCTAGAAAAATTCTGTATAATAGAACAAAAACATGAAAAAAAAAGCTTTGTTTAGAAAGCCTTGTGGTAGAAAAGATTTGCGCAACTCAAAATAAAAGCATTTCAAAAAGATTAATCTTGCCTGTTCGAAATAATAATAAGAGCTCGAGAAACATCTGACCCAGAGGGTAGGGTATGATACATGTGTTTCTAATTTGATCATATTACCGCATAAAATGTGTACATGATATATTCCAGCCATGAAAAGTTTAAAAACAACTGAGGAGGTATTCAAAACTCCAACCATAAAATTCTCAACTAAATAAATTACAAGACAGTAATTTAAGAAAAAGTTATATTTAATATTGCTCATCTACAATGAATAGTAAACTATACTAAAAAATAATGCAAATAAAATATTTTAATAAATAAACAATATATATACAAATATATGTATACAGATTTAGCTAAAAAAATTGATAGCAAACGTGGTATCTCATTCATGTTGAAGATTTGGAGGGGGTATTATATATTTTATCCATGTTGAACATGCAGAAAGGTGCTTTACATGCCTATCGGATATATTTAACATATCTGCATTTATAACTGTTAAACATAAGATAAATTAGCCCATTAGGGAGACCCATGTGTATTGTCCCATGTATAGTCCCTTTAGTCCCACATTGTATATGTAAGAGTCTCTCCCTCTTTCTACCTCTATATAAGTGTATGTAATCCTATTCTTTGAGAATAATACAATCAAGGGTGATTTTCTCTCTCCTGTTTTTCTACTCCCTACTCCTGCTCCCTCTGGCCGAGGTTCTTCTACTACTCGGGGAGGCCGCTTCACGACTCGTGGTCGGGGACATGCTGGGCGCTCTACTCTCAAGTGTACCTACTGTGGTCGTGATGGCCACCTTGAAGCTACCTGCTATCGCAAACATGGTTTGCCTCCTCATCTTATTGTTACTACGACTGCTGCTACTCCTCTGGGTCCCTCTTCCACCGAGCCCCCATCATCTACTCAAAAAGATATCAATGACCTCCGCCTACAAATACTGCAACTGCAAGGGGTTGTCAACCGTTCCTCTGGATCAGTTGCTTCCTTCTCTACTGAAGGTATCTCTTGTCTCTCCTACAGCTCTCAAGGAATCCTAGATACTGGGGCCACCCATCACATTACTTTTCAGAAACCTCCTCAGTACATGCACACTGAGTATCCCAAGTTTATCACTGTGGCAAATGGCGATACTACTCTGGTGTCTGGAGCTGTTGATCTACAACTTACCCCTACTCTCTCCTTAACCTCGGTTCTGCATGTTCCGGGATCTCCCTTCAACTTATTGTCTGTTAGTAGGCTTGCTCAAGATCATGATTGTTGTCTAATATTTTCTCCCACTTATTTTGTCATGCAGGATCGTCGAACACAGACTATTATTGGTAGAGGACGGCTGCCAAACGGGCTTTATCTTCTGGATGTTCTTCCCACCTCATTCTATGTTGTTCCTTCCGTCAATTGGCATCGTCGTCTTGGTCATGCTCCTCTTCAGATTCTCAAGAAGGCACTTCCTGATATCTCCTTGCAGGACTTCTCTTGTGAATCATGTATCTTTGGCAAGCAGCATCGTGTTTCTTTCACTCCTGCATGTAATCGGAGTAGTACTCTGTTTTCTTTAGTTCATTCCGATATCTGGGGTCCGTACAAAATTCTCAATATTTTTTGGTTATCGATACTTTGTTACTTTTATTGATGACTATTCACACCTGACATGGATTTATCTACTTCATGATCGTACTGAGCTGACTTCTGTTTTCCGTGTCTTTATTGTTGAAATACGTACGCAATTTTCTACAACAGTCCAAACGCTTCGCACTGACAATGCTCGTGAATATATTGGTCGCAGCTTCTCCAATTTATGCATCGACTTTGGGATAATTCATCAAACGTCGTGTGCATAAACACACCAACAGAACTGTGTGGCCGAGCGAAAGAATCGTCATCCCTTTGATGTCACTCGGTCAATCATGCTTCAAATGCAGGTTCCCGCCGAATATTGGAACTTTGTTGTCTCTACTGTTTGTTATCTCATTAATCGCATGCCCTCCTCTGTGCTTAACTTTGCCTCTCTGTTCGGTCTGCTTTTCCTTCCAAGACTCCCTTTTATCTCACGCCTCGCACGTTTAGTTGTACTTGCTATGTCCATTCTCTTGGACCACCAAGTGACAAACTTGTCGCACGCACCACCAAATGTATCTTTGTTGGCTACTCTCATACACCAAAAGGGTATGTTTGCTACTCTCCCGCCGTCAACAAGGTACTCGTCTCCGCGGATGTTACCTTTACTGAGGATGAAAGTTTTTTCTCTCACACCTCCACTCTACCACCTCAGTCTACTCTACCACCTCAATCCACTATTCCTTGTCTGACTATCCCCGTCACATCGAGGTCAAGAGAGAGAGAGAGGTAAAACGAAATGTCGGGCTGCCCCTTCGACTTCCCCCTTCACGTTTTCCTGCCCATTTTTCACTCTCTTCATCCGCTATAGATACCCCTCCCCCTCTAGATCAAAATGCTTCACGCACGCGCTGTCTCTTCCTGCTGCATCTTAGATCCAGGATTCTCGCCTGCTTCCTCTCGCCGGCTTCTTCTCGCGTGCTTCTTCTCGCGTTCTACTCTCGTCACCCCCTCTTCTACCTCTCTCTGCTTTTGTCGTCTCGCATGCCATGGGAAAAAAGAAAGCTGAAGAGGGTGAGGGTCGCAGTCGTTGCGGCAGGAGATTCACCGACCACGATTTTCCACCTGGCAAAATCTCAGAGGACTATAGTCGCTTCACCCGCGAGTTCCTGGTGGAGGGTTTTGAGTCTCGGCCATCGAAGGTCGGCGAGTCGATTGATACTTTCTACCTCGGTGAACTCGCTTTCCCCGTCTCGCACTTCAAGTCGGGGCTGAGACTCCCCCTCTGGCCAGAGGTCAAACAGGTTTTAAAATATTTTGGGGTTGTCCCCGGGCAGCTCAACCCGAATGTCATCTCAGTGTTGGTGGCATTCGCCAATTCCATGGGCCGCGAGCGCATCGACTTTAGCTTCACCGTCTTCCGCAAACTATTCATCTACCACGCCAAAGATGACGGCGTCTCGTATTTCACCGGCCAGGGCTTAAAGGTATGCGAGACCCCCAACAAAAATCATCATTGGCTCACCCGTTTCATCTTCATCCGCGGGAATCCGGGAGGCGTTCCACTCGCCCCAGTATCTCCTGCCGAGATATATTACGAGACCCCCAGGGTTGGGGGCGCGGAAAAATCCCTCTGCGATTTCTTCACGGGGAAGAATTTTGAAGTCAACTTCCTAAGGCGAGATATCGACTCGCTCATTCCCGTCTTTCCTGGTGAAGGTACACTCGCGCTCCCTTAGTCTTATGTTTACCATCCCCTTGTTTCGTTCTAACCGTTTTCTTATTCAGGAGAGAGGACTATCCCCGTCCATCCCCCCTATCTGAGCAATGCAGGGTCGTCCAAAGGTCTGGCCCTCGCCAGCATGGCGGCCGAGGCGGCGAAGGAATCGCTGACCCCCGCCCCCAAGAAAAGATCCGGAGATGAGGCCGCTCCTTCTCGGCACAGTCCCAAGAAAAGGATCAAGAAGGTTGTGTTGTTCCCTAAAGGGAAAAAGGAAACTGCTCCAAAGGAAAAGAAAGAGATGTCGGGATCTCCTCTCCAAACAACTTCCAACCTCCGAGTGAGCCTACAGTCCTGCCAGCTAGGTGAGAGTCTGGTCAGCGGGTCTGCTCGGGGTCTCCTCTCCAAACAATCTTCAACCACCGAGTGAGCCTACAGCCCTGCCAGCAAGGTGAGAGTCTGGTCAGCGGGTCTGCTTGAGGTGTCCTCTCCAAACGACCTCCAACCACCGAGTGAGCCTACAGCCCTGCCAGCTAGATGAGAGCCTGGTCAGCGGGTCTGCTCGGGGTCTCCTCTCCAAACAACCTCCAACCACCGAGTGAGCCTACAACCCTGCCAGCTTGATGAGAGTCTGATCAGCGGGTCTGCTCGGGGTTTCCTCTCCAAACAACCTCTAACCAGCGAGTGAGCCTACAGTTCTGCCAGCTAGGTGAGAGCCTGGTCAGCGGGTCTGCTGGGGGTCTCCTCTCCAAACAATCTTCAACCACAGAGTGAGCCTACAGTCCTGTCAGCTAGGTCAGAGCCTGGTCAGCGGGTCTGCTCGGGGTCTCCTCTCCAAACAACCTCCAACCACAGAGTAAGCCTACAGTCCTCCCAGCCAGGTGAGAGTCTGGTCAGCGAGTCTGCTCGGGGTCTCCTCTCCAAACAACCTCCAACCACCGAGTGAGCCTACAGTCCTGCCAGCTAGGTGAGAGTCTGGTCAGCGGGTCTGCTCGGGGTCTTCTCTCCAAACAACCTACAACCACCGAGTGAGCCTACAGTCCTGCCAGCTAGGTGAGAGCCTGGTCAGCGGGTCTGCTCGGGGTCTCCTCTACAAACAACCTTCAACCACCGAGTGAGCCTACAACCCTGCCAGCTTGATAAGAGCCTGTTCAGCGGGTCTGCTCGGGGTCTCCTCTCCAAACAACCTCCAACCACCGAGTGAGCCTACAACTCTGCCAGCTTGATAAGAGCCTGCTCAGTGGGTCTGCTCGGGGTCTCCTCTCTAAACAACCTCCAACACCGAGTGAGCCTACAATCCTGACAGCTATGTGAGAGCCTGGTCAGCGGGTCTGATCGGGTCTCCTTTCCAAACAACCTCCAACAACTGAGTAAGCCTACAGTCCTGCCAGCTAGGTGAGAGCCTGGTCAGCGGGTCTGCTCGGGGTCTCCTCTCCAAACAACCTCCAACTACCGAGTGAGCCTACAGTCCTGCCAGCTTGGTGAGAGCCTGGTCAGCGGGTCTGCTCGGGGTCTCCTCTCCAAACAACCTCCAACCACCGAGTGAGACTACAGTCCTGCCAGCTAGGTGAGGGTCTGGTCAGCGGGTCTGCTCGGGGTCTCCTCTCCAAACAACCTCCAACCACAGAGTGAGCCTACAGTCCTCCCAGCCAGGTGAGAGTCTGGTCAGCGGGTCTGCTCGGGTCTCCTCTCCAAACAACCTCCAACCACCGAGTGAGCCTACAGTCCTGCCAGCTAGGTGAGAGCCTGGTCAGCGGGTCTGCTCGGGGTCTCCTCTCCAAACAACCTCCAACCACCGAGTGAGCCTACAGTCGTGTCAGCTAGGTGAGAGTCTGGTCAGCGGGTCTGCTCGGGGTCTCCTCTGCAAACAACCTTCAACCACCGAGTGAGCCTACAGTCCTGTCAGATAGGTGAGAGTCTGGTCAGCGGGTCTGCTCGGGGTCTCCTCTCCAAACAATCTCCAACCACCGAGTGATCCAACAGCCCTGCCAGCTAGGTGAGAGCCTGGTCAGCGAGTCTGCTCGGGGTCTGCTCTCCAAACAAGCTCCAACCACCGAGTGAGCCTACAGTCATGCCAGCTAGGTGAGAGCCTGGTCAGCGGGTCTGCTCGGGGTCTCCTCTCCAAACGACCTTCAACCACCGAGTGAGGTTACAGCCCTGCTACCTAGGTGAGAGTCTGGTCAGCGAGTCTGCTCGGGGTTTCCTCTCCAAACAACCTCCAACCACCGAGTGAGCCTACAGTTCTGCCAGCTAGTTGAGAGCCTAGACAGCGGGTCTGCTCGGGATCTCCTCTCTAAACAACCTCCAACCACCGAGTGAGCCTACAGTCCTGCCAGATAGGTGAGAGTCTGGACAGCGGGTCTGCTCGGGGTCTCCTCTCCAAACAACCTCCAACCACCGAGTGAGCCTACAGTACTGCCAGCTAGGTGAGAGTCTGGTCAGTGGGTATGCTCGGGTCTCCTCTCCAAACAACCTTCAACCACCGAGTGAGCCTACAGCCATGTCAGCTAGGTGAGAGTCTGGTCAGCGGGTCTGCTCGGGGTCTCCTCTCCAAACAACCTCCAACCACTGAGTGAGCCTACAGTACTGCCAGCTAGGTGAGAGTCTGCTCAGCGGGTCTGCTCGGGGTCTGCTCTCCAAACAACCTCCAACCACCGAGTGAGCCTACAGTCCTGTCAACTAGATGAGAGTCTGGTAAGCGGGTCTGCTCGGGGTCTCCTCTCCAAACAACCTCCAACCACCGAGTGAGCCACAGTCCTGCCAGCTAGGTGAGAGCATGGTCAGCGGGTCTGCTTGGGGTCTCCTCGCCAAACAACCTCCAACCACTGAGTGAGCCTACAGCCCTGCCATCTAGGTGAGAGCCTGGTCTGCGGGTCTGCTCGGGGTCTCGTCATCCATCCTTTTCACTCTCATGCCATGAAAGAAGAGATCTGGGATTCCATTATATCAAAAGATCACCGCAAATTTACAAGTATTGAAAGATGAAAAAAAGGTTATGGGTAGAATCTTTTTAAGTCGTCGCCGCTTCGGGCACGATCGAGGGGTGCCCCGTCCACATCCTGGAGGTGGTAGCCTCCTGACTTCAGGACCTCCACCATAAAGGGTCCCTCCCAGTTGGGATTGAGCTTTCCCATTGAGGCTCCTCTGCCTGCTGCGTCCACTTTTTTGAGAACCAGGTCGCCCTTCTGAAACTGCTTGATCCTTATATGTTTGTTAAAGTATCTCACCATCTGGTGCTTGATTTTTTCCTGCCGGATCAATGCCAAATCTCTGAGTTCTTCCACCAGATCAAGAGAGAGTTTTTCCTCCTCCTCATTCTCTGCCATCCATCCTTCGTCTTCCTTTCCCCCCCCCCCCCCCCACCCCCCCACTTTCCTTCAACTCCACATCCCCTCTTTTCTCTTCCCTTACCCCCATCTCTCCTTCTTTCTCTCCTGCCGTTTCCGGCTCCACCGCAATGCCTCCCTCCATCTCTACTTCTTCTTCCCCTTCGACCTCCATGTCTCCCTTCTCCTGCTCTACTTCGCCTCCAAACTCCTGATGTCACTGCTCCATCCCCTTCTCCATCTCCTCGGCCTCTCCCTGCCAAGAAATGGTGTTCACCGCCGTCACATAACATTCCCTAGCCGCCTTTCGGTCTCCTCGTACTCTGATCTGGGTCCCTCCAACATTGAGCTTCAGGCATTGGTGGAAAGAGGATGGGACACATAACATTCCCTAGCCTCCTTTCGATCTCCTAGTACTCTGATCTGGGTCCCTCCAACATTGAGCTTCAGGCATTGGTGGAAAGAGGACGGGACACATATAAAAGCACTGATCAAGGGGCGCCCAAAAAGGGCGTTATAACTGCTGGGGGCGTCCACTATGACAAAACGGCAGTTCCTGGACAGCACCCCCCCCCCCCCCAGAGTTACCTGGAGTCCTACTCCCCCCTCGACTTCCTTCCTCTCCCCCGAGAACCCGAACAACGGCCCATCCGCTGTCAGCACCCTTCGGGCCTCCACCCTCATCTCATTGAACGTCTTTTTGAAGATGACATTCACCAAAATCCCATTGTCAACCAGGATCCGCGACACCGTGAAGTTTTTGATGGCTGTCCGGATCACCAGCGCATCACAAAAGGGGTCTTCAAGGTCCGGCATGTCCTTTCGAGAGAAGGTGATCTTCACGTCCGGGGAGGGGCTTGTGACGTCGAGGCTACGCTCCGACGGTACATGGTATGAAGGCTCGCCTTACGGGCAGCCTCAATCCCTACTCCCCCATGGATCACTCTGATCCCACCTCGATCTCCTACATCTGCTCGATCCACACACCGATCCTCGTCCCCGGTACCTGTCACCTCCACTAACTGCATCGGCATCTGCTGCTCCCCTAGCTCTTCTCATCTCCAAGAATTCTGGGCAGGTAGCCATTGCGTGACCCTCCTCTTCGTGGAAGTTACAGTATGGCAATGCTACCTCCTCCCCTCGTCTTCCCTCCTGAGGATTCCTCCTTCTTCCAGCTCTCGCTCCTGCTCTTCCTCTTTCTCTGCCTCTACCTCTTCCTCGGCCGATGGCCATAGCTTGCTGAGGAGGGGGTAGGGGTGGTCTTGGACCATATACCCACCCCTGCTGGTTGAACCTTCCAGGTCCTCCTTGTTGGTTCCCTCCCCCTGGGGAAAACCTCTTCCTTACCCTTGGGCAGGGTCTCCTTGCTGCCTCCATCCTAACTCCTGGTACGTCGGCGCCATCGGCTCTTCCCTTCTTCTCACTTCTTGCTGTCTCCCTCCTCCAGGTTCTCTTTATTGAATCTCTGTCAGCCTTGTCAGCTTTCTAGCAAAGGTCGGGTTTGCTGCCTCCATTGCTATCTCTTTCGCGGCCTTCTCCATCAGTCCTTCAAACGACAGGGGCGCCTTCTGAGTTAGGCTCATCTTGAAGAAACCCTCCCGCAGTCCAACGGTGAAGGCCATCTGAAGAGCAAATCCAGGCACTTCCTGAATATCCAAAATCTCTTCCTGGAACCTGTCTACATACTGGGCCAAAGACTCATCCGCCCTCTGCCGGATCAGAAAAATCGACTCGGGATTCTTCTTCCTTTTCTTTGAAGTTGAGAAACGTAGCTGGAAGCTCCTACTTAGATCCTCAAAGCTGTATATTGAGCCTGTCGGGAGCTGATGAAACTAATCCCTAGATTTATCTTTTAAGGTGATGGCGAAAAGACGGCACTTGAATGCGTCCGTCATCGGCCTGATGGAGACCGCATCTTCGAACAATTGCAGGTAGTGGAAAGGGTCGTCTTTCCCCACGTAGTAGTTCATCTCGGGCTCCGTGAACCCTTCTGAGACTGGAGCTGATAGGATCAACTTGCAGAATGGGGACCCTCTCGCCACGGGTCTCGCCGCTCCCACTCGCGCGACGACGTCACCCGGCGAGACGGCACTTGCAGGGCTTGGGAACAACTCCCTTCCCGCCAGGTCTCGCCTGCCGCCCTCTACCATCACTTCCTTTCCAGGTCGCCTCTCAGGAGCGTCCTCTCCAACTCTTACCGAGACGAGCTCATCCTGTTGCGCGAGAGCGGGCGCCTGAGATAACGGGGTCGAGTAGTCGCCCTGCCGCGAGATCCCCTGTAACATGTCCCATAATGCCTCTGATGGACGCCATGAATTCCTTCTCCATGTCCTCCCGTCATGAGGTAGCTCAAAATTCTTCTGTGTAAGCTGCGGTCCACGTTCACCGCACCAAAAATGTTGAAGTCAGTAACCCGACTTCACCTAAAGTTTGGACCGGAAGTTGCAGCTCACACCTACTCTTCTGGAACCACCCTCTCGACGTGAGTCACAGAACCAGAAACAGACCGAGGGTCTCAGCTCGGAGGTCCCGCCTCTTACCTGGAAGAATCAGAAGTTCTCTCCCTCCCTAGCCAGTGCTGAGCTAGGTGTCTTATATGAAGAAGATAGAAAGGGTTCAACAACCTTTTCAAGGCACCTTATCGGTCTATTTATAGGCCTCTGAGTTGGATCTGCCAATAACCAAACTGGACCGACCTGAAATTACCAAAATACCATGGGTTGGGTCTGCTAACAGCCAAACTCCGCTATTCTGAAGGGCTATACGCAGACCATCAAGGGCAAAAAGGGTAAAATTACCTGGGGTAGAAAAGTAAAATCCCCCTTGCGGGTAAGAAGGTAAAAACACTCTTTTCCTCACACGGCGAGTGAGAAATTGACCAGCGGGCGAGACGAGTCTACATGCTCGTCTCGCGAGTCTCCTGTCTTGCGAGAGTCATCCTGCCGCCAAGGGCCAGCCTGCGCCGCGAGAAAGGTCTCGCATACTCCGTTGCAGCCCTCTCTCCTTCCGGCGAGTGGACCCCATGGTCCCACTCGCACCTGCAGTCCTTCTCGCCCCTAGCCCAGCGCTCCCACTCGGGTTGTCCCCCCGCAAGCCCAAGGTTGTACATTCGACAACATTTTGTTACTAAGGATATGGGAACTTCGAACTATTTTCTGGGAATTGTGATTTCATGAAAGCGAAACTCGGAGGTTCTTTCGCAACAGAAGTATGCGCTAGATCTCTTAAAGGAAACTAGTCTTTTTGGCACAAGACCTGCTCGTTGCCCGATGGTTGTTGGGGATGATAATGGGTGGACCGAAGATTCTCTTCTTCTCCCAGATTGTACTATGTACAGGCGACTTGTAGGCAAACTCATCTATCTGACTGTTACAAGACCAGATATCGGTTATGCAGTTGGGAAGGTCAGTCAGTTTATGCAAACTCCTACAGTGTCATCTACGTTCTGCCATGAAAATTCTGGAATATGTGAAAGGGTCTTCGGGAAAGGGCTTGTGTTTTAAAAGTATATTCATTTGAAAATTGAAGCGTATTTTGATGTCAGCTATGCTTATAATAAAGAAGATGGAAATTCTACATCAGATTTTTTTCACATTTGTAGGAGGAAATCTTATTAGCTGGAAAAGCAAGAAGCAGTCAGTGGTTTCAAGGTCAAGTGTTGAAGCCGAGAATAGGAGCATGACTTCAACAACATGCGAATTGAAGTGGTTACGAGCGCTTATGCTTGACTTGGGAGAAGTCTAAGATCATCCTCTCTCTATGTGCTGTGATAACAAAACAACTATTTACATATCGAAGAATCATGTCTTCCATGAGAGTACAAAGCACATTGAAGTCGATGGTCATTTCATTATAGAAGAGGTGTTGAAGAACCAGATCTGCACTTCGTTTGTCACTTCTGATAAAGAACTGGCAAACATCTTCACAAAACCAGTTTTCGCTTCTCTTTCAGATATTTGTGGCAAGCTGGAAATGGTTGATATATAGCTCCAGCTTGAGGGGGAGTGTTAGAGTTCAGCGGTTTTATGGTTTGGTCTCAGCGGCTTGTAGTTTGGGCGATCAGGCAGTCTGATTGTGTGGCAGTTTGGTTAGTGGCAGTGGTTATGTCGACGGCTATCTTGGCAGGATTGGCTGTCTGACTATTTAGCAGTGTTGCGGCTTTGTAGTCGGCTTCCCGCAGGACTTTCCAGTCTGGAGGTCTTCCCGCAGCTGCAGTCTGGAGGCTTGTTGTAGTTGCGGTCTGAAGGTTAGCCGCAACAGCGGTCTGGAGATTAGTTGTAGCAGCGGTCTAGAGACTTGCCGCAGCAGCGGCCAGATGGTTAGTCGCAGCAGCGACCTGATGGTTAGCCGCAGCAGCGGCCTGGAAACTTGCCGCAGCAGCGGCCTGGTGGTTAGCCGCAGCAACGGCCTGGAGGCTTACCGTAGCAGCAGTGGTGGGAGTTCGCAACTAGGGTCTGGTGGCAACCAGCAGTTACGGTCTGACGGCTTGCAGAGGCGGTCTAGCGGTCTTCAGAAGCGGTTTGGCGGCTTACCTTTGTTTCCACTAGGTGATCAGCAGCTTTGTACAGTGTTGCGGTTTTATAGTGAAAGTCTTTGATTTCAAGAGTAGCTAAACACCTAGAGGGGGGTGAATAAGTTTTTAAGTCTTTTACTTTCTTTAGACTTTATCTGAGTTAATGTCTGTTGTGATTAGTTAGTATTGCTTTCAAGAAGATCAAACACGCCACACAGATGGTTATAGTGGTTCACCAGAGTATGGGTACGTCCATTATCCCTCCCGCCTTTCTAACAGTGTGTTAGATAAGGCACTTCACCAAAACCTTGGCTTCTAAGAGCTTACAACACAATCCTGCAGGACCGCTCAGTCTCCTCCAAGACCTACAGCTCAGGCGCAAAGCACTACAACTCAGTGATCAAAAGATCACCTACCTCAGGCCAAAAGTCCCTACCACTCAGGCTAGGAGGATAGCCCTATCAGATCCAAAGGATCCTACAACTTAGACACAAGTGCCCTACAACTCAGGCCAAAGCCCTACACTCAGATCCAACCTGGATCCTACAACTCAGATTCACACATGAATCCTACGACTCAGATCTATACAAGATCCTACACTCGGCCTTTATAGATAGACTTACAACTCAGATCTAGAGAGATCCTACAAATAGAGATAAGTTTGTTGATGTTGATTTAGACAACAGAGAGATGATCTCTGTGTCTCCCTCCTTCTATTCTGAGAAAGATCAGACCAGATTTCTTCTTCACAACACCAGAAATCTTCAGGATAAGCTCTGCTTGGGCTGTGAAGTAACTGCAGCAATAATTGGCCTTGGCTGCTTTTCTCTTAGAGAAATATCTCTGACCTTGCTATTGACGGTGTTGATCTCAACAGCTATCTTGTCGAACTTTTGGATCAGTCGATTTACACTTCTGCTTCGAGCTCTGTAACAATGGCGAGGAAGAAGAAGTTGCGTCGTTTTTCGAAAAAACAAACCCTAAAAGTTATTTTCTTCTCTGTTGATCCCACTCCTATTATCCGCCGTCCAACGGCTCTCTTGACTCGTGGGCCCAGCTTTAATTGCAGCTTTACAACCTTTTTTTACATAATTAATCATACAGCAGGCCGTCGGCGCCATTAGTGGTGGACTGCAGCTTTCCCGCAACGAATTTGAATTACGTTGACTATTGTTGACTTATGCCGACGTCAGCATCTGTGGACGTAGCCAAATTCTCAAATTCAATCCAAGCGTTGAGTGCGTTGAGTGAATGGTCTTCACTCAACGCCATTGGACTTAGCCAATTCTTCTGCATTGCTTAGGCGTTGCGTGCGTTGAGTGAACTGACTTCACTCAACACATATGGACTTGGCCAATTCTTTTGCCTTGCTTAAGCGTTGAGTGTGTTGAGTGAACTGTCTTCACTCAACGCCTCTGGACTTGGTCAATTTCTTCTACACTGTCAGGCGTTGAGTGCGTTGAGTGAATCTTCGTCACTCAACGCCCCTGTACTTAGAAAGATTTCTCTGTTTATCTTCATTAAACTTTGAGTGACCATAGCTCTGTCGACGCTTTCATTTTTGGGCGTTGAGTGAGCTGACCTCACTTAACGCTTCTGAACTTAGTTAATTTTTATGTCTCCTTATTGTTTGGCTTTGACAGAATTAGCATGACATTGAGTGAACTGGCTTCACTTAACGCTTCAGGACTTAATCATATTTCTTTGACAAATTCTCTGTGGCTTTGACTGAAGAAGCTTGATTCAACGCTTCTAGGTGTATGGCGTTGAGTGAGTTGACATCACTGAACGTCTGTGTACTTAGCCACTTTTTTGTCTTCCTTCTTCTTAAGCTTTGACTGCACAGTCTTTCCTCATCATTTTTTGTTATATGACGTTGAGTGAACTGGCTTCACTCAACGCATGTGCACTTAGCCACTTTTTTTCACTGTCAAAGAAAAGGCTTTGACTGATTGGTCTTCACTCAATGTTTCTGCTCATCTGGCGTTGAGTAAGCTATCATCACTCAACGCCTCTTGTTATATGGCGTTGAGTGAACTGTCTTCACTCAACGCTTGTAAACTTAGCCGCATTTTTTTCTTGCAAACTGTTGGGTTTTGACTGTCCACACCTTAGCGCTTTTTGGCATCTGGCGTTGAGTGAACTGGCTTCACTCAACGTCTGTGCACTTAGGCGATTTTCAGCCTTTCCAGCATCCTTCTTTGACATCTGGCATTGAGTGAGTGAACTGACTTCACTCAACGCCTGTGGACTTAGACAGATTTCTATCTCTCTCTTCTCTATCTTGTGACCACCTGTCACAACCACTTAGAATGTATGTCCAATCATTGTGACAAGTACCAACCTGCATGCATGAACTTGAACATACATCAAATAAAACTAAGTGTGTATCATTGACTTGTTTGACTTATTCAAATCTGGAACATTGGGATCAATGGACTCAACAATCTCCCCATATTTGAAGAAGTCAAAACCCTTCTTCAAAATTCTTTGTCAATGATATACACCAACATATGCAGCAAAAATATATGTCAAAAAGAGAGTAATAGGTTACCACATTTTTTTGTACCACATTTTACTTGTCTGTATGGTGATCATCACCTACTCCCCCCGTTTTGTTGTCTAGCCTTGGTCATTTCCTTGATCATTCCCTTTTCCCACTTTTTGACTTCTGTAGAATAGTCAGGGAAGTGTTGGCCGTCTCTGATTTATCTCCCCATTTCTGATTTCAGATAATCAACCGGTGCAGCTGCTAGCTTCTTCTCTACAGGAGGTTGAATATGTTCCTGTATGGTGGACTTGCTCCCCCTCAATAGGAGCATCAGTACTTGCTCCCCTCAACAGAAGCATCTTTTATCATTTCATCCGATAGACACTTTAGTGCATTCCAGTTTTGATAACACGTGTGGTTTTCACACCCTGCAAGTAGTAATTCCTGCAACCAAAAGCAAAGTGAGGAGCAACTGAAGCTATACCAAGTTCAACATACCAACTCAAACTTGAAGGTGTTGAATTTTGCTTCATCTAGTGGTTTAATGAACATGTCAGCCACTTGTTTGCCTGTAGGGACAAATTCAAGACTGATATTTTCACATTTCACATACTCTCTTATAAAATGATATCTAATCTCTATGTGTTTAGTCCTGCTGTGTGAGACAGGATTCCTAGCTATAGATATTGCACTAGTAGAATCACAAAATAAAGAACTTCTACTTATCTGGAGGTTATAGTACTAGAGCTGATGTTGGATCCACAACAACTGTGCAGAGCAGTTCCCAGCAGCTATATATTCTAACTCTGCAGTTGAAATTGCAACACTTATTTGTTTCTTGCTGCTCCAAGACACGAGTCTTCCTCCCAAGAACTGACAGGTGTCTGAAGTGTTTTTCTTGTCCATTTTGCAGCCTACAAAATCTGCATCTGAATAGCCAGTTAGTTCAAAATCCCGATTTTTATGGTACCATAGGCCAAGATCTGATGTGTCGTTAAGATACCTTAAAATCCTCTTAACAGCAGAGTAGTGAGATTTTTAGGGCAGGCCTGATACCTAGCACAAACACATCTAGCATACATGATGTCTGACCTACTTGCAGTAAGGTATAGAAGGGAGCCAATTATCCCTCTATACAAAGTTTCATCAACAGTTTTTTCTGTCTCATCTTTGTCTATAGGCATACTTGACCTCATGAGAGTTTTCATGGTGGAGGCATTTTCCATACCAAACTTTTTAATCAACTTCCGGGTGAAATTAGACTGGGATATGGACAAGCCATCATCAGTCTATCTTAGGCTCTGCTTGGTTGGGCTGCTGCTGATGAGAAGCTGTTGATAGAAAAATTGTTGATTCTGGAAAACGAAGTTTTGTTAAAAAACTGTTTGGGTGAAATGGAGTTTCCGAAACGGAGTTTTGAAAAGGTCGTTTGTAAACAAAACGAAGCTTTGAGTGAATTTTTTTTCAAAACTTTTAATTAACAAACTTTTAAAATATGGAAAAAACATGACCATGCGAGGTCATCCCATTATCTCGGTTCCTTTGTTCGGATTCACTAAAATGACTGATTAGGGCCTAATAAAAAAATTAGAAAACCCAATTAATTGACATTTCAAAATCAAAACATCTGAAGTCCTAACTGCATGAGCGGCGAGCGGCGACAAGATTTCTAAAATGACTGATTAGGGCCTAATAAAAAAATTAGAAAACCCAATTAATTGACATTTCAAAATCAAAACATCTGAAGTCCTAACTGCATGAGCGGCGAGCGGCGACAAGATTTCTAAAGGATGGAATTAGGTCAACGACAGCAATATTGCAGGTAGGGATGACAGTTATTGATGGATGTGGCGTTTTCTTCCTCAAAAATCCCAATGAAGGCGCGAAACTATCTAAAAATTCAGCAATAAGAAAACTAAGGAATGTGGGCGACGGGCCTGCGACAGAGGATTATAGGAAGAGAAACCTTCGTGGCGGTGGTCCGGTGCAGTCGCGTCGTGCCGGCGTGAACCTCGTGTTGGAGTTGCGTCATCAGTCGTCGTCGACGGGGAAGAGGGTCGGTCGTCGTCGACGAGGAAGAGGGCCGTCATCGTCGTTTGGATCGGGAGAGGAGCTCGGCTAGGTTATCGGGCTGAAAACTGCAGTCGAACGAGATTTTTTTCGCGGACGGGTATAAAGAGGAACCCGCGGTTTTTAGTAAACGCCGGTTGTGAAAGGAGCCGCGCCAAACACTGCTTTAGGTCAGAATAGTGGTGCGTTTCCACCGCACCGTAGGGAATAAGCCGCGCCAAACGCCACCTTACTTGGAGGCTCAAGAAGAACTTGAGTTCACTCATACTGCTCATCTCAAATTTCTCTTGCATAAGTTTGACAAACTTCATGCAAAGGTTGTCATCAGTAGATCCAAAAATTATGTCATCAATATAAATCTGGACTAGGATGATCTTGTCCTTAGATTCTCTTAGAAATAGGGTCTTGTCTATCTTTTCCCTTAATAATTTGTTCTCAATGAGGAAGCTAGACAATGTCTCATACAATGCTCTAGGGGCTTGCTTCAACCCATATAGAGTTTTCCTAAGTCTATAAACAGATTCAGGTAAGTTAGAGTCAACAAAACATGCAGATTATTCAACATAAACCTCTTCTTTTAAGTCGTCATTCAGAAAGGCTGACTTCACATCCATCTGGTAGACTTTGAATCCTTGATATGCAGCATATGCAAGGAATAGTCTGATGGCTTCCAATCTGGCTACTGGGCAAAGGTTTGATCAAAATCAAAACCTTCTTCTTGCATGTATCCTTTAGCCATCAGTCTAGCATTGTTCTTAACTATAATGTCATTTTCATCAAGTTTGTTCCTGTAAATCTACTTGGTTCCAATGACATTATGTCCTTGTGGTCTGGGAACTAGCTTCCAGACCTTACATCTCCTAAAATGGTTCGGTTCCTTTTGCATAGCTACAATCCAGAACTGATCTATGTTGGCCTCTTCAAATCTTTTGGGCTCAACCTGTGACAGGAAAGTAAAATACAAAGTTGTATTCAGACTTTTACTCATTGTCACCACTCTTTGGTTACCATCACCAATAATTTGGTGTCTTGGATGATCCCTTAGATGTCTGACTGCTGGAGACAATCTTGCTTCAGCTTCCTGATCTTCATTGTCTTCATTTTGCTGATCATCATCCACAACCTGTGTGCCTTGTGCTTCCTCTGGAATGCACACTCTGTCAGTTTCATCTTGAACTATTAGAGCAGCTTCCTTGATAGTCAGTTTGTCCATCATCAGCTCTGTACCTGCAGGACTAGAAGAGAAGCTTGGCAGCTCACTGTTAATCATAGTTGACTCATCAAATACTACATTAACAGACTCCTTTATAACTTGACTTGTCAAGTTGTCGATCATATATGTCTTACTATGATTGTTGTACTCAACAAAAATCCCTTCATGGAACTTGGCAGCAAATTTAGTCACATAGGACTTCCCATTACTCAGCACATAACATTTGCTACCAAAGATTCTGAGATAACTCAGGTTTGGTTTTCTGCCCTTCAAGATCTCATACGGAGTCTTCTTGTGGCTCTTGGTGATAGAGGTTCTGTTAAGGACATGACATGCAGTATTCGCTGTTTCAGCCCAAAAATATTCTGGGAGAGATGTGTCACTCAACAAGGTCTTTCCAGCATCTATGAGAGTCCTATTCTTTCTCTCAGCAATCTCATTTTACTGGGGTGTTCTTCGAGAATAAAATTCTTGGTGAATCCATTGCTTTTCATAGAACCTTGTCATGCTATCAGACTGAAATTCAGTCACATGGTCACTTCTGATTTTGACCATAGTACTGTCCAATTCATTCTGAATTTACTTGACAAATGTCTTGAAGACATCCGGGGTTTCAGACTTTTTTCTTCAAAAAGAAAACTCAATCAAATCTGGAAAAGTCATCAACAACCACAGGGGTGTAGACTTTCCTACCTACACTATGAACTGGCATAGAACCAAACAAGTCCATATGCAAGAATTATAAACACCTCACAGAGTTTTTAATCTCAATGATCTTGAAAGAATCTTTGGTCTGCTTGCCCTTTTGACATACAGAGCAAATGTCTTCCTTAGAGCATTTCATTTTAGGATCATTCTTAACTAGCTCTTCACTAAAGAGCTTGTCAATTGTCTTATAGTTCAAATGAGCTAGTCTCTTGTGCCATTGGACACAGTATGAGACTTTCTCATTTGCAACTAGGTATATAGGAGAGTCTATATCTAAACACAGAAAATTTAAACAATAGACATTCGCACTCCTAGTGTCTGTCAAGATGATCTCTTGGTCATTCAACCTCTTAATATGGCACTCATCCTTGTGGAATACTATGTCATAGCCAAGATCACAGAGTTGGCTTATGCTTATCAGGTTGTGTTGCAACTCTTCCACATAAGCTATTTTTGTGATAGGGACTATATCATTTGTGATCTTACCATGACTTTTGGTGACTCCTCTGTCTGATCCACCAAAAATCACTTCGGGTCATCCTTCACTGGAGTGTACTACCTCAAGTTGCTCCTTGTTCCAGTCATGTATCTGGAACATCTACTGTCCAAGTACCATATAGTGGTATGGGCATTTGGACTAACCTGCAAGATATGATTTAGTTTACCTTAACATCCCAATAGGTATTGGGTCCTAGGTTCTGATTAGTCTGAAAAAAGACTTATCTACCAACAGCTTTTCTGACTGCTGGACTAACTATTGTTCTAGCCACACTGGGATTATGTCAGTAATTTATGGCATAGTGACTCACTTTTCCACAGCACCAGCACTCATAAATGTTGTACCTTCTTTTCTGAGCTGTTCTGCTAGCTGTGTTGATAGCAGCTCTCTATCCAGAAGGAACAGCAGCAGCCTTTCTCAGGTTCCTTTCCGCTAGGATCTGGCTGAAGGTAAGTCTTCAAGTAGACTTACTTGGCCTGCTCTGAATGTCATCAGCAGCAGTCTTCTTTGCAAAAGACATGCTCTTGATAGCATCAGAAATAGCCAAATCAGGCTTGCTGATACTGACCCTTGGTTAGAGACTTTGCTGGATGGCCCAAAAATTTGGCTGCAGCCACATTCTTGAGAGTGGAGGCTGGAGCACCAAAGACAAATGGTCCATGATGGGCCATTCGAATTTCTTCATGGGCTGCCTTGAAAGCACTCATCCTCATTCATCTTCTCTTTCCATTGGAAGGTACACTTGTATTCTTTCAGTAAGAATTCCCATTTTTCCAGTGACTGTACAAGGAGTCCTGATCATACCTGTTAGAAGGGAGTTTACCCTTTCAAAGGTAATGGGTGGCTGAACTGGAGCTTTTCTCTTTCCTTTAAAAGGGGCAGCCCTTGTGTTTTCCTTGAATCCTAAGCCCCTCTTGTTTCTCTAAGAGGAGGAGTCAATGATGGGCAACACAGAATTAGACTTAGAGTAGCTAGCCACAATCCTCTTCTCCCTCTGGAGTTTTTCTTACAGATCTGTAATGAGACTGTCCTTGTATTTAATGGTGCCAATCTGAATGACTGTGATGTTCTTCAGTTGGCTAACCTCCCTTATTTTTTGTTCCAGCAAGGTTGCTGACTTAGACTGTAGGGAAGAAGCATGCTGAAGGGAGATAATCTCCTCAGCCTGCTTTTTGATCAGCTTCTTGCTTTTCTTCAAAGCATTCAGAAGTTCATCATACTTATCAATCAGTTGATTGATATCTTCCTCAGATTCAGAGTCGCTTTCATCCATGGATGAACATGCTTCAGAATTGGGACCATCTCATATTCTGACTCAGATGATGAATTGGACAGAGAGTGTACCTTAACTGGACGAGGCTGATCCTGGCAGGATTCCTCATCAGACCTTGTCATCTGCCCATAGCAGCTGATGTTATCTTCATCTCTTTCATCCTCCTCTGAGTCACTGTCTGACTGTGACAAAGGGTCCCTGATCCCTATCCTGGCAACAGGATAGTCTTCAGCCTATGTAGACTTCGTCTTCTTCACCTTCAGACTCTGATGAAGATGAGTCAGTCCAGCTCTTCTCCTTCTTTGCAATGAAGGACTTCTCCTTCTTTCCCTTGTGCTGGTGAACCTTCTTCTCACCAGCTTCCTTTCGCTTGACTGGGCAGTCGGCTATAACATGTCCTGGCTTGCTGCAGCAGTAACACACAACTTTAGAAAAAATATGTTTTGTAGTTTTAGAGCCATACCTGTCCTCCTTGGAGAGTTTCTTCGCAGTTCTGTAGTGGTCCTTCTTGTGATGAGAGGAGGAAGGTCTGCTCCTCCACCCCTTCCTGTTCATCAGCTTCAGAAATTGGCTAGAGAAGGCAGCAAATTCCTCATCAGACATATTGCAGTCTGATGTGCTTGGTTCTGAGCTGTCTGAATCAGCTGGCCTTCCTGGAGGAGAGGCAATCCTCTCCTTGCTCCTCTTTGAGCTCTCTGCCTTGAAGGCCACAGTCTTCTCCCTGATCAGGGATCTGCAGTTTGTTCTCCTCCTCTTTCCTGGCAGTCAGTTGCATTTCATAAGACAGCAACTTCCCAACAGAGTTGGTGGTGGAGTATCAGCCAGCTTTGCCACCTCCCTGATGGCACAAATCTTGGTGTCCCAGTCTCTAGTTAGAGACCTTAGGAACTTGTCATTAAGTTCATAATTGCTAAAGACCCGGCCATAGGTCCTTAGCTCATTTATTATTCTGAAGAATCTTTTATAGCAGCTAGCTATCCCCTCTTCCTTGGACTGCCTGAAAGGCTCATACTCTTGGTTGGGCATGGACTTCCTGTCATCTCTGACCACTTCTGTGCCCTCCATGTAGACCACCAAATTGTCTCACATCTCCTTGGAGGTCTTGCAGTGAACCAGATTCTGAAAGATAGAATCATCAATCAATTAATATGACTATGATGTTCTGGGCTCTCTTGTCAAGGTGGTAAGAATGACCTCATCTTTGGTCATCTCTGAATATGTCTTAGGTGCCCAGACATTGGCATTCAGAGCTGAGACTTTCATAGGGTGAAAGGTCTCTCTTTGACTGTCACAAAGATCCTTGGGTCAGATGTTTCCATGAAGAGCCTGGCCCTCTCCTTTCAGATTCCAAAGTATTCCTTTCGTAGATAGGAAGCTTCATGCAACCAAGCTCCTTATGGTTCTCTCTGAATCCATAAGTATACTCTGACTGCTACCCTTGGAGATCTACTCAGACTATTAAGCTTTTTGAGTAACCTCCTTTGATACTACTTGAAAGTCTTTGATTTCAAGGGTAGTTAAACACCTAGAGGGGGTGAATATATTTTTTAGTCTTTTTACTTTCTTTTAGACTTTTATGAGTTAATGTCTGTTGTGATTAGTTAGTATTACTTCAAGAAGATCAACACAGCACACAGATGGTTTTTAGTGGTTCCCCAGAGTATGTTGTACATCATTGTCCCTCCGCCTTTTTAAAGTGTGTTAAACAAGGCTCTTCTCCAAAAAACTCGACTCTTAAGAGCTTACAACACGATCCGCAAGAGCACTCAGTCCTTCAAGTCTCTACATACTCAGGCACAAAGTTCCTACAACTCAGTGATCAAA